>OX439039.1:40787504-41210602 GCA_949317995.1 Acholoe squamosa | reverse complement strand
CCTTCTCCCAAGAATATGACTGGATCCGCCCAACTATGTCACTTTCCATGGTCAAGGAGTAATTCAGGCTAAGTCAGTATTAAACTTTAAGACTTTATTTTATTGATAGCCCTGTATCTTGGCTTTATGAAAAGGTTCATTCAAGTCATTAACTCCCAGGGGGTCAGTTTTTATCACACTCGCAGTAAAACCATATCATTTTGTTTGCCCGACTGATCGAAATAATTTATAATACATGTAACTATTTCAATAAACCTCCTATCATTACCATATTGCATGTCCAAACTAATCTAATAGTCTAGTATAAGTGTACCAAAAAGTAGAACTGAGGCACATAAACTTTCAAAGTTATGACATTTCTCATTTTTCGATGATTTTCATTTTGATGAAAATTTTAACACACATTCTCAACTTTGATCTCACAGGCTTAAAACTCTTTGTACATGCATGAAAATCACTATATTACATCCTCACTATGTACTCTTGCTTAAACCAACATCATTTGCCACTCATCAAATACATTCTGCATGCAGTCTGTAGCCAAAATAGACCCCCTGAATAGCGAATTTCGGTCAGTCGGGCAAACGAGCAGTAGTACATAGCAGAACACCTCAAGGAGGCACTTGAACCTGTCCTATAATCTTGCCATTACATACAGAGTAACTAGTGCACCTGGGCTACTGTTTAAAACCAATAACTCTACAATATCTACCCATCTTGGGTCTGTGCGCATGCTCGGAAAATTAAGTTTTGCTTTTTTTTCGCAAATTTTCATCGAAGACTGGACCAATAAGTGACAAAATCTAACAAAATACCATCCTATTAGCCTTCATTTATTAGTAAAAAAGGTTTACTAATAAATGAAATAACAATAGAATACCTCACACTTGTAACACAATAACAAGAAGCATTTTACCATGACCATGCAAATACTTCGTATACCGGTCAGTCGGGCAAACGAGCAGTAGTACATAGCAGAACACCTCAAGGAGGCACTTAAACCTGTCCTATAATCTTGCCATTACATACAGAGTAACTAGTGCACCTGGGCTACTGTTTAAAACCAATAACTCTACAATATCTACCCATCTTGGGTCTGTGCGCATGCTCGGAAAATTAAGTTTTGCTTTTTTTCGCAAATTTTCATCGAAGACTGGACCAATAAGTGACAAAATCTAACAAAATACCATCCTATTAGCCTTCATTTATTAGTAAAAAAGGTTTACTAATAGATGAAATAACAATAGAATACCTCACACTTCTAACAGAATAACAAGAAGCATTTTACCTTGACCATGCAAATACCTCGTATACCGGTCAGTCGGGCAAACGACCAGTAGTACATGTCTGTGTATAGATGAACACCTCAAGGAGGCACTTAAACCTGTCCTATAATCTTGCCTTTACATACAGAGTAACTAGTGCACCTGGGCTTCTGTTTAAAACCAATAACTCTACAATATCTACCCATCTTGGGTCTGTGCGCATGCTCGGAAAATTAAGTTTTGCTTTTTTTCGCAAATTTTCATCGAAGACTGGACCAATAAGTGACAAAATCTAACAAAATACCATCCTATTAGCCTTCATTTATTAGTAAAAAAGGTTTACTAATAGATGAAATAACAATAGAATACCTCACACTTTTAACAGAATAACAAGAAACATTTTACCATGGCCATGCGTATACCGGTCAGTCGGGCAAACGAGCAGTAGAACATGTCTATGTATAGATGAACACCTCAAGGAGGCACTTAAACCTGTCCTATAATCTTGCCTTTACATACAGAGTAACTAGTGCACCTGGGCTACTGTTTAAAACCAATAACTCTACAATATCTACCTATCTTGGGTCTGTGCGCATGCAATAGAATGAAATAGAAATAATAGCGATCAGTCGCGCAAACGAGCGTTAAAACATAGATAAATGCTTGAGAAATACAAGTTACAGTGGGCAAAGTTAAACTGGTGATAACCAGGATCAATGACATCTAATCAGTGCACTTGCTGCGGTACTTGAGGAGCTTTCGATCGGCCAGTTGGATAGTGATGGGATCGAGGTTGTAGAGGGCTTTCTTCGTGTGTCCATACCGACTTGGCCTAGGAAGCGAGATCCTGCCAAGAATGTTGAGGTGGTGGATTCTGGCTTCAATGGTCTCCTTCCCCCACATGAAGCTTGTCCCCAACTTGAAGCTTCTCTTTGCTGTTTTCATGATGTTCCGCAGCATATGGTGCACTAGATAGAAGCCATTGTCCTTGGCTACCACCTTACCCAAAAACCATATGTCATTACCGGAGTTGGTGCCATCCAGGCTAGCAGTGACAAGGATGTCACCTACCTGGTACTCGTCCTGGACCAGCACCAACTTTCCAATAGTGTCCTTGGGCTGTACATCCTCCTGAGGGAGGGTCGAGGTCGGTGGATCCTGCCGTGCTCGCTTGGTGGTAGGGACGGCGACGGCGCGCTCCGCGGCACGCTTTCGTGCAGCACACGGGGCAACGTTCTCCTTGTCAGCCGTGGCAGGAGTTGGCACCCGGTCACTTCGAGTGCGCTTACGTGCCACGACTGGTGAGCCGTCCCTGGTGCGCTTGCAGACAGTGGTGCGCACAACAGGATCATAATCAGGGTCGCCGTCCGCCGCAGCAGGAGCCCTGGCAGGCCGCGTTTTCATCTGAACCAGGGCTTGCTTTGGCGGGGGAGTAGTGCTGTCATCCGCGTCGTCCACCGCAGCAGGGACACGTGCAGGCCGCGTTTTCTTCTGGCGTGTTTGCTTTGGTGGGGGAGACTTCTGCTTGTCAGAGAACTTAAGAACATGGTCTGTCCATCCAGAGCAGCCATTCACAGACCTAAGGTCGAGCCAGCAGCAGGGGTCGAAGCAGGATTTGTCACGGACAGAGAGTGACCTTCCTTCCTCCTTGACCACAGCAGCATGGACACTCATGGTGCCCTTTACTGATTTGTCTGCTGCTACTTGGCCGACAGTGAGGCGGGCGGAGCTGACATCCTGCAGAGGGACATGGATGTAGTGAACGCTGCCTTCCAGTTTGTTACCTTCGGCAGCGAACTCCTCTGCATTATTGATGACGGGATGTCCGTCCTTGTGGCGTTTGACGATGTTGTCAGCGTTGCGCTTAGCAGCAGCGCCGACTCCATCGCAGGGGCCCTTTCCATGGCCCGCCTCGAAGTAGGTCCATGTTGCTCTGAGACCGTTGAGCAGTTCAGTGTGGCGCACCAGTACCGAGAACACCGAGATGTTTCGATACTGGCTGGAGGGGGAATCGGAAGCGTAGTGCACCACCTTGACATGTGGCAGGTTCTCCCGGAGGAATGCTGCCAGGCAGCGGAGAAATGCCAAGATGACGCCAGTGTCGTGCTTCCGGTCGTCGGTGCAGAGAGCCACAGAGTAGTGGTTTGTGGTGCCAGTGTCCTCATCACGGTAGTGGATGACTGCAGGGTGCAGGGTCACTGGCTCCTTCGCGTAGTAGGTACTCTGTGGGGACTCGGGGTATGATACCATCCAGTTTTCTGCAAAGTCCATCTGGATGGTAACCTCCAACGACGACATCCCCGCTCGCAGCTCGCGTACGATGCGGTGTTGATTGTGTGCACGGTCAACATGGGCAGACATGGTGAGGAACTCGAGTCGGGTCGTTTTGATGAAGTCCGCCCGTGATTGCACCATTGTACAAGGGCGGAGCTTCTTGATGGTGGACTGTTTCCTTGTTCCGTCTGCACCTGCCGACTCGTACAACACATCCTTGTTTTTCCACACTTGGTACTCAACAGTAGACTGCTCTGGGACTTTGTCACAGATTCGTTTTTCAAGGTCATCCATGGTCATATCGATAAACATCTTATCAGTCATCTTAATATTGACAGCATGAAGCCTGAGCGAGAAGTTCTGGTGCTTCTGGCACAAGCAGACCTTCTCACTCTGGAGGTCGATGGGGATGAACCAGGGGTGTTCGTCGCGTATCTCATAGAAGGTAGTGCGACAGACCGGCAAGTCAGGGTGTGTCTCCTGGTACCGCTTGTGAAGCACATAGATGAAGTCATTAAGGTACATCTTCTGGTGCTTCACTTTGTTGACGGTCTTGGTCTCATGCTTGCCGGGTGCCATGCTGGAGTTCTCCGGGTCAGACAAGAACGCCAGCACACTCTCTACCTTTGCCGCATGGTTCAACTGCCGGGTGCCAGGCTGGTCTGAAGGGGTTTTGGTGAGCGTCCGCCTGTCGATGCCAAAGGTCTCTGCCAAAGACATAGTGATGCGCTGTTCTTTGATAACAGCGGGCGAGAGCACCTTGGTCATAATAGACGCTTTGTCCTTGCTAGGAAGGTTGGCCAACCCTTCAATCACAGCCTTCACACCCCTGGCTTTGGCTGCCAACTTAGCTGAGTCCTGTGCAGCCACTGCAACGCGCTCCTCCGTGTGCGCTACAGTGGGTTCACCATCCTGTGCAGCCACTGCAACGCGCTCCTCCGTGTGCGCTACAGTGGGTTCACCATCCTGTGCAGCCACTGCAACGCGCTCCTCCGTGTGCGCTACAGTGGGTTCACCATCCTGTGCAGCCACTGCAACGCGCTCCTCCGTGTGCGCTACAGTGGGTTCGGCTACGGGTGGACCGTTTGACTGGGCGTGGGCAAGCTGAGCCTGCAACTCCTCAATCTTTGTCTGTGCGTCAGTCAGGTCCTTGGTGATTAACCCGTGTCGATAGTAGAAGCGGTTGGTTCTGGGAGAGTTGGTCTTCCTTCTCCGTATCGTCAGGCTTTTAGGAGTGGTCAGTATCGGTGTGGTGGGCGGTCCTAGGGTTGTCATCGGTGTGGTCAGTCCGGCACGCGGGCTGCAAACAATGAACAATCATTAATTT
The DNA here is from genome assembly GCA_949317995.1 of Acholoe squamosa. Classification (NCBI taxonomy): domain Eukaryota; kingdom Metazoa; phylum Annelida; class Polychaeta; order Phyllodocida; family Polynoidae; genus Acholoe; species Acholoe squamosa. Next base: position 41,205,736 of record OX439039.1, on the reverse strand, counting down.
TCAGTATCATCATGAAACATGTATTTATAAATCTTTACATGGTGATTCTTCGTATATCGATCAGTCGCGCAAACGAGCGTTAAACATAGATAAATACATGATAGATAGACTAATTCATTTCCCATCATAATTCTACTACACCGATTGATATCACATATTCATATACAATTAAAATGGTTGTAAACAATGCAGAAATCTTAATTCTAAGCGAAACAGTTAAACAAGCAAGGAACCATTAAACAAGTAAGATCAAATGCATTTATATTTAGATAATTACATTCACTTAGACGTGTCTTTGCGGACGGTGGCGCTGTAAGTTGATAACAGTTTATGAAATTGGGAATAAATCACACATTGAATTTGACTAAATTAATTAATGCCAATGTACTTTAAAATTTCTCTAACTATTAAAGATTATTTACAAATAACAACACAAAAAGAAGGAACTATGATATATAAATACTTACGCGATGTCCTCAAGCAGCGACACGTTGTACTCCGCTGGGGACTCCTCCCGGACGCGGTCGCTGCGGCGCCTCTCAGGTGAGGTGCGCCGGGCAGCCTGGCGGACCGGCCGGGTGGACTCCGCCAGCGGGGCTGCCGCGTCCCCCTCCTGTGTTGGGGCCTCCGCAGGCGGCGGTGGTGCAGGCACTGCGGGGACCTCCTCCTCGTCAGACAGCAGGAGGGGGTGCTCGGGGGCATCACCTGCCAGCGTCCGCTCGTCCTCGTCGGAGGACACAGACTGGGGGTCCTCGGCAGTCTCCTGATGTATAGAACAAGGAAAACATTTATATGTACAGTCCAATTATTGATGATACACCAATGCAGTGTTCAACTTTCCGCTTTAAGTATAGTTCTACTTAGATAACCAATTACCAAATGACACTTTTAATTAACTAGTTGCGTGATGGATAGAACAAGGAATAAATACCAGGAAATCCTGGTATATCAGGAAAAGTGGCATCTCTGCACTTAGATTTATACCAATTACCGAATGACACTTTTAATTCATACTCACTCCGTACGTGTCATAAGACACCGGCTTAAGGTGGGGGCTTGGGGCTCGGGGAGTGAACAGGGAGCTGTGCACCAGCAGGCCGCGCCCGCGTCCACGTCGAGGCGCTGGCCGACCTGCAGGTGTCTGCCTTGCCGTTGACTTCCCGAGTCCCTTGCCCTTGCCCTGAGCCGGTGTCTGGGCTGCAGCGGGAGTCGCAGGAGTGGCGGCAGTGGCAGTGGCATCGGTGGCGGCAGTGGCAGCAGCTGGCTTCACCACCTTGGCCGAGGGTGCAGCCTGCCCCGAGGTCCCCTCCCCTCCAGCATCCTCCCGCGCCATCTCCTGGTCTACAAACTGTGTAAGAAAAGGGTCAAAATACAAAATTATTTGTCAGTAATAAAATACTGGTGAGTTACTCACAAGCATTGTATCGCTAATATGTTGACCCAAGCTATAATAGAACTCCAGTCAAAGATTTACAATTAATAAAGAGTTATTTTACATTATAATTTCAAATTATAATTTAAATTAATATATCATCATATACCTCTCCGCTGGTCATAGTTGTCCAGGCGGCAGGCTCCCTCCCTTCCTTCTTGGCCTTCTCCTCCTCCCGCGCCTTCTGGACGCGGAACTTGGACATCCGCCGCGTCCGTTCGCGTTCCCGGGGCGTCTTCTCCGCATCCCGTTTGGCCTTTGATGCCCGCTTCTCGGCATTCCGCCTAGCCAGGAATTCTTCCTCGCCCTCCTTCTCCCTCTGCCTCTGCTCGTACTCCGCCTGTACAAGACTGTGAGGGACCTTCTCCCCCTCTGGCTTGCGCTTTCTACCCATAGTCTGAAGAAAGATAGAAAGTTGATTAAAAAAGGTGTACAAAACACAGTGTGAATATAGCACAATTTAATCATAAAAGTAGGTCTAGAGTCAGAATAATTGGTGAATATATGATGCTTGAAGGCCTGGCAAGTATGACCGTGCGTTGTACGATCCAGTGAATAAATACATGGCCGATATGTAAAAATTTATCAAAAAATCCCCCCAGCCCCAGATTCGATGAAATTTTTTTTCTCAGGAATGACTGGATGACCATTCTAGATGACAGAGGTACTGTAGGCGCACCTTGTGTTAAATTTTGGGGGGCCTGAGTGGAGTGGAAGTACTTTTTATATGCAAAAAACATGCTTTGTAGCTCGACTGATCAAAATGAATTCTTCCAAAAATCATGGTAATTATTGTCAAACCTATATGTTTTCTGTCCAGGATGTTGGACAATAGTCCTAAATAAGATATTAACACCAAAAAAGTGTAAGTTTGTGTATATTGACCAAATAGGAGAGGATTTTAGATTCTTGTTTGCCCGACTGACCGAAATAATGGTTAGTGGTTGAAACTGCTCCCTGTGCCAATATAACCAAACCCAGCAGCGATGTAAAACAATAAAACAATGAGAAATACATAGAGGATGGTTCATAACCACAGAAAAGTGTGTAAATAGTGGGAATTTTTGGAGAAAATCGATCGAAATGGTACCTAAAACAGTGCCAGCAGGGGGGGAAAAATGATTTTGCATAGCTGGGGGCTTCCAAAATGGCGGAGAAGGTACAAAACCTGCACTAAATCGAAGCCAGGGCCTTATTCTATCCTATTAACCACTGTTATTCATCTCTTTGCCCATATATGTGCCACTACAGGCCATAATATCATTTTGGTCAGTCGGGCTACCGAAAAAATCAGTCGCGCAAACAAGCGCATTTCGACCTCCCTGGGGTGCCCAGCTTGGCTGCACAGTCCCCATTATCGCCCGGGCCGATCGTTAGAGACGTATTCTTCACTATTTACACACTTTCGGTACACAAAAAGCACATCAAAACATTCGATCGGCATTTAAAAACAAGATTCCATCAATTTTAGAAGAATATTACTCACGGTTTTGGCAATTTCGCACGTCGATCGGCGATCAAACACCTAAAAAATGCTGGCCTCAGCGAGCTGGAACCAACAGTAAACAACTTGGGCAAAGACCCGGATGTAGCTGGTTCCGGTTGGAAAGGAACCAGTGAGTTTCTTTTCCCGCCGAGAACCTTGGGATTTTGATCAGTCGGGCAAACGACCGCGAAGAGGAGTCAAATCAGTCTGGTTTGGGGGAACCGAGGCACGTAGAGACTCGATTTTTTTTTTAAATTGATACCTCATCAATAGATACACACTGTATGATAGGTGAAATAGTCCTAAATTGATAAATATGGGCTGTACAAGCACAAGTTTAATTTAGAGGGGGGTTGGGGAGGTTGACTTGAAAAATACTTGAATGTGTATTGCGCGCAAACGATACGCAATACACAAATTTTTTTTTTTCCCAAAAAACAACCTATATAGACCCTCTCTGTGTGTAGATACAGAAATGCTGAGGAAAGTTTTTTAATATGCCTTATAGAGGTATCAGATTTTGATCAGTCGGGCAAACAACGCTATTTTGGCATATAAGAAAGGCTATGGTGAAAAAAATTTGAAACACATCTGCTCCAAACCACATTGAAATGATAGATATGACCCCCTACTATGGAATAAATAATATTATGATGATCTGTTACTGCTTGACTAGTTGATATATGGCCTAGAATGAGGTGGAAATTGGAAAAAAAGGTCATTTTGGACCATTTTTCAACTTTGGGCCACCACATCTCAAAAAATAATGGACCGACATACACAAATTTGAGTTTTTTTTGAAGCCCCAAGTGTTTTCTCTCAAATGAGACCAGAAAAAAGAAATATGGTTAAGTACTTTTTATTCTACAGCCTCCTGTATCCAAAAAGACCCCAAAATCCCAAAAGTGACATCGTTCAATGGATCCAGTCATCTACTTCTGTGACCGCCTCGGGGACACCTTCCGATGGAAGGGTGAGAACGTCTCTACCATCGAGGTCTCAAATGTTGTTGCTGTCATGCCCAAAATCCAGGATGCTAATGTCTATGGTGTCCTCGTGCCAGGTTGTGACGGACGTGCTGGTATGGCCACAGTGACACTAGTGAACTGTGCACAGCTGACGGAGTCAGATCTACAAGCTCTGTTTGCATCATGCACTGGTGCACTCCCAGCGTATGCTGTGCCACGCTTCCTGCGTGTATGTCCAGAGATGAAGGTTTCCTCCACACACAAGCAGGTAAAAACGGACCTAGTCAAGGAAGGCTTCGATCCTGACAAATGCAATGGTGATCCACTCTTCTATGCAGATTTCAAATTGAAGACCTACAAGCCACTTGACAAGGAGACCTATCAGAACATCTTAAATGGCCATGTTCGCTTGTAATAGAGATACATTGACATTTACCACCATTTTCTGTAGTGAAAATCATCCAGACACCACAAAAAACAAGTACCGTAATCTCCCGCATATAAGACACATATTCTACACCAAAAACAAAGGCCAGATGCATCTTATAGGTTTTCCCCAAGAAGGGGGTGCGTCTTATATGCAGGGTTTTTGTTTTTCCAATTGGGACATACTGTAATCTCCCGCATAGAAGGCACATCTGTTACCTCAAATCCCCATTGGCCTAAACACCCAATAGTTATGTCTTTCCTTTAACCAAAGAAAAAGGTGTAGATAATACCATAGTGCTCTATATAGCCATAACTAACTGAATGAAGTATGCTATTCTGCTAATCATAAAGTATTTGGAAACATATGGACACCCCACTTACTAACAGCTTTATTAATTATTCTATTGACCTTTTAATCAAGAGAATCAGAATGCAGTTTTATAAAATCTTCTGTCATAGTATAATGCTGGCACCTGGTGTTCCGTCCTGTACTTACCCAGCTCTCATGTAGTGATCAATGTGTCCCTTGAGCCCTTAGGGCATTATAAATACTGATAAGAATGCCACAGGGCATCTACTCCTCAGGCAGGCCTATATTGTGCCACTGCAGGAATAGTTCCTAGAATTGCCACCAGATGGAGCCAGTATGCCATTTATATACACTTTTTATGTATTTGACTTAAGAACAGATGTTCAAACTATGTTTAGATAATGTGATGATTCAAATCCATTCCCTCACATTTCACAACATTGATAGAATGCATGAATGTAGAAAAAGAAACCAAACGAAATGATGCTGTAATGTTAGAGTTAGCAGGGATGCCACTCACTGATGCACAAAAAATTGGAAATCCTCCTAATTTTCTCAAAGAACAATAGGAAATACCTACAGGAATGAAAGCCAAACATTCGGAATTCCTAAAAAGTTAGGAAAAGTGGCATCTCTGAGTTAGGTTCTTCTTCTAGTCACACCTCATTTGTGGTATTCAAAAAATCATATGATCATCATCATGGAAGCATGGCGCAGTCGGCAGCGCGTCCGCTCACAGGCTGTAAGATCGTGAGTTCGGTTCCTGGCCCGGTCGGGGCACAGTGGTGGCTCCAAACGTCACCGTAAGGTGTCCTTTGAGTTCCTCCCTGCCCTGGCTAGGCTGTGCTGGAAAGTCTCTCAGCGGTCATGGCAGACAAATGACTTGAAACAGGCCTGTCCATCTGTCACTATGCCTATGTAGTGACAGATGTTTAACCCTTTAAGGGCAGAGCAAAAATTGTTACCCTGGCCATGGGGACGGCCTCTGAAAAAAGTATAGTTCCTAGAGGACGAGCCTATTTTCAATTCCTATACTAATCCTATATAACTGGCATCAACTATAGTCGACGCTAGGCCTGCCATGGTGTCGACTATAGTCGATGCTAGGCCTACCATGGTGTCGACTATAGTCGATGCTAGCCCTCAATGGGTTAAGAACCATTGCCTTAGTAAATGTGTAGGGGCATGCTTTCTACCTTCCCATAGATTCGGTCACCATCATCCCCCCTCCCCATTAAACTAGGGTCTGGGCACAACGCCACAAGGGTAATCTCACTTCGGTGTGGATACAACCCGCGGGACCTCTCACCCTTGAGTGTCGTCCGTAAGGAAGGCATGAGGTGAGATAAAATTCGAACAACAACATCATTCAAGGAGCATCTTGTATGTGGATACCCTCCTGCTGAGTTAGGGGGGTGTCTTATACAAGGGGTTTTCCAAAAATTGATTCAGAAGAGGTGGGTGCGTCTTCTACGCGAACCAGCCTTCCCCGAATAGTGGGTGCGTCTTCTACGCGCACCGCGTCTTCTACGCGGGAGATTACAGTAGTTTTTTATGTACATTTTACACTCATTGACATCATCCTGTACAGAGATAATTATTAGAATATGTCAGCATTTTACAGAAGGACGACATACTGATAAATCGCAACAATCAGCTTATTTCATACCATACTTTCTTCACGGTGAGTTAAAGACGCTTTGCTCTAGAGCTACGGTAGACTAAGAAATGTCTATAGCCAAATTGTATAGATTATTAGAAGGGCAGTGTCAAATTTTTAAGGTTACATTGTATATTTTCATGCTCACCCATCACAGTTGTAGTGTAATACCTGCCTATATATACACGTGTGCTACTGGATAACAACAGTGGCTGCTGATGTTGATGGACGTGTGATAGATTCATAGATTTGCATTCCGATCAGTTTGAATACCGTTATGATATTTGTTTATATTTTGTAATACGTTTTATACTGAATTCCAGCTAACATGCTAGAGGTACAAACTACCAAATTACTCATTTGTACAAACATATGCTATAGGATTTCCGTTAGTGCAAGGAGGCTGCTTTTAGCCACCTTTGGATAGGAAGAGCTGATATAGGCCATTTGCTTTACTGATTCTACAAGGGTGTCGGAAGCAACTTGATTTTTTTTTTTGAGGAGGGGGGCGAAGCAGGTCAGGTGGCGGGCGTCTGCAATTTTAAGCACAGCAAGGAACCACTTTAATATTTTTAGAGAGTTTAGGGGCATGCCCAATAGGAAAATTTTGAAAATTTAGATATTGATCCTGCTATTTTGGTCAAAGTGTGAGCCGTGGACACCCTCCCCCCCCCATTCCGACATCCCTGTTCCCTGAGTTGATATATCAGCTGTGAGATTATCCTAGAAGCTTGTTTCGGACAGTGAAACGTGGCACTTGAATATCATTCTAGAAACATTTAGTATTATATGTAAGCATAATTAACCTTTTTAAAAGCCCCTGCTATAGGCTACACTTATTTATAACCGTTCGTATGTATATCTTTATTGCAATTCTAATATACCCGTATTGAATAATGCTGAAGTGTTGGGTGATATGAAAAACACAACTGATAGTCACAGGTTACAATATGTGTTTCTGCTCCCATTACTACCGGTATGTTTGATTTACAACCATTAGTTAGTACTTTCACGAAATGAATATACAGGTTCGTGGTGCCTAGCGTTTATCACTGAAATTTGTTTAAGAATAATTGATTTACTTTGTTGTTGTTGTTTTTTACACATGTAGATTATAATGTTCACTTGTTGTTGCCATAGCACTAGTTGGGTCAAATGGTTCTACATTAAATCTTCACGTATAAGGCACACCATCAATCCTAGGATGGGAAAACTGACCCTTGGTTTTTGAATGTTTAGTACTGTTCTTTACAATATATCCCTTCATATATAATGCATTCTGACTTTGGGCTGATCTTGTAAAGCTTAAAGCAAACTGCGCATTCATTCCCGATGTGTCAGCTTATCAGGAAACCATTGGTAGGGCATTTCCGACACTCTTCTGCAGTTGTTTGCATGACAAAGGCATGTACATGACATATTGCGTCAATACCGCATATAAGCTATACCTAATACGCGTCGGGCTTCCCTAGCCCACTCAAAAGTGTCTATTTCTCCTCTTTCCTATCCCCTCGGGATGTGTGTAGTGCACATATGCGCGGGCACTGACACATTCCCCTGTGAAATTGTGTAATGTAGTTCTTGCCATGAATATGACTGTCAAAATGGCGTTAAACATCTATTACTCACTCACTCACTCCTAATACGCGAGGATTTATGGTGTGTCTTGTTAGCTTGTATTTGTATTGTTAAAAGCCCTGTTGTTAATGTAAATTTATACAAAAATGGTATACATTGTATATGCAAATATAAAGAGAGCTTAATTTGAAATATATGATATCGGTATATTTGAATCTGTTTTAAATGTACCGTAGTATTTTATATTCTTTGTTATTTTCTAACCAGTTTTCTCGATGTTAGAATACCATTGATATCTGTTCAAGGATATCGATCTACGGCCAAAGTTGTATATCGATAGATCTATATTTGATCTGTGCCTGTGACACATGATGCGGCATACTGTGTAGAATGATAAGACTATATACTTGATCCACGCCTTACCATTTCGAGATAAACTTAGTATACTTTCATACAAAATATAGCCGATGTCTTAAGGTTATACAGCTTGTGGATAAACGTGCTGTATATATGTACTATAGTGGGAGTGCCTTTTACGGCAGTAGAGGATTGTACAGCGGTACTGGTTGTGGTGACTGAGGACATACACGGTGCACTATGGTGTTATTACTCTGGACTGGTTGTGGCAACTACGTTATTGATGAATGCTGTGCATAACGGGTAGTTAAATAACACTGCACCATTACATGTACCCAAGTGCTTTTTAATGTGAATGTCTGATGTGTCTACATGCATATGCCTTGCACATTGGTTTACAAATGCAAGAGCGTTGGACGTTCTATTTCTAAAATCAAAACCAATCCTGGATATACTGCTATTATAAGTACCGGGTATGTTGACAGTGGAGAAAATACTTGAAAACGATAGCTGCCTACATTTACCTTGGTATTCATGTATATTGGTTTCTATACCAAGCCTTTTTGCAGGGTTTTGCGATGCGTTTCTTTATAAGGCTAACACTTGCCCTCACAGTCCTTGGAATATTTTCAATTTTATTGCAGAGCCAAGTTCGAAATTGTGCTATGTGTACAATACTTTGCAGAATTGTCCCGTTTTGAATGGTTATTTCAGAAAAGTAGTTTTCTATCACTGCTTATCTACATGGACTTCTCGCTTACATATACATTTTGTATGTTGTTTCCTTTCTCAATGTTTTTACGACCAAGAAATGTGTATTTGAAATACCTTATGTAACAATAGAAAGATGGAATTCTTTAATCCCATCTCTCTGAAATAAAGGACCAAGAATTTTTAAAATTGGTTTCTCGTTTTTATCATTGCCATTGGACTTCTTCAGTCAATCCGATATCCCTGAGTATTGCCGTTAAAGAATCTCGGTGCAAATCATGTATACATAAAAATGGGATAGGGGCTCATCTCGGTCGAATTTGAAACACAAGTCAGGAGAGTTCAATGGCGGTCTGGAACCTTACTCAGCAGTTCTGTAAGTGCACCTGAATGGAGGTGCCACTCAAGGGGTCAAGGTTAGGACAGGTGTGGCCCCCTGGTGAGTGTAGACTGGACTAGTTCCCGCTCTCTAGTTATACCAAACACACCTGGCTGTGTGCTTGCCCAAAAATGGGATAGGGGCTGATCTCGGTCGGTTCTGAGTTCGTTATATGAGTGGGTGTGTGCAACTTTTAAAATCTTTTTGATGAATAAAAACATAAACTTTAGATGAAACCCAGGTACAATTGATTGCGGGGACTCACTGCCTAGGCTATTCAATCAAGAGAGTGTTACATATTGGTTTAGTCTATGGGAAATTCTGATAGTGACGCAGTCATACCACCTGTGGCTAGGCACTTACTTAGTTTTTCAAGACTTTATCCCACTAAACTTATCTAATGAGCAATGGATAGATCTTGAGAAAAGAAGTGGATTTGCTTTTTGAATGAAGTCTCTGTCAATTTAAAGTGGAATTATGACCGGTCAAAAGTACCAAATCAGACCCAGAATTCTGCCATAGTTAAGAGTTTAATTTGGATCGAATTTTGTGATCAAGCAAGATAAATCTAAGGTAGCCTAGATCACTAAAATGATTATTTTGGGCAAATTTTCTTTTCAGATATGCAAGATATACCCCCAAGAATGTAAATAATGATACATTTTATCATAATCAAACAATGTAAAAGCAAATTTTTGATGTCATCTTTTCCCTTGAACTGCGCTCTGACAGAATCACGGCAGACTATTGTCTTTGACTCAGGATGTTTGAATGATCATAACTTCCATTTAAATTGTCATAAAAACTTCATTTAAAAAGCAATCACAGCTATCAATATCTCACCATATAAAATGCATACAATAAGGTCTTAATTGATAGGTAAGTGGCTTACATGGGGAGGTTGGGACAAGTGTCCAGAGATAATCTCGCCCAAAAAGTTTGCAGGGTCTGTCAAACATACTGCAGCCCCTTGGAAAAAGAAAAGCTAAACATTTTCTAGAAGATTTTTAACCATAGCACAAAATTCCCTGCATTCAACCTTGTACAAAGAATATTCATTTTAAAGGTCTAGCCAAGCCTGTTAAAATGAGCCCTTGTTTGTAAAGATCCTCGAGTAAATAGCTTCACAATAAGCTTGCAAAGAAAGGAGAGTTTAACACTACCCATTTTCAGCTTTATCACAGTTTCACACCTGTACTGCAGCACTCACACACTGGAGGTATTTCAGTGCCTACTGTGGCCAACAATGGAACTTACTACATACAAACTCTATTTTAGGCCTTTTCTTGGGTTTATGATTGTAAAAATTTCATCATTATTAGTAACATACATTTAATATTAACCATTTTTGATAGTTATGGTGTCTTAAAAGAGGTAGCTCCTCACTCATCTTTAACCTTTAGCCTATAGTCTGCCAGAACTTATGGAGTGGTCATTTCTACACGACCCCATTCTCCACTGACATGTCATCAGATAGCCTCAAACTCTTCTATCAAAAAGTGGATTTTATAATATATTCAGCATGATTGTGCACGGGGCCAATATGGTGTAAAAATATCAACGTGGATTATAACTTTAATAAATACAGATAAAATACCACTACTAAGAGTAAAGTGGAAGTCACAAAGTTAATAGCCCCGCCTTCTAAACCCTGGAATTTACTTGGGTTTTAACATCTTAGACAGTTCTCACAATTGTTCAGCGTACTTTGATTCCAAATCTGAAACTTTATCGTCAATATTCGCATAGTACTTCAAGCGGGCCAGGGTTGTTTTGGCTTTACCAATATTCCCCTCTGCAAAGGCATCAGCAGCTACGGAAATAAGAGTGAGAAGTGTTTTATGATTTTCAGCTCCGATTTTGCGGACAGCTTGGATGTCTTTTGTACCAGCGAGATCTTCATTTGTCTCCATGATTTCCATGAGGAAGACGGGGTCCAGGTGCACCTCCCCCTCCTCTAGGCTGGCCCCATGTAACTCCAAAAGGTAGAGACCACGAGGTAGTGGTTTCAGGAGGGTTTGATAACTCTTGTTCACCAGTGAGGACTGGTTGTCAGAAAACATCTGTTCTTCCTGAAAAAAAGGAAGAAATAGTTTGTAATTGCAATAGGCATAGCAAATCCATTACTATTGTCATACCTTTATGGTCTATGATTATCAGTAGATAGACATGATCGATAGGACAAGACTTCATATCAGTTAGCGGTAAAGGTGTATTTATTTCAGCCTATTGTACAGAGCTTGTGGGTAGGAAGCAGCGTGTATATACCATTAGTAATGGGTTTTGGGCATGCCCCCTGGGCCTGGTATCGGATCGGTATGTATAACTAGGACAAAGCTAGGCTATGACTAGGTGTCTGTATAATAAGTGGTACAACAAGGTTTAAGGTATATAGCGGTGAAATATATATGGTAATGATTAATGTATGTAGATGGAGGTTTCAATATATGACACTATCTTAAATCTTAAAAGATAGTCTCTTGATCCGGTACTCAGAAACATTTTGAATTCTGAAAAAAATACCGGTCCGTGGTATTGACAAATTTCCGCCTTTAATATCGGTAGGATGAATTATTCTATAAATGATTTTATATGGAAATACCTACTCTTGATTTCTGTGTAAATCGATCTGGGTGCAATTGTCGCTGAAGCTGTCTGAAACTTTGGGTCAGCTGTTTTGTGTCCAAATCAAATTTCATGGGAAAGCCCAGCACTTCAAAGTAGTTGACATCTTCTCGAGCTGATTGAATGATTCCACATTTATCACAGAAATATAAATGCGTGTTTTCAGCTCCACATTTCCAGCATGGCATTGGTCTACTTTGGGCCAGGGTGGTGGAACTCAGCGACCTTTGTATCACTATCAGCCTCAGAAACAAGCTCTGGCTCTGCCCGACCCCAATGACAGTTCTGTATTGTTGACTGTAGGAGCGTGAAGCAAAATGGGAATTATGATATGTTGAGGTCGTGCTCAAACTTGATACGTGTTTAGGGTGATGAGAGTAACTGTATATACCAATAGGCACCGATTTGGAGATATTTTTCTTCGCTAACAATCCAAACAAACGAAAATTTTTATGTAAGACAGGCCTACGAGCAGCCGAAGTCGCCATTCTGACTGAAGCTGGTCCCGGCGCGCCCAACCTGTGATTATTGGTACCAGCAACGCACGCTTGGCCAACGGAAGCTCTGTAAAATATTGATCACAATTTGACTTTTAGAGCTCAAAGTGATTGTTTGTAACGTCCAATACAAAAGTAAGTGGTAGTTGCTTTTATGTCTTCTACAAGAAGTAGACAGCTAGAAAATATCACCCCATAATCTTGACAAAAAGACGGGGTAAGTCTTATTACCCCTTTTATCGCCCAGCCGGCAACTACCCAGCAAATCTGTGTCAACTTTTGTCATGCTGCGCCCGCCTCACCCCATGCGCTCTTAGGACTTGACGCGTGGGTGAACACGGACCATGACAAGATGTGAAGCATGCGTGAACATCCCAACCCAATTTGTGAAGTTGAGTCAACATGCGTGAACCTTCACCAACAATGACACATGATGACATCATGTGTCATCACACATTATCACACACACTGACACATGGGTCATGACACAGTATCACATATATTGACGCACAGACTAATTTGTGGGTGGGGGATAGGCAGGGGGGGGGTTGCAGGTGGTTGTGGATTTCTGATATTTCATAACTTTATTAACATCAATTCAGCTGTTCATGCTGGTTCCCATTGAAGATATCTCTCCTCTGCATGTCATGTGTTGCCCACTTTGCTTGAAAATGGATAGATATTCTGTCAGCTGTGTGAGTTGAATTTTCCTTGTATCAGTCTTGAGAATGCCTGTTGAAATGATAAGAAATGGTCATAAACAAACAGCAGCAATCTAATTTTGACCACCCACTCACATCCAAGTTGATAAACAATGACCACACCCATATGGCAGCCTGAATCCCCCAGAATTTCCCTGAGCCTTGCTCACATAGAAAGTTCTAATTAATTTGGGGTGTTGAGACAAATAGCTGAATTCAGCAACAAGATAGATGTTCAGGGATTGTAGATAATATCAATGTGTTACTGTATAAATGCTTATCACATAAGATTTCAAGTCAAATCAATCTAGAACTGTGTGACCACCTACCACAAGATCTGTTCTCCATGGCTGCCTCTGCCTGACTGTTTTGAAAGCAGGAGGAGAACAAAGGAATGGGAGGGAAATTTGAAATGGACCAATCAAAACACAGAATAGTAAATAATGTGTCATTGTGCGTGAAGTTCTGTCATGGTGGGTGAGAGTTGGTGAATCTTGACGCATGCTCACATCTCCTCACACAGTCTGTCATGCTAATGTTGGACAAAGTATCTGCCCCTATTATCACTCAATACAGAGTTTTTTAACCAGTCTATGAAGAGTTCCTGTATATTTGCTCTAATCAGCTGTGACCTAGCTGATCAGTAGACATTAAACCTTCATATCCCATCAAACCAGGACAAACAGATACTTAGATATCATGTAAAACATATGCAATTTCAATTCAGTGCTATGTCCCATAGACAAAACAAATGAGCTATTATGTCTAATGTATGCACTAAATCACATATACTTGGCTATCATTATGTTCCTGATTCATATGTATTTCATGCCATGTAAGAAAGGAACTTGCTCTGTGAAACATAAATTCTCATATTGACATTTACTCAATAGGCCCACTCTGCAAAGTAGAAGCCATGAGAATCCATACAGTTTCCATAGTCTCTTATTGTTGAAGGCTTGGTGAAGAAATGTCATGCTAGGTGAGAGTTGACAAGTATTGACACATGTTGACATGTGCTCACCCTGGTCCCCTCACATCTTAATTGAAGTAAGTGAAGAAATGTGAACCTGCCTGAGAGTTGACAAGTATTGACGTATGCTCACCCAGTTCCCATCACATCCTTATGGAAATAAGTGAAGACATGTGAGGTTGGGTGAGAGTTGACAAGTATTGACACATTTTGACATTTGCTCACCCAGTTCCTCTCACATCTTTATGGAAATGAGTGAAAACATGTGAAGCTGTGTGAGAGTTGACAAGTATTGACACATGTTGACACTTGCTTACCCAGTTCCCCTCACATCTTTATGGAAATGAGTGAAGACATGTGAAGCGGTGTGAGAGTTGACAAGTATTGACACATGTTGACGCATGCTCTCTCAGGTCTTACTGAAGTAAGTGAAGGTTTGTCAAGCTGAATGAGAGTTGACATTGTATCACACAAAATGACATTATTCGTTATCACTCAATGTACTCACACATTCCTCACCCAGCATGACTCATGTTCACTAGGATTTGCTGGGTAGGCTTACCTACTCCGGGCTGCAGGACACTAATTATTTTCTCACTGTTGGCTTATATAGCATATGGGCGAAAATAAAATATTTGTGCGAATTTCTGGGCTTAGCCACTGTTATTTTCATGTAGGCACACACTTTTTCCATTAATTTAGGGCCATGAGATGTGCGCTCTCCGTAGATTTCATCGATTTCTAGCATTGACATGGTATGGTCCTTTCCCATAGAAAAAATGGTCACAGGGCCAAGAAATTTGACATGGTGATAGCCAAGGGGCACCATCTGAGGTGCTGAGTGTTATTCTCTCTCTAGGTGCTATAATTCACAGAAATATCTGGCTAAAATGTATGAAAAACCCTCAGAAATATAATGTCAAAAGGAATAAATTCAACAAAATGCATCTTAACTCCATGTGTAATGGCTTAGATGGCCCTATTTTCATGTGAGGACGAAAAAATAAACCAGATATGGTGAATACAAGGACATTTTATCAAGTGTCAGTAGACATTCATTGGCTGCATAGCTCGAGGAGAGAAAAATGATGTTTTCCCCCGATGCATGAAAAGGCCTCCCATAGAGCACTGAGGACGATAGAAATAGATGGAAACAGCTGAGAATGTAAAATTCAGGTCGCTCTGACCCTGAAAACCATAATTTTGGTTACCTGGCACCCCCAAGAGAGAAGTATCAGGCTTGCGGATTGACACCAGAATATTGCTCATAAACCTCTCCAAGGCCGAAACTCCGCTACTACGATTTTCAGTGATTTCTCATTAATTCTATTGATTCCCTTGCCCTTTCTCACCATAACATTGTCAAACTGACTTACCCTAAGCAAAATAAATACATTTTAGCAAAATTTGACAAACTTGGTAGAAGGCCCTATATAGCCTGTAGAGCCTGCAGGACACTAATTATTTTCTCACTGTTGGCTTATATAGCATATGGGCGAAAATAAAATATTTGTGCGAATTTCTGGGCTTAGCCATTGTTATTTTCATGTAGGCACACATTTTTCCCATTAATTTAGGGCCATGAGATGTGGTACAATGTAATTAACTTTTCTGCTATCGGCCGTAGAGTGCGGACATACCCAAATTTGGGGGTTTTGCAGTGAATGATTACAATAAATTCTGTAATTTAAAAGAGTGCACCCCCCTCAACTTACCCTCAAATATCAGCCTAAACAACACTCAAATCGATTAATATACATCCTAATGATTAATTTGATGCCTGGTTTGCCTACCCACTGTCAGATTTTAGACCAATAATCATTGTACAACACCCTTCAGTGCGGAGCTACAAAGTGTCTCCTGCTGCCACCTCCCGCCAATTGGTGTTCTGCAACCTCCGTAGACGCTCTGAGGGAACCTCAGAGACCAAGTGTGTCTGTTGTAGTCTGTTTGGTCAGCCAATCTGGCAGAGTGGCCATTTCTCACAGAAGTACTTACTGTTCAGGTCCAATGCTTCCACCAACACTTCCCTCAATGTATATCCAAAGATTCACAATACACAAAGCACTTGAAATACTTGTAATAAATAATAATCCAAGTGATTTTCAAATCTCCCTCCCTAACTCCAAATCATTGTCGGCCATCTTGAAGCCAGGTGTAGCCACCTAGTGCCAAAAAGACTACACTATTCTTGGTTGGTTAGCCCTATGTTTCAAGAGCAGTCTAACACCATGTAGCACCACAGTATGTTGACAATGGAGGCCATTGAGGTAGTGATATCTAAGCACAAGATAAACATGTCAGATTTATTGGATATATCTCATGTTTCAGTCAATATAAGCTGATGTACATGAAAACTACATGTTTGTGAATAGGAGGGACAATTTCCAGGAACTGAAAGTGAGTACTTAGTTCAGACTAGCCATGTGTTTGTGCCACTATAGACTTGTATACATCTTGGATCCTGCCTGTGAGCAGGCAGGTATTTCGGCCTAGGCCTACCCTAAAATTACTAATTTAATTAGGCATATGTCATGATAATTTTAAAGTAAGTTTTACTCCTGCCCTTGGTGCAGTGGCCGTGCTTTATGCTGATGAAGCTGATAAAGTTGGGTGCTGATCTCCCTCACAGGCAATTCAGCTTTCATGAGGTGTACCTCAGAGAAACAAGTCTAGGCCTACCATCTTGTTTCAGACAGGGTTCCTGTGCATTAGCCGATCAACGCAGCCCTCGACAGGAGGGCCGCTCTCCGCACCGAGACCTAAATCTGGGGGTTCAAAAAAGTATTGGTCTGTCTCTAAGTTTCCTGAGTTTGAACCAGAACTCACACAAATGAAACAATATTTAATCAATGCCTTATAGTCTAATGTACCTTTCTATGCTATTGATGTTGTGGATAGTTGTTTGAATAAGGTAAAATCAAGTATTTTGTGTGGGTGGTCAAGTCCTAAATTGTGTTAAAGTTGGCTCCAGGGAAACTGTGCTGACTGAAAAAAGACAAAGTAGTGCGAAGCCCGACGTCAACGACCACATCATTGATGGCGGGTGGTCCGACTACCTGTGCATCAACACCTGTTAGGTGGTCATGTGACTGCTATTATTCAATGAGTGCATTTGTTTATGATTTTTAAGTTGCAATGGTGTGGGTAGAAGCACTGAGGATGAAGGCAAACTTAAATGTTCTCTCCTATTCTTAATTCTCTATCTTAACCCACAAAAACATGCTATTTAAGTAGGTATGTTCTATGTGTTCAACCTTGTATGGGTTGGATACATCAAAGATTGAGAGAAAAGGTTGAAAAATCGGAAAATCCAATCAGTAGCTGCGGTAATTTGCAGCAGGTGTCATCTTTTACCCACACACACAGGAAACTCGTTGCAGGCAGGAAGAACCTAACCTTAACGAGGTGAATGGACATGGTCCATGGGGCTATACAAGTTTCAGGATACATAGCCTACACAGTGCCCATGGATGCAAGCCTATGGCTTCACTTTGCCATTTCTGTCTCTACGTTTTGTCACTGCCCCCTGCTTACTTTTGCACAGTGAGATAAATCTCTGGTGCTCCTCATTTTGCCGACCAACGAATGGATGGAGAGCTGAGTCAACTTGGACGGGACTCTAACCGGTGAAAATTAGGCATGGCAGGGGTTTAAAAAAATCTTTTCCAAAAATTCCAAAAACAAAATTTATCAATACTATAGGATGCTAGAAGTTTGAGTAACATGCTTTAATTAGGATTTGATATGCTTTTGATAGCCAAATCCATCAATTTATAATGCTGCTAGGAACAGGCTTTTGACTGAGTGAGTCCTGGTGAGAATCCAAGAAAATGAAAAATTGATCCCACAGCTATCTGTTACTAGTTATAAAGAAGCCTAACATTTTCTCTCCATGAATCAGTTGGATTTATGATGCTAGAGTCGATAGTTTTTGTACAAGAGGTGATTGTGTACAGGCTGTCAGAGGGAGTTTTCACAGAAAATGATGAAAAATCACATTTGACATCTTCAATATGAATGATTATAAATCATTGAATTCTGAATGGATTTTAATGCTGTTAGGTTTTCCTTGTAGGAAAAATATTATGTTATCACATCATTGATTCATTTTAGATATTCTGTGATGTTATCATAATTTTGAAGACCAGGAAAGTGGACAGTCAAAATTTTAGCCAAAATTTTGGGGTCAACCTTGTTCTAAACCTTACTTTCCCACAAACACTGCCATGCACAAATCAATGATCATTAGACTGATTTATATAGCAAAATAATGACTTGCCATCACCTATATAGTGGTTAGGGAGTATCACTAATTTTGTCAATTTTTCAGCATAACCTATCTTTGAACTCCTGATATATATATCATTGATAATTTGTTTTTACTAAAATTATAGCCTGATACTAAAACTAGAGGTGTTGTAGGCAAACATAGCATTTAGAATCATGTAAATATCTTTGTAGGTTCTCCTCCAGGGTGGGGGCAAATTTGACATTACCCAGATAGAAAATTCAGGCAGGAATGGCTGTCTCAGAAGACAGAGTGTTGGTCACGCCATGCCTACCAAAATCACACTAGCCCCAGCGGCTCAATTCTGCTACCGTAATCTCTCGCGTATAAGGTGCACCTCACCTATAAGGCCCACCCCCAACTCAGGGAGGTCTGTTTCACGTATAAGGCGCACCTCTAAGGGCAGATTTTTGTTAGTTTAGTACTGTTCTATAGTAAAAATACCCCCCCCCCCTATAAGGTGCACCCCAAACTCAAGGCAATGTCCCTCCCACGTATAAGACTCAGCATAATTTTGTTTGGCGTATAAGACGCGCCTTATACGCGGGAGATTACGGTAATTAGGTCATTCCGATTCTAATTCCAGGCTTGCCTCTTCAGCTCGGCACAATTTACAAAACAGGCCATTATCTCTTTTGTGATCAGAACTATTTGGCAGAGCCTATGTTTTTTTACTTAAGTTGACAGAGGATGGGCTATTACCTATCTTCTAGGCCTATTGGAAATAAGTTGCCAATTCACATCATTATAGTCATTTAGTCTAAGTCTAATGACTCTAGGGCCAAGTCATTTATTGCCAGGTGGGGGGGGGGGACTTGTTTGACAGGGATGTAAGTCAGGCTGTTTGAAAAATTCTGAAGACACATTTAGAAATCCTGCATTTATTGTAAAACATAAACGAAACGTTGATGCAAGAAAGGAGATTTGGTTAAATCTATTAAACACGTCTGGTTCAAAGAATTCTGAAATCAGACAGAATTCTGAAAACTTACATCCCTGGTTAGATATACGGGGGGTGGGGTTATTTTGGAAAAGAGCCCCTTCAAATAAGCCTTACCCATAGCAACGCGTCATTCTATCATGCGCATATCGGATATCAGGGGATTTTGCCCATCTTATCAGCTATTATCAGTCCATGACGCAGGAATCAGGTGCAGTCCTGCTTGGACTCAACATGAGGGGTCGCCTTTACACTCGAACAATTAGGTTCCTACATTGAATTCTGTTACTGTTTGATTGATACAGTTTTAAAGCCCAAATTGTGATAGTATACACTATTTTCAGAGACAGGATGAGTCGGAAACACACACCAAGTGACTTTCTCAAACAAATCATCGGCAGGCCAGTTGTGGTGAAATTGAACTCTGGTGTAGATTACAGAGGTAAGTGTGCGACCAACTTCTGAGTTAGTGAGAACAAAAAAAAATGAAAATACCGTAAACTCCCGCGTATAAGACGCGTCCTCTACGCCAAACAAAATGCTGGGGGGTCTTATAGCTTTCTCTCAGGTTGGGTGTGCGTCTTATACGAGGGGTAATTTTACTATAGAAATGTACTAATCTTACAAATTTCAGCATTAAAATGTGGGTCTTATACGCGAAAATGCATGTGCTGAGTTTGGGGTGCGTCTTCTACGCGCAGCGCGTCTTCTACGCGGGAGATTACGGTACATGTTATTTTTTTTTGTTCTCATTAAAGCTGGTATGAAATCTGATATAGCCTTTTCTGATATGTATTTCAGAGAAATTGTATAGCCTTCCCTATGTAATACTGTGGCCTTACTGAAGTCAGAGTGCGTCTTACAATTTTTTTAGCCACCCCTCAGGAGGGGTCTGAAATTTTTACGCCCCCCTCAACCCCCCCCCTTTTGATAAATAATGACCACTCCCTTATTTTCACAAAGATATATACAAAATGTACTTAAATTCAGCATGGTTACAACTTTAGAAATGAATTTAGATTTTGCCAGGACACTCTGACAAGTGCTGTGATGATAGACATGTAGAAAGTGGAAGATTTATATATTTGACATCTTGTACCATCTTTAAGTACACTTCCCTCCTTACATTCAACACATATTCTTTTATTTACCGTAGAACTCAATAAACCTATACCCGAGTTGACAACTGTGGTAATTTCTATTGTAGGAGTGCTAGCATGTTTGGATGGGTACATGAATATCGCACTGGAACAGACTGAGGAATATGTAAATGGACAGCTGAAGAACAAATACGGGGATGCATTCATCCGGGGAAACAATGGTAGATATATTATCAATTGCTACTTTCAACTTTTCCATGCATAATACATATCGATTGAAGAATATTGGTTTTCAATGTAATGTTAATTTACTTTCGTGCGGATAAAGCAGAAATGGCACTCCCTGGTCAACAAAACATGGGAATCTTTCGACTTTGATTAGTTTTGTATCCTGAAGAAGGCTCACCACGAACGAAACGGTTGATCACTCTACATTCATCTACCTCATTAACTCAACATTAAATCATTGCCTGTACAATTTATTCTTGTAATAAAATTTACAAAAACAGAATTTGGACAGTAGTTGGGTTTTGTGTGACATTCCATTCTTAGTTTTGTATAAGAATTTAAAAATCTAATGTGGAAATTCCACGGGAAAAGTAGGGATTGCCATTTCAGAGATAGGCCTTTACACAAGTGCCCATAGTTAAAAATCTTGAACGGCAAAAAAGATTATGCAAACCTTAATATAGATATACGGTGGGGGGGGGGGGGTAGGTCGGTATCTTCAAGTTACTTTAATGGCATATAGCGCTCTTATTAATTTATTCGTTTTTTCCCCTTTTCAGTGCTGTACATCAGTACACAGAAGAGACGGATATAGCACTCCTGATGAAGAAATTTTCATTTATCATCCGATCATCCCCAGCGTTATCATGTCATAGCATCAAGTGTATCTGTTGTGAGTGTCTACTTGGACGTGCGCGAGTGTACAAAAAATTAGCAAAAACAAAAGTATCAACAACATGAGTGCAAGATATCAGTGTTACAGAGAAACTACAGAGATATACATTGGATACTGGAACGGTTTTGTAAACTTATCTTTTGTGTTAAATAAAGTACAATATGAAGTTATATGCCATTTTCTATCTTGATTTGAGTATCTTTATTTATGCAGACAAATTGGTAGTACATTAATAACACCGTAAATTCTCATGTATAAGCCACTCCCTCGTATAAACCGCAACCTGAGTTTGTGAAAAAGTAAAAAAATAAATAAATAGATAAATGGTATAACTTTTTTCTAGTAGATCAATAGATCTTCAAAATTCAAAAACCTACGGGAACCTAGTGGCCCCACCCACCCTTCCCCCTCTGATGCCGGAACAATTGGGGAAATGTTGGGTTTGTGTTAGATCTAAACCCTACCCCCACCCTCTCTCCACCCACCTGGGTCATGTAGAATTCAATAGTCCTAGGGTACAATGATATCCATCCCCATTGCTTGCATTCCATATGTGGAATTTAAAATTAATGTTTTCTATGGAAAATTGGAATCTAATATTTATGACCACTTTTTAGTTGACATCGGAACCGTTCCGTCACCCTAAAAAGAATCTTTGGCCTTTGTCTCTAGAGAGTGTCATCAGCTACAGATCTTTAGATAAGTTCTATCACATTTGGGTGTTTTTCAATAAAACTAATCTTTGTGATTTTTGCCATTTATTATAGGATACAATGCATGCAATTTACAGCTCATTTGTCGTTTTCAGTTATACATGTACACAATGTTTGAGATTCCTAAAGTACCATAAATTTCCACATATATTATAAGCCCCAGCTTATTCGCAGCCCATAAGCCATCAGCCTCGGCCCACGTCTATCCTACCAGTTGGATAGCCTGGGACCAGATCTACACCTGACTCTCGACCGCTGCATGCGGGTGGCGCTGCAGTCGACTACCAGTGGTTTGTGAGTGCTTGCAACAAACTACCACATATTGTACATGTGCTAGCATCCTGGATGAGAGTGGCTTCATTGACAGCTGTTGAAATATGAATGTTTTTTACCTATGGCTATTTGGACGTTATATCCTCCCTAGAGTAATAATGGTTGTAGGTCTCCACACCTGTAGGTGTGGACACTCCACACCTTGAGGTGTGAGGAGTGATGCACTACACTTAATTATTACACATATACACATGTACCCTGTACAGCCACCCATGGTAGGGTGGGATAGAGTGGATTCACTCCCACCAGGAGAGTTTGCACCAGGCTGCTGGTGCAAAAGTCGCGGTAAGCTCTGGTCCCAGCCCGAAGAGCGGAGAGGTGTCGGGTGGGGGGTCAGAGCCTGATAAGCCATAGGGTGAGAAGGGGTGCGGTTTATGGGTGGGTATTTAATCCTATAGATCAGTACTTCTATTTTCGGGGTCCTTCAAGTTTAGGGTGCGGCTTATACATGAGAATTTACGATATTTCTAGGAATATGATAAAAGCGTGAAATATCCCCAAAACCCTCCTCAGGTTCTGTTTGGTCGATGTCTGAAGCCCTTTCATGGTCTTTTCATTGGTCTTTCCGAACTCCAAGGCACAAGAGACAGTATTGGCCACTAGCTGGTCTGGAGCTGGTTCCGACAACACACACTGATAAGACGGGACCAGCATGTCCCTGGAAGTGGGTGTTAACCAGGGACAAGGTACCCATCATGGTATGTCTTATCAGTGGGTTTCACCTCAACCAGCGAAATTCAAAATGGCGGCTCTACTAGGTCTCCATAATGAGTCCTATATACCATGAGGAAGTGATCATTTTCTAACAACGAGGTGTTGTGGATTTTCGTGTGACACGAGAAAAATGTTTTGCACTACCCCCCTTGCGAGGGTCAAGTTCTTTTTAGTGATTGTCAAAAAATTTTCACAGATTATAGATACGATAGGTACCTTCCAAACCAAAATTGTCATTTGTTCATTTTATGTCCTCCCATTGATTATCTAGGCCCACATTGATATAATAGGGATGTAGCCTTGTCTTCTAGAGACATGGCATGCTGAGGAACCAGTAGTTTATGATGTAAGGTTGATTTTCAGCCCGAAGAGAATGAGTTCATGCCCATGCTTTTTCACTGAAAACAGGTAAAATTATTTTGACCCGCCCCCCCTCCTCCGAGGGGTTGAAAAAATTTTACCCCCCCCCCCCAGTCAAGGCGTTGAAAAAAACTTTGCCTCCCCCCCCCGTTGTTGAAAAACGATCACTCCCCAAGTAAACTGGCACTTTTTAAGCCCCAGTGGCGGCTAAATGGTTAAACATAAATTCAGAGTGCAGCCTACAGAAAGCGTTTTATAGTGTTTAACAATTTAACCAACATAGACCCGCCTTTATTATGGTTACCTATGCTCATTGGTGGAAATATTGCCCGGTAAAAGTACGTCTAACATCTATATTATAAACATAAAAAGGTGAAAAATGGACCAGCATGTTTAACACATTTGTACATGTATCCTATTTTCTATCCAGCAACTCACGTTCATGGATAACTCGCACCTCCTTGTCCCAAGCCAGCATTTTTGTTCCTAAGAACCTTAAATTAATTACATGTGTCACGTGAGGAACTGAATAAATGTTTGGCAAAGAAAGCGGCAAACTATCCAGTAGTACTCATTCAAACATTAATACCTGTGTTATTTCCCTGGAGCCAGTGGACACTTGAACACCGTCCAATACCGTTAGCTATTGTCCTTTCATCACTGCACAATGCCCAACGCTGTGTGGTGTCGGTTGTACATTTTTGTACTTCCTCTAATGAAGGAAACTCTTTGGTGTAAGAGCAAATTTTATCCAGTTCAATAATCATTATGCCACCACTTTGTGCGCACGATTTACAAGTTACCATTCAGAAAGTCCACATCACAGATCAGACCAGTACATTTTGCTTGTTCATTTGAGAAATATCACGTTAACTCCAGCAGCCTCAGCATATGCCTCTCTATGATTTGTTGTACTGAAATAATGAAACCGCAATGTCGATGAGAATTCTCATGGCCACAATTTTATAACAAACAAGAATTATTAAGGTGACAGTTAATTTCTACCATCAAATATGTGGGATGTCAATGTGTTGTCTATGTCTCAGATGGGGGTAACTGTGGTGACACCTAAATCTTGTGCTTTATAGCAATGCAATTCGACATTATATATATGCAAAACAAAATTATGGAAAAAAATATATTGAGTTTCACAATGAACCCACCTAGGGGTACATGGTTTGATGTGAAAACCCCAAAAAGGCTTTATCAAAGCCAAATTGAGTTTATCTTTGCTATTGATTGGTTTGATAAATCAAAGATATGCTTTACTGGTTCCACTATGTCTTAACACTTTTGGCTGACTGCAAAGCAGCCCCGGGAATGCAAAGTAGCCCCGTTTAACGGTACTGGGGGCACATATAACGGTGGACTGCAGGTATTTATGAAATAAGCAAAGTATTCAGTAAGAGTGTTGCAAACCTTCTTTGTGTCCTCGTGTAACGGCTATGTCAAAGGCAGACTTTCCTTGAGGGCTTTTAGCAGTGAGATCTGCACCCCATTCCAACAACAACTTTACACAGTCTCCCTGTTTATTGTGAGATGCATACAGAAGAGCCGTGTTCCCTTGCTGTAAACGTAGAAAATGCTGATAGATAAAAGTGAATTTCGCTTTGTTCACTTTAACATGTATGTAAGTTGAAATCTAGTGGATTAAAGTTTAGTGAAACTCTTTATATCTTTAATATAAAATTTTAATGTTAGCTACGTGGCGTTTGGTTTTACGTCTTCAACCAAGATGGACATCAACACATTACAACAGTTACCTCATCTACTTGATTGACATCAGACCCAGCCTCCAGCAGCATCTTTAAGACCCGCTCATGGCCATTGCTAGCAGCAAGCATCATTGGACTGAATCCACCTTCTCCGTGTAGTGCCACCTTAGCACCCCGCTCCAGAAGGTACTCCACAGTGAGGAATTGATCACTGGCCGCCGCCCATGCCAATAGAGTCAGACCATGCTCATCTATCTGATTCACGTAGGACTCTTGAAACGCATATACATTAAAGACTTATTGTAATTTCTTGATTATAATCAGCATGAATGAATTAAATTATTTGACAGTGTAATATAAGGTGATCATACTTTAGCGATCTACAGAGATGTGACCTCAATTTTACCATTAGGAAACTAGATGATTTTTTCTCTAGTATTGCTCATATCAAAACACATATCAGTACATAAAATTACCTTGCAACTCGGCGCGAAGCAGTAATAACTCCCCTTGTGCTGCCATCTGTTGAACTGTGAGATCTGAATGATTCAAGTTTAAGAGAATATTCATTCATTCAGAAGGACCTTTTGTATCTATAACGATACTTTCAATAACCATTTTGAATCAAGGAATACTTCACTAGTTCTAAGGATGCAATTACAGTTTGGCCTCAATGAAATCGATATGAATACATAGATTTACTTACGATAATCGAAATACTTACTATGGACAGAAGGCGTGCATGTTCTGGTATTTCCCCGAGATACATTGGTCATTACAGTCGACAGCTGCAGAATAATGATAAGAAAATGCATCATCTGATAAACTTATTGAATATGTATGACGATTAAATGAATTATATGTTACTAGTGTAGGGGCAGTAATTCCCCGTACCTGGTGGAGATACCGATTGGTCCCGCCTCACGAGGGGGATCTCTAGAGAGCTTGGTACCAGGTAATCACTGCCCCATAGTGAGAAACCGAGCATCCTAACGCAATCACGGATTGAAGGTATGGGAACCCCGTATCTTAACGCAATCATGGATTGAGGACTCGGGAACTGGGCCGATATGATACAGATGACGCTTCGACCAATCCAGTATTGTACCGGTACATCCACTGGGAAGTCACTGCTTGATAAAGCCTCAATTTCCAGGTAACTGGTTTGAGGGGGAATGCCGGGTGCTAGTGGATGGTGGTTGAAGTTGATGGGGAGGAGTGTAGGGGCAGGAATTCCCTGTACCTGGTAGAGATACCGATTGGTCCCGCCTCACGATTGATTGATTGATTGATTTGTGTTTTACAGCACTTTAGCGGCACTAAGTGGCTATCCTGTGCTTCACAGGTTGATAGGCACTATCAGCGGAAATGGTGGTATGATTTGTCTATGTGGGGGAAGTAATCATCTGGTTTCAACTAGATGTTATTGTACAGCCCAAGGGCTTTCATATATCCCAATATTTCCTCTGGTTTGTGTTTCTCGAATAGTTCTTTCAAGCTTGTACAAGCGTGGTATTGTGCCCTGTAGGGACACTGTTGGCAATCGATGAGGATGTGCTCCACTGTCAGGGGGTTCTGACAGCGGGCACACTTGGGAGGGTTTTCTCTCCCTATTCTGTAACCATGGGTCAGTCTTGTGTGACCTATTCTGAGGCGGCTCATAGTTTTCTCTTCATTTCTAGACTTGCACTTGTAGGGTTTGGTCATGTTCACCTTTGTTTGGATCTTTTGGAGTTGGTTTCCCACCTCTGCGTCCCATGATGTTTGCCATTTGTTATATATGTACTTGTTGATCTTGCGCTTCAGGTCGCTTGATGGAAGTGGCATTTCTACTACTGCCTGGCCCAAGGCATCCTTGGCAGCTGAGTCTGCTTGTTCATTTCCTTGAATCCCTACATGGCCAGGGACCCAACCATATTTTATGTTCTTTCCCTCCTCTGTTAACTGGTGGTGTCTTTCCAGCACTTTGTTTACTAGAGGGTGGTTCCATGCACCTGTTTGCATGGCTTTAAGTGATGACTGCGAGTCTGAGAGGATCAGATGGTCTTTTGCCTCTGAGGTTTCTACATGGTCTTGTGCAAGGTACAGGGCATGCAACTCTGCCGAGTAGATAGATGCTTCATCTGGAAGGCGTTCTTTGTAAGAGTCTAGGCCTTTTACAGCTGCTGAGGCTGTCTTGTTTGCCATATGAGATCCATCAGTGAAGATGGTCTCATAGTCCTTATACTCGTCGCGCAGTTCGTTGAAAGCTGCCTGGTAAGCAGTGCTTGATGTGTTTCCTTTTCTGTGTGGGACTAAGCTGAGGATGATTTCTGGTTGGTACAGTGTCCATGGTGGTCTCTCTGCAATGGTCAGTTCCATGACTTTGTTCAGATCAATGCCTGCTTCTTCCAGTGATTTTGTGACTCTCACTCCAAATGGAGCAAGGAACCACTTTCTCTTGCGGTCATATTCCTCCTGATATGCGGGTGTTTTGAGGAGTGTTGTTGCAGGATTCTTAGAGTTTGCTGCAATTCGAATTGCATATTGGAGAGATAGTTTTTCTTGCCTCAAGAGGAGTGGCAGTTCGTTGGCCTCTACTTCAAGGCTTTTGATGCGAGATGTCCTGAAGGCCCCCAGGCAGATTCATAAACCTTGGTTTTGAATAGACTCAGCCATTTTAAAGTATGAGGGACTGGCTGCTCCGTAGATCGATAGGCCATAGTCTATCTGTGAGCGAACTAGGGCCCTGTAGAGCTTTAGCAGTGTAGCTTGTTCTCCTCCCCAGGATGGGTGTGCCACTACTCTTAGCAGATTGAGGGCTTTCTTGCATTTCTTGCGCAGGTATTCTATATGCTCTTTGAAGCACAACTTCCGGTCTAGGACCAAGCCAAGAAACTTGGTTCTTTGAACGACTGGAATGCGCTGAGAATGGGGATCTCTAGGGGTACCAGGTAATCACTGGTAAATTGAATACTAGCGGGAACACCGAAGACTCCATGCAAGTGGATTCTTCCGACGATGACTCTTTAGGAGAATCTTCGTTTGAGTACGATGATGATGCAGCTCCATTGAACCAAACCGAAGCAGAGCATTGGAGAAACTCAAAATCAGGGTTCAAGGAATGGGTACCCACCTGTTTCAAGGTCTGTGTGTACGGATACCGTAAGAAGGATGGGGCTTCGTTGTATGCCTGTCCCGGACCCATCAATAAAAATGGAGAGTCAGACGATGAGGATTGGATGCGGTTATCCGAATCCGAGCAAAGCCTATAGGAAACTATGGCTTACGCTGAATGCTTCTGACAAGTATTATACCAACACTCAAAAGCGTAAGCTCCGTTGGGCACTAGAGAAATGGTATGGCGATCGTCAGAAAACCTGCCCCTTCTCCATTTGCCAAGATGCAAGCGACGAGACTGTCAAAACCTGGAGCACTTCCGCTTGGTTCCAGAGGCATCTCGTCGAGACACACTTCCACCATCATCCGGTCTACATTTGTGACCCAACGATTGGCAAGAGAGGGAAAAGTGCACTACGATGGTAACTTACAACCGTCGTAGTGACTTAGCGAGACACCAGAAAGCAGCCCATGTGGATGGTTTGGATCTCGGCCGGAAGAAGGTCATGGAACTTCATCGGGAGCTTATGCGAGAGGCAGATAAGCTTGATACGGAAGCCTGGTCTAAAATCAAACCAGGTGACCAGGTTCTTTAGTGAAGTTAGCAAGGCGAAAGAATCGAAGCTCAGAGCTAGGATGGTTCTTACCACTGGCCGAGGTAAACTAGATATGCACGATAGCATCTGGAAATTGTGTGAGGAATCTGCCCAGGAGGGTAAACGTGCCAGAGAGAGAAACCGGAGAGATCCAAACTGGGGACAACCCGGTAGTATCTTAGTAGGTCAGAGTCAAGCCAGGGAGGATCGCTCCAGATCCCCGCTGGCACGCCACCCGCATGAACAGTCGCAGGTACCTGTTGTCTTCAAACAGCCTGCACCTGTTGGATCTTATGCATCAGCCGCACAACATCTGGGTAAACTGGACAAGAAGGCATATCCTTCTATGTCTCAGAGACCTGGACCGGAGAGTCAATCTCTAACTGTAGGCAGAGGTGGGCTTTTGGTAACCAAGAAACCCGCCCCTGCTGCCGCCGCTGGATCTGCAGCACAGATGACACAGGACCAGATACAACATTACATGGCCCTCGGCATGAAGCAGAATTTACCACCCGGATACTGTATTCCCACAGTCCAGACTCTGGATGCGTCTTCTGTACCGGCTAACCCATCCGGAACCGCTAGTAACACTGCAGCAGGTACACCAGCACTCTCTCCGAGTGCTACACCACCTGTTGTTGCTAACCTGAAACCAGCCGATGCCATTACTATCAAAGCTAGTCCGGCAGAGGTCTGGTTTGATAAGTCTCGCCAGGGGGAAGCGGATGTCCAAAAGGCCATCTACACCCACTGGGAGAAGTGTGTGAAACAGAGAGCCACAGATTACCACCAGGGTCTTCTGAATAACACTCTGATGTGTTTCCAGGAGGTGAGCAATGCTGAAAAGCAACGCCTGGAAACAAAGATTCGAGCTGATGTTAAATCACTCGAGGAGGAAGCCATAGCTGCCAAAGAACAGTCAGCCATGGATGTTCATGTCCTCCAAAAGAGAGTTAATGAGGAGGTTCAAAGGAACACTCGACTGAATACTAAATTCATGAGTGTTCAGAGTGGATTTGGATGAGTGGGACGGCACACCCGAATCCGCTCTAGCACTTCTTAAAAAGAAGCATACCAAGCACTCTGCTTAGTATGCTTTCGGGTTCCATTCTATAACCAGCTCATTAACCCGGAATGTATACAGAGTATGCAGTTTATTATTTGAAACTCCATACATTCTAGCGACCTAGCCTCAGATACTTTCTTACCATCCGAATAGTTATTGATGTACCGGACGGATGCTGTGTGATGTGGAATACCTGTTATAACTGCCTATACTTCTATGATGTTCTATCTACACCCGGATGTATATGTTTCTTTTTACTACCTGAAACTATACACTACTACAATAGACTCTGGATATACGTTTGGGGACCTTCTTGTTTACCACTACTACATGGATATTACGAACACTTACTACAGGATTAGTTGGCCCGAGCGCTGGCCCGAGTGCCTTCACTTTAGGATTCACCCATCCGGAAATATTACTATTAACTTTAGCACTTCTAGAGGACTAGGGTAGCTGCCCTATCAACTTCTGTGATATCTTAAAGACTTTAGCACTTCCTTCCCATGGTTAGCTGACCATACCCGGATTACTGCACCACTTCCACATGCACTACATCACCAAAAGGAACATCCAGATAGTTATGTAACAAATTGTATGTATCACTGTCTTCTATGCTCTATATTAACTATAGTTATATTAGTAAAAGGTTTATTGTAAAACCTAATTTAAGCCATAATTATGTATTTTAATTGCATGCTTAATAATATACGGGTCCAGATCTACTATCATTGTATAATATTATAAAAACACTGAATGTGTTCATCTACTAGATCTGTAAAACCCATATAGTTAATACACCAGAACATATTACACTTCATATTATTATTCGAATGTGTTACCTGGTGACAGAACGTTAGATTGTAAATACAGTGGTACATAAAGATGTGTATATTTTTCTAAAAACCTTTGTCTATACTAATGTATAAGACGATTGGGTAAATTTTTTTTTCCGAGTGTACTGTAATAACCTAATAACTTTGTAATAGTTCTTATCAGAACTAAGGTTTCATATGTATAAAAAAAGTAATAATGTTACGGTAAGAGTCTTTTTCTAATAATGGTTCATATGTTGATAATTTAATTACGAGGTTTCATATTAATCCTTGTTCATACGTTCAGATACATTACATATATCTGATTAAGTACTTCCATATTGTACTTACCTTAATATTATCCAACTATCCGTAACTCTACTATTACTTTCGAATTCATGTTGACATGTAAATTTAAATACTTTCCTATGGTACGGATATTTAACTATAATTTAACCTCTATTGTATGGATAGACATTTTGTATATGTTAATCCTATATAATACTTTAATAGTTATAACTCCTACCTATTGTCTGGGGGAGTAGTGTAGAGGTATATAATAACTGGTGCTGTCTGGCGTGGAGGGTGAGACCTGTCGCCTGGTGTTCCTGAGGTTCCGGATAGGTGGCAGCACCTGTCCGGGTCCGTGGGACACCTGGCGACAAACCGGGAGCATCCATATAAAAGGCTCTGCGCTCACCTACCACGTCAGAGGCCATGTAGGCCTCCGTACATGTTACATGTAGCAACATGTTTCCCTATCCATAAAACTACAGGGTAACCGGAAAGTGTACTAAATAAACTGTTGGCATACACTCGGAATACCGTCTTCGTCTTTCCTTTCAATCACGAGACCTGAACCTAGCTGGTTAGAAACACAAACCATTACACTAGCTTACTGGTTCAGAGAAACAGTGCATACATGTGACGTAGCCTAGGGCCCTAGGCGACAAATGATAACGTTTAGGGAACCATCACTTTGTTTCATCTATGATACATCTTATCAATTCTAAGGTAAGACAAGCAATCTTACCCGAAATGGTGAATAGTTATGTTTAGCAGGAGTCACGCTGTTGTAACGTTTTGTTGGTGATCCTGTGCCATGGGGATCGCTTCTGAGACCTGGAAATTTCAACAGAACACCGTATAGATAGTAATGTAACACCCTTAGGCTTAGGGTTATTGTTCTTTCAAATTCTTGACGGTTGCAATATGGTGCTAACCCCACCAAGTCACAACTCCAAAACTCAGATGCCACGTTTCATAACACTTGTATCTGAGTTGGGCAACGATTAACTAGCCTTAACTTTTCTACGACAAAAGGGGGTGATCCACTCCTGTACTTGAAGATGATAAATAGCAATTATAAAGCCGAGATTTAATATGCCAGGCCATTCTGGCTCTACTCCGGCCATTAATTGGTTAAGAGTGTACCGGTACACCAGAAAAAAAGTTGATTTGAGTCCGATCAAATAGGCCCTACCACTACCATGTCCAGGCCAGAACCTAGGGGGCTAGATCCGTGCTGGGTACTAGGAGCGTGGTCATTATTTATTAACAGGGGGTGGTGGGATTTTAAGCAGATGTATGAAACTTTTTACGGCACCCCCTCAAGGGCAGCCAACATTTTTTTTGCGTGCCCCCCACCAGCCCCGGAAGAGCGGAAATTTTTCGTGCCCCTCTTTGATCTACACGCAGGCTTTTTTTCTTAAAGAGGGTAAACTTTTTAACCACTTCTCTAGAGGGGCCTGAATGTTTTATGTCCCCCCCCCCAAACCCACCACTCCTCCCACCCTGTTGATAAATAATGACCACTCCCTAGAGCCTCTACTACTAGGCTCTAGACTGGTAATCTTACCGTCGAGGAGAATTTTATCTCTATTCTAATCAGACTGTCTGAGTCAGTCTCCATCATCGGTAACTGGACACCTCGGAAGCAGGGACAGCTCAGAAGCAGACATCTTGGAAACAAGTCATCTCGGAAGCGGACATTTCAGAAGCAAATAACTTTTATAAATAATAGATTTAGCAACTTTAAAAGAGATTTTTGCCATTTCATGATTCTAGGGCGTAGGGACAGTATCACTAGGGTTGTTGTTTTTTTTTAAATTCTATAAGAAGAGATGGGTATTATCATGGTTTTGTCTGCTTCCGAGGTGTCCTAGCTAAGGTGTCCCTGCTTCCGAGGTGTCCTAAAACCTGCTTCTAGAGCTACCTGAGCGGCAGACGGTGTGGAAACCCCCACAATAGGAATCCACTGACAGAAAATATTATAGAAATTTAGTCGGACCACCCGTCGTCAATGATACGGTCGTTGACGTCGGGCTTCGCGCTACTTGGTCTTTTTTCAGTCAGCACATTTTTCCTTTATATTGCGGATTTTGATAAAAGCTGGCCTTGTCAAGTCCCTATTTCCCCTCTGATGAACAAAGACACATACTTCTATCCCAATGTACCTAAGAATTCATGTTTCCTGCTTGGAATTTCGTAGGATGATCATTTCTCTGATTGCAAACTCTCTTGTTTTACCTCCTGGACGCCATTTTGGATTTTGGTTGTAAGGAGCCACAATCATAATCTCTCATACCATAATAATGAAAAATTAACATTAGTATCTAACTCAGCACTTGTGTTACAAAAAATAACCCTTCATGTGTATGAAAACGATTTTGACTTATGGGTTTGACTCAAGAACATGACTAAAATAATTTTACAAACATTTAGAAGAAAATTATTATGGTTGTGAGACCTAACGTGACTTCATAGGGAGCGCGAGATCTCAGACGAGAACTGAAAGTGGAGCCAACTTTGACACAATCTATGACTTGACCACCTACACAAAATACTTGATTTTACCTTATTCAAACAACTATCCACAACATGAATGGCATAGAAAGGTACATTAGACTATAAGGCATTGATTAAATATTGTTTCATTTGTGTGAGTTCTGGTTCAAACTCAGGAAACTTAGAGACAGACCAATACTTTTTTAAACCCCCAGATTTAGGTCTAGGTGCGGAGAGCGGCCCTCCTGTAGAGGGCCGCGATGATCGGCTATAGAAATTCCACATTTAATCTCTCATAACTTCTGTTCTATTACCCATAGAAAGATAATTCAAACAGCATTAGATTACTCATTTCACCAGCTTTCCGTTGGTGTAAAATAATTCGGGAGAATAAGTATTCTAGACCTGCCCACCGGTCCCTAGGCATATAATGTACAGAGCTCCCTGAGCGGCAGACGGTGTGGAAACCCCCACACTAAGGGAGTGGTCATTATTTATCAACAGGGGGGGGGGTGGTGGGTTTTCGCGCGGATGCGCGGAAATTTTTTACGCCCCCCCCCTCGACGGCAGTCAAAATTTTTTGCGCCCCCCCCCGCGCCGGAGGCGCGGAGAGTTTTTTTTGCGCCCCTCTTTGATCTATAGTAGCGCGCGGGCTTTTTTGCTAAAAAGAGGGTGAATTTTTTTAGCCCCCCTCAAGAGGGGTCAAAATTTTTTTAGCCCCCCCTCGGGAGGGGTCTGAAAATTTTACGCCCCCCCTCAAACCCACCCTCCCCCCCTGTTGATAAATAATGACCACTCCCTAAAGTATTCCTATCACCTACCTTTAGAAAGAACTGCCGCTACTTCCAAGTCTGCGTCTTCCTCCGTTAACCCTCCACCTCTAACAAGTGCATGTGCCATTATATCGTTCATTTATTCCGAAATATAGATGCAAACTTTTGATAAAGAAGAATTATGCCTGTGCTCATTGCAAATCCAGCTGTTTGCTTGGGTTGGGAAACCCCTTTTGACAAAGGAGGGAATCCCCGGCCTCACTTTGAGCGCAGCTGTAGCTGGGTTTCGGTCGGTGAGTCTAATTCCAACCCTCATTCGACGTCTACCAGCAGAGCGACGTGGCTGTTCTTCCGGTTTCCATTTTCTACACTCGAGAAAGGTGCGTATGGTTTCCCTATATTTTCTTCAGAATATCCAGTTAAAACTGCTCTTTAAATGCACAAATGTGATTCAGATAAGAGCCCAGGGTTTAGACTTCCACACTATGTCGTTGTATGTATTTTGGCTGTGTACTTACCACATAATCGTTTCAATAATTTCCCGGCCTCTTGCAATAAACAACCGCTTGTATTGGCCTTTTTGGGGCTGCTGTGGCAGCAGCCGGTCGGGCTGCAACGTGGACAATTTCCCTGGTCTGTTAGCCGACCAGGAGGATTCACTGCAATAGGAACTTCCTTCTAACCACATGCATCATAACTTGTATGATATGAATGTCGATCCTTTGTCATAATTTATCTGTGTCAATAAATCGATTTAAACAATAAAACATGGGCAGCACCGGTGTGGACATGACATGATTGGCACGGTACCGGTACTCTTAATTCAGTGCTCAAGTTAAAGACAAAGTCAAGTTTTCAAACGTTTTTATTTCTGGGAATGCGTCACGGGTTCAATTTTCAGTGATCTATCCGTATAAAATAGCTAGCAAGTAAATGTAGGCACTTACCTAATATTTCAAGACTTTATCCCATTAAGCCTATCTAATGATCAATGGATGGATCTTGAGAAAAGAAGTGGATTTGCTTTTTAAATGAAGTCTCTATGTCAATTTAAAGTGGAATTACGACCGGTCAAAGGTACCAAATCAGACCCAGAATTCTGCCATAGTTAAGAGTTTAATTTGGATCTAATTTTGTGATCAAGTAAGATGAATCTAAGGTATACTAGATCACTAAAATGATTATTTTGGGCAATTTTCTTTTCAGATAAGCAAGATATACCCTCAAGAATGTAAATAATGATACATTTTATCATAATCAAACAATGTAAAAGCAAACTTTTGATGTCATCTTTTCCCTTGAATTGTGCACTCTGACAGAACAACGGCAGAATATCGTCTTTGACTCAGGACGTTTGAATGATCATAACTTCCATTTGAATTGACATAATAACTTCATCTAAAAAGCAAAACTACTTATTTTTATCATAGCTATCAATTTCCCACCATATAAAATACATACAATAAGGTCTTAATTGATAGGTAAGTGCCCAACATTGGGGAGGTTGGGATAAGTGTCCAGAGATAATCTCGCCAAAAAAGTTTGCAGGGTCTGTCAAACATACTGCAGCCCCTTAGAAAAAGAAAATGAAAACATTTTTTAGATCATTTTTAACCATAGAATAGGTGGGAACCATTTATTTTTAGGTGCTCAATGATCTTCTCATAATAAAATGGTTCTAAACTTTTAGTTGAACTTTGATGGGGTCAAAGGCAAAATTCCCTGCATTCAACCTTGTACAAAAAATAATCATTTTAAAGGTCTAGCCAACCCTGTTAAAATGAGCCCTTGTTTGTAAAGATCCTCCAGTGAATAGCTTCAGAATAAGCTTGCAAAGAAAGGAGAGTTTAAAACTACCCAGTTTTAGCTTTATCACAGTTTCACACCTCTTCTGCAGCAGACTCACACAGTGGAGGTATTTCAGTGCCTAGTAAATGTGCTACTCTGGAGTCTAGGGAAACTTACCTACTAAGTAGACTATAGTAGACTAGACTATAGCTCGTTGCAGCAAGTTGGGAACCTGAGTGTTTTCCAGTTTTGGAGGCAGCTGTGCATGTAAAATGCCTTTATTCAAGGGACATTTTTGCATATGCTGAAGAAGACAAGTCTTGTGTATGATTCTATCTCAAAAATCATAACAAAATATGAAAATAGAATCATTTGCTATGCATTATTCCCTCATAATACATGTCAGACTTGACAAAATGCCCTCTGTAGGTCCCGTACGGGCTGGAAAAGCACCATGCTCGTAAATGTCTTTATCAATTTCAAGATAAGAATATCTGAAGACCTGAACAATATGAACAGGTCCATGGTGCAAAACCCTTTTGTTTCTACATGTATTAAATTCCATCATCAATTGTTGTTTTGACCTGATGATTCATTGAAAACCATATTGCAATGCTATTAGAAGCCCATATTAGTAGGCATGGCATGGGGTTAAAAATTGTTTTTCAAAAAATTCAAAAAAAAAAATTTATCAATACTTTAGGATGCTAGAAGTGCCAAAAGTGTGTTTTTATTAGGGTTTGATATGGGTTTGATAGCAAAATCCATCATGATGAGATGCTGTCTGGAACAGGCTTTTCACTGAGAATTGCCCTGAATCTGCCCGAACATGGGGTCCTGGCAGGAATCTAAGAAATTGAAAATGTCATCACAGAGCTATCTATCACCGGTCATAACAAAGCCCAACATTTTCCCTCTATGAATCAATTAGATTTATCTTCCTAATGTCAGTAGTTTTTGTACAAGAGGCGATTGTGTACAGGCTGTCAGAGGGAGTTTTCACAGAAAATGATAAAAAAGCACACTTGGCATCTTCAATATAAATGGTCATAAGTCAATGAATTGTCAATGGATTTTGATGCCGTTAGGTTTTCCTTGTAGGGAAAATATTATTTTATCACATCATTGATTCATTTTAGATATTCTGTGACGTTTTCCTAATTTTGAAGACCATGAAAGTGGACATAGCTAAAATTTCAGGGTCAACCTTGCTCTACACCTTACTTTCCCACAAACACTGCCATGCACAAATCAATGAACATAAGACTGATTTATATAGAAAAATAATGACTTTCCATCACTTATATACTGGCTAGAGAGTATCAGCAACTTTGTCAGTTTTTCAGCATAACCTAACTTTGAACCTCTGATATATATCATTGATAATTTGTTTTTACTAAAATTATAGCCTGATACTCAAACTAGAGGTGTTGTAGGCAATCATAGCATTTGGAATTATTCAAATATCTCTATAGGTTCTCCTCCAGGGTGGGGGCAAAGTTGACCATACCCAGACAGAAGAACTAGGGCAGAAATGGCTGCTGCAGCAGGCACAGTGCCTGGTGCGCCCTCTTCAGGACACTGCCATGCCTAATATTAGGCATGTGAGGCCTATTATGATGCACTATGAAAGCTGAAACTGGGTAGTGTTAAACTCTCCTTTCTTTGCAAGCTTATTCTGAAGCTATTTTCTGGAAGAACTTTACAAACAAGGGCTCATTTTAACAGGTTTGGCTAGACCTTTAAAATGAATTTATTTTGTCAAAGTCGATATTCTGCCGTGGTTCTGTCAGAGTGTACAGATCAAGGGAAAACATGACATCAAAAATTTGCTTTTACATTGTTTGATTATGATAAAATGTATCATTATTTACATTCTTGAGGGTATATCTTGCTTATCTGAAAAGAAAATTGCCCAAAATAATCATTTTAGTGATCTAGTCTACCTTGGATTCATCTTGCTTGATCACAGAATTGGATCCAAATTAAACTCTTAACTATGGCAGAATTCTGGGTCTGATTTGGTACCTTTGACCGGTCGTAATTCCACTTAAAATTGACATAGAGACTTCATTTAAAAAGCAAATCCACTTCTTTTCTCAAGATCCATCCATTGATCATTAGATAGGTTTAATGGGATAAAGTCTTGAAATATTAGGTAAGTGCCTACCCTAGGTCTTCGTTCCGAAGTAGATAATTCAAGAAAAAAAAAACAAGCAACAACTTTACACATGTACTCAAATAAACCTTGAATTACAGATGCGGTCCCTCTTAGCAATACTGGTGCTATTCCTGGCGTGCATTGCGCATGCAGAGGAAGAGAATGCCCGCCTCCTCGCCTCCAAAAACATCCTCAACCAACTTCTAGTGGAAGGAAAAGATGTCACAGTTGAATATACCATCTATAACGTTGGCGGAAGGTGAGCTTAATTTTATTCTGCAGGGACATCTGATTATTTTTTTTCTGGTTTCCTTCTTTAATCTGAAAATACCATTTGATTATTGTAGCTCCTCATCCCCCACCAAGTCTAAGGATACTGATTTGGGAAGATATTCTACCCATTCCACTTTCTTACAATTCATACCACACGTTTAGCATTAAATTCCTACGTTAGAAGCAAAAGAAATGACTTCTGTGATATAAATGAGAAAAGTGAAAATGACAGAAAAACGTTCCTATATATTTCCACAGCGCTGCCCACAATGTCCACCTGGTTGACAGTAGCTTCCCAGAATCTGATTTTGAGCGAGTTCGCGGCTTCCTCAGCGTCAAATGGGCTCGTATTGCACCAAGCACCAATGTATCACACGTTGTCATCCTGAAGCCCCTCAGGTCTGGCTACTTTAACTTCACCTCCGCCGAGATCAGCTATCTACCCTCTGAAGATGCCGAACAGCCACAGGTATGTCCAGCTCTCTCTGATATAGATTAGAAATATGATGATCAGTGATATTGATGTGGCCACTATTCCTTTGAAATAGTAAAGCTGACAGTGCCGTAAATCCTTGTGTGTAAGGTACCCCTTATAAATGAAGAGCCATAGTATAAGTAATGAGCCTCCAATTGATATTCATCGGATCATACTTCCAAACATTCTTGTGATAAGATTCGTATAATCATCCGTTAACCAGTCCATGTGTATGCTTAATAAACTGTTTTAATGTGTTGTTACAGATGGGATATACCTCCGCACCTGGTGAGGGAGGTATCATGAACTTCAAAGATTACGACAGGAAATTTTCTCCCCATGTTGTAAGTGTGTTTTTTTTTTTTTTAATTTTTGCCTTTTTATTCCGTGGTATTTGGTTTAAGTTGGGTCACGCCTATAGTCCTAAAGTATTTACTGTAGATCTTAAAATCTTTTCTTACCTTGAGTCTCTCATTACATGTTAATAAGAGAAGAGGTAATTCCGGGCTACATCCCGCATATAAGGCAAACCCTGATTTGATGCCAGATGTACCATTAAGGAGCCCTTAGAAGGAATTGGGGGTGTCCACACAATAATTATTAACTCGAAAAGCGAGTTATAAGGAGACGCTCTGGGGCCCTGCACTTTCAGTCATTTTGGTGGTGCGAATAAGTTTAAAAAAAGGTGGAAATTTTGTATATAAGAGGCAGAATTACGTAATGAATTGGTAGTGCCATTAAAGGAGGAGATGTAGGGGTCTTGCAGGAAAAGGTATTTCATTACAAAGTTTTGTAAATTTTGAGAAATTGTCAATATTGTACAGACTCAGTTGGTTGGCAGCCATAAGACACTTTTTGCCTCCAATGATGAAGGTATATGATGTTGATCCATGTATCAACTTTCCCGCCTTTTTTTGCAATGTGGTGCGTATAGCACAGTTTTGGCGGGAGTTATGCAAATAGGGGCTTGGTGATGCGAATAACCTGGTTGAGGGAGTGCTGATGCAATGTTCAGGATGAGTGCACAACTCATGGGAGCCAATCACAGGCTTTTCACTTTTCGAGTTATCAGCAATTTACATTGCTGCATTATATTTTTTCAGTCATTAATGACCATCAGA
The DNA here is from genome assembly GCA_949317995.1 of Acholoe squamosa. Classification (NCBI taxonomy): domain Eukaryota; kingdom Metazoa; phylum Annelida; class Polychaeta; order Phyllodocida; family Polynoidae; genus Acholoe; species Acholoe squamosa. Next base: position 41,165,606 of record OX439039.1, on the reverse strand, counting down.
ATGTTTTAACATTTCTCACCCACATCTTAGAATATCAACCCCGGGTTAGGTCCTACCCACCTTTGAATTTTGAGTTGTATGTAAAAGACTTACCTAGTGTTGGCCACAAATATATAAAGAAAGATGTCTAAATATACCTTATAAATAGATTAGTATATTCCAGCACATTGTAATACGTGGACTCTATATACCACCACATTATAATAACTTGGCTATAAAAAAAATGCAGAAAAAATCTATATATTTAAATCGATTCTTAAGAGGTTATCGTCAAATAAAATATTTTTCTGGCGTTGGAAGTAAACAATTTTGTGTTAATTTGGACTACCGTAAAGACTCACCTATAAGGTGTACCCTGCATTTAAGATGCACCCCAAACTTGAAAAGATATAAGGCGCATTATGAACTAGATTTTGAGCAGTTTGATACTGTGTTCTATAGTACATACATCCTTGCCTATAAGGGGGATCCCCCAACGTACGCGAGATATTACGGTAATCATATTTGTAATTTAAAAATAGAAGAAAAATCCCACTGAGTAGCAGAATATATAAATCATATTTTCTCTTTCAGCTTGACTGGGCAGCGTTTGCTGTGATGACTCTCCCATCTTTGGGTATTCCATTCCTGCTGTGGTACTCCAGCAAATCCAAGTACGACACACCCAAGCAGAAGAAGAACTGACAACATTTATACTCATACATCATTTGTGTACACATTTTTATTTCATCAGTCATGATCTCTAGTACATTCATCAATCACAATAAATTTTATACCTCGTACACAACTACGACTTCAGCACTCGTCTTTCAATTTTATTTTAAGAAAATGAAGAATGTAACATGTAACATGGATACATTGGACACAGAGAAAAATGTGTAGTCAGTCGCTAAACACCATACAATTAGGTTTTTACATTCAGTAGACCACAAAATGTCAAGTTTGAAAAGAAAAACTAAAGAATCATGTATCACAGATTTTATTCAAGAGGAAGAATCATGCTTTTCCTTGCAACAGGATTATTAGGTGGATTTTAGGACAAGAACGGCAGTTGGTCCTCCTTTTCGTTTCATCAGAAATGCAATATTCAGTTAATCATAGTATTATGTAAATTTAGGTCAGCTCGGTCATGGAAACGACAGCCTGTCCATTATAATATACCGTATTCTTAATCCAAAACCGCTCCGCAGTGAGCTAGGAATTTTCTGTCAGCAGGGGGGGGGAGGCATGGTATCCAAACAAAAACCACACGAAAGTGCTCCCCCGTGCCTCAATCAAGCATATATAAATGGAACTTAGAAAATCGTCTTTTGTAACATCTTGTTCATAGGCACAGTAATGATAACATTGGGGCTCGGTTCTTTAAAGGTGACTTGTCTCACAGGTTGGACTGCTCTGCAAAAAGGTGACTCAACTTTTGGCTCAACATCATGTTGCCCTTCAGCTTCAATTTTCCTGTCATGAAAGCCTGTAGTAGAACAAATAGACATCTTTCAACATATCGTTAGAACAAATACATGCAGAAATCATATATACCGTTAGATAAAACTCCTAGATATGTGATACAAGGATGCGCATGTTCAGTATTTCAAGAAGGTTTGAGTAAGATTTCTTTTTATCATTATGTATTGAAGATTAAGAAATACTTTATCTGTAGCACATATTTGATGATTTAAAGATACTTGAGAAATATACGGCAGAGCCATAGTGAATTCTTTACTATTATTATAGGAAGATAAGGCAAATATTTATGACAATTGATAAATACATGGAGGGTCTGTGTTGATAACAATTAGTACCGTAATCTCCCGCGTATAAGTCGCGTCTTATACGAGAGGTTTTAGTTCTTTCTGGATCCGCAAGGGGGAGATCAAGACCTTCATTTTTATATCTTACACTCCCATATAACCTAATCAGCTGAATATGGGTCTCTAAACTCTAGGTGCGCCTTATACGCGGGAGATTACGGTAGCAATGAATTAATGACAGTAGACTTCTGCAGTGGTATAGAGCAGTATGTCGGTGTGGGAAGGGTAAGGGTAAGGGAAGGGTAAGGGTTGTGCCAGTTAATTCTAAAGGACAATGAGTTGACAATAGTAGGCCTCTGCACTACTACAGATCTGTGTGTCGGTGTATGAAGGATAAGGGCTGTATAAGCTTTAGGCTGACTATGGACCCCATGCCAAACAATGCCATGATACGCACACCAATTAACAAGTCCACACACACACACTCCTCTTATAATAGTGTTTCTAATAGACTCGGTTCAAAGAGATCAGTAACCCCCTCCCCCAACCCTTCCCTGTTGATTAGTTTGGAGACCAATTGCAAGGTTTCTGTGATGTGAGCATCTAGACTATACTTTTACAGGTGATGTGTACATGTATAAAGGTATGACTTGAGGATTGCCTAGACGTAATTATGCATGCAGGCTAGCAGGTTATCATGTACTGTGTTCAAGCATTATGGTTCAAGTGTCACCAAGCTGACTGGGGATGTGTTAACTTCTACACTATAGTTCAGGGCAAAGAGCCAATTGTTCATGACGGGATAAAAACTGACCAGGGGAAGGGGGGGGGGGGTATGTCATTGAATAAGAGAGGGACATGTTTACTACATATAAGACAATACATGGGATTAGAGTCTACCAGCTCAGGTGTCTGTTGAGGTATTCCATAATACTGTAGGCGAGATGTGAGTGTAACATATCAGTGACTTTTTGAGTGTGAAAACAATGAAAATGTGACACTGAGTGTGAAAACCATCTTATTGTTGTGAAGGATTTTGCCAGGCTGCATAGGTACTTAGAGTATGACTCTGTGGGCAGTGTTGAGGCTCTAGGACTTTAACCATAGGCGAGGGAGTACTCTAGGTACTTTTGGTCACTGGTCAAAAAGCAATTAAGGGTGTAGGGATCCCTGTATTGAGGATTCTTTCCCAAGGGAAAGAATCCAAAAATTTAAAGACGTGCATTGGCACACAGGGCTCAGGGCGACTTTTCCCGCATTTTTTGAAAGGCTTCCAAAGCGTCTCACTTTTAGACGCTGTTTTCGAACCAAATAGAAATAAAGAGAGAAAAGTCCAGCCCAGAGGTAAACCTATGGAGGACTGGATTGGCGAAAAAGAAAAAGTCAGCATTCTTTTTATTTATAAAAAATCACTATAAATAAAAAACTTCATTTTTAGATGTGCTATTTGCATACATAGGTAGACAAAGATGTAAACTATCAAGTACAGGAGTTTCATTCTTTTGTAACTATTATTTCTTACAGAAAATTTTAAATGCAAAATGTAACAAGAAAGACTTTTATCATACACCACCTACCCGGTGGTATAGACTCAGGGTGGTCCCTGAGCCAATAAGTCACGGCTTATACAAGAAGCTCCCATATAAGAAGGCAGCTTATATTGTGATTTGACACTTAAGAATAGTACTAAACTACCAATTTTCAAGCAGCAGCTGCGGGTTATAGCTTGTCCAGAAAGTAAAGAGTGCATCACTGGCATAATTTTAAAAGTAGGGGGTGCGTTTTGTAGACGGGGTAAAAAAATCAGGTATGGTGAACATGGATGTTAATAAATTGATGAGAACAGAAAAGACGCACCTTTTGACCGTTGATCTTGCCTGTCGACATGCCGACTAGAGTGTCATCTGAGAGTGTAAGGGTGACCCCGGCCTTACCCTGCTTGGGTTCTCCTTGATACACTCCGCCACCAGTCTTTGCATCGATTGCTGATGAAGGGAATCGGAAATCGTTGACATAAGGCATGAGATTTATTTTTCAGAAACCATATTATTATCTATCATGTTAATGTTAGGTACATACGAAATGGTTTAAGCATCCTAAATTCTCACAATGACAGACGCTGAAATTAAGACTGCTACGTTAGACTTTCAGTGAACATTCTCTTTAACTAAAGGTCTTGTATTGTATCATTGTGTACAGAACACATTCTGGCTACGTACTTTGTGGATGCTAATTTAGAACCACAAATTCTTGACTCAGATGAAATCATTACTTACTCCATTGTTTGGCCACCTTTCCATCTTGGGTGATGTTGAACTGGAATATGGCGTTAACCTTCTTCATGACGGCTGGATTGGCATTAATCCTCTTGGTGATCTCTGCGAACACTGCGTCTGATGCCAGATTTGGCCCGGTAGAAGCAGCTACAGAAGGTGCTGCAGCTGGGTGAAGGTCTACGTACGCACCAGACAGACACACCTTGCCATTCTCTACAACCTGTGTGGTCAAAAAGAGAAAAGTGGAGAACTTGAAGAGAGCATGTTTTATTTTGCCACAAAAATATCATATGAGAATTTGAGCAAAAGGAGGAAAAACTATACACCAAGAGTCATTTCTAATGATAACGAAAACGAGACCAGCGATAACTGATGGATCGGTATATCATGCTCTCACCTTGCATTCAAAGAAGACACGGTCACCTTCCTTCCACATGTCCGTCTGTATTGTCTGACCGGGTAACACTGGCTTTGAGAAGCGAACCTTGATGGCCTTAAATTTGGTGACATCATTGTTGCAGTACTGTTTCAAGACATGCCGGGCAGCAAAGCCAAATGAGGCCAGGCCATGAAGGATTGGTGTGTCAAACCCTGATAACAGACACATGGACTATGTCAGTGTTAAAAATAAACTTTCAATTGACACTAGATCTGAAAGAGATGAATGAACTTTTCCACAATTATATGCCGTTAAATTTGTCAACAATAGCAACTGTATGCATTAACCATTACACCAGTGGCGGACCAGCCAAGAAGGTGTGGGAGATTAGCTACGTAAAGTTTGGTGATATCCACTAAAATCTAATCTATACACGTACTTTTTACCCAAAATTTCAAATAGAGTGGAGGGTTGCATGCCTATGCGCACCCCCCGACCTACTGCCTCATATCATTACAAATCATTTCAACTTTAATGCTTCAGTTAATCCAATCGATTGCCATCAGAATTGCATGTTTAATGACAGCAAATAGCTACTACCTACCTCCCATGGCAGCAAACTCTGGGTTGATGTGCAGAGGGTTACGGTCCCCACTTAACCTGTAGATGGCCGCCTTTTGGATAGAGATTGGTTGTATGTGAATGATTTACACGATATACATATTATTGTTACAGGGCTACTTCGCTGAAACCTGACTCACTGTAATACATATCGCTGTAGCCCTGCACTGTGAATTTAGGAACTGATATTCAAGATCGATAGAATTCTTTGCTTTCGATACAGCAAAAAAGAGATACACGATAAAATCACTTATTTATAAGATGGACAGTCAATTTTGGTTTGTTACCTGATCTATGTGGGTGCTTTCCTGTATGCTGGCGTCAGGAGCCCTGTCAGGGTGGGACTGGGTGGAAATGGCCTTGGCAGATGTCCTCTTCCCACCGAACCCTCCAGCGCCCTGTACGAACACCGTATTTTGGTTGAAGGCTACCTTCTTCCCATCCTCAGTGAAAGTTTCAACTGAAAGAGAAAGTATGTTCATTTTTAGAGACAGATTCCTAAGGAGAGAACTACAGGTGGTCTTAGGCTTAGCTCAAACAAACATGTACAAACACCATCTCGTATGTGGTTACTGCTAGACTCTATACATGGACTTCCTATCACAGGGAGTACATTTCCATGGTTCCAATTGGCGATCTCTATATACAATGGACATCGATGACATGGAGCCTTGCTTTGAAAAAATGGACAAAATTTGTCAGATCTCAGGCCCTTGTATTATCTTACCCTAGTTTTCACTCTTATGCGTTTTAGGGGTGACCGAATTTTGTAGAAAGCTATATTCAGAAAATGTCACAAGTGAAGGACTCAGTCCTAAGGAAGAGGCTTCAATGTCAATTGACAAGTGGTCAGTGATAGTATGGAACTGCTGACATAATTTGACTACTTACTGACAAATAGTGACTAAGTACTGATTAATATATTTTGGCTTATTGCCGACAAAAAGTGACTAAGTACTGACATACGAGATCACGCATGGCAAGATTTGTATTTAAGAGATTGATTATTGGTCTATTTTGCCTAATTTTTTATATAACAATGATGTGTATTGTGAGTTAATAGTACACCAAAGGTGTAATAGCCGATCCGTTAATTGTGATAAATGTTTTTATATTAACTAATTGCTGACAAATACCGTAATCTCCCGCGTATAAGGCGCAGCCCGCGTATAAGGCGCACCCCCAACTCAGGGAGGCCTGTTCCACGTATAAGGCGCACCTCTAAGGGCAGATTTTTTGTTAATTTAGTACTGTTCTATAGTAAAAGTACCCCCCCCCCTATAAGGCGCACCCCAAACTCAAGGCAATGTCCCTCCCACGTATAAGACTCAGCAGCATTTTGTTTGGCGTATAAGACATGCCTTATATGCGGGAGATTACGGTAGTCCATAGATACTGACATATTTTTACAAATACCAGTCAAGGCAGGATGCACAATTGAACCAATGGCTATTTGTCTGTTATATATTGACTAATTTCTGACAGACTGTGAGTAAATACTGACATGTATTGATAATTGCTGATATATAGTGACTAAGTATTGACATATATTGACTAATTACTGACAAATTGTGAGTAAATACTGACATATATAGACTATTTGCTGACAAAAGAGTGAGTAATTACTGTCGTATATTGACTAATTTCTGACAAATTGTGAGCAATTACTGATATATGGTGACTAATTTCTGATATATAGTGACTAAGTACTGACATATCCTGACTAATTGCTGACAAATAGGGAGTACTTACTAACATATATTGACTAATTGCTGACAAATAGTGATTTATTACTGATATATTTTGACTAATTACTGACAAAAAGTAAGTAATTACTATTATATATTGATTATTGCTGACAAATAGTGAGCAATTACTAACATAATTATATTGACCAATTGCTAGTGAGTAATTACTAACATTTATTCATTAAAATGCGAGTAAATACTGACATATATTGAGTAATTCCTGATGAATTCTGAGTAAATATTGACATGTATTGACTAATTGCTGATATATAGTGAGTAATTACTGACATATATGGACTATATGCTGACAAATAGTGAGTAATTACTGACATATATTGACTTATTGCTGACAAAGAGTGAGAAATTACTGACGTATATTGACTAATTTCTGACAAATTGTGAGCGATTACTGATATATAGTGACTAAGTACTGATATATAGTGACTAAGTAATGGCATATATTCACTGTTTGCTGACAAATAGTGAGAAATTACTAATTGCTTACAAATAGTGAGCAATTACTGACATATATTGATTAATTGCTGTTATATAGTGACTAAGTACTAACATATATTGACTACCGTAAACTCCCGCGTAGAAGACGCGCTGCGCGTATAAGACGCACCCTAAACTCAGCACATGCATTTTCGTGTATAAGACGCACATTTTAAGGCTGAAATTTGTAAGATTAGTACATTTCTATAGTAAAATTACCCCTCGTATAAGACGCACCCCAAACTTGAAAAAATCCTATAAGACCCCCCAGGCATTTGTTTGGCGTAGAGGACGCGTCTTATACGCGGGAGTTTACGGTAATTGCTGACAAATAGTGAGTAAATACTTTCAGAATCAAACACAAAAAGCCGTTGAAACACAAAACACCATACAGTACAAACAGGCCTTGTGGTACCATGCATTGGCTGTCTCCCCAGTGGCTGCAGGTATTGATGTGTAAAGCTTATCAACATCAAGTGATAATGCACTGGTAACTAGCATTTGGATCTAAAATGTCTTAGCGAGTACGTGAACATTTTTTAACAACGGGGGGGCTGGTGGGTTTGCACGCGTACGTGCGAAAAATATTCCGACCCCCCTCTTGATGGGGTAAAATTTTTTTGATCCCCCCCTATAAGGGGCAAAAATCGCGCACGGGCGTGCCCTTATACCCTTTAGTAACGTGCGGGGTTTTCCACTAAAAACAGGTGGAATTATTTTAACCCCCCATCACAGGGGTTGAAAAAATTCTGACCCCCCCCTCAAACCCACCAGCCCCCCCCCCCACCAGCCCTGTAGTTAAAAAATGATCACTCCCTTAGCACCTTATCAAGCAATGGACAACTTGAACAACTTGTTTGATGCTATAGGAAGGTAGGGGAGGGGTATTCCATTTCTTTTGTTCAGATTCCACGTTTTAATGAATAATGTGCTATTAATCTTTTTAATGTTAATACTTAGTCACTAGGTGTCAGGAGTTTATCCTTGCAAGCATATGAATTCTGTAAGGGAGCAATGGCACATATCTATATATATTGACCAGCGCCTGCGGCGCTGCAATAATGATGGGCTGCGGGAAAGTGCCGCCAGCATTCACAGCGTATATCTGACTTCGGGTGAACTTTCAGTTGCATCAGACTCATGATAATGATGCATGCTGGGACTGCCTCAATGAGCATAAAGTGAGACTGACACTTCGGCCCAAAACCAACTATCAGGCTGTCAAATACCTGTTATTATTTCTTTCCTCTTAAATAGATGACAAATTCAGATAGAAATACATGCAGGGTTGAGAGAAAAGAAGAATGGGTGGATTGAAAGTGAATAATTATAGAGATGTCTTGATAAAAGCAGTCACGTCGGTGCGTGAAAACAGCAGACGAACAGACAGACTCTAGGTCCACTGCCGTCGGAGGCGGGGGAGGTTTCATAGATAAGGGGGGTAAAAAGTACCAGGACACTGCATAATTATGCTAATTATGCAAATAATATGCGTGGATATGGAGTGTTCGGTATGAATCTGGGGTGTTTCATCCCCCTAAAGAACATGCCCCCCTAAAAAAATTGTTTCGAAAAAGAATAAGCGAAATAATGTTTTTGACTAGGAGCCTTTTTTCAGCCCCAGCCTGTCCACCTGTGCACTATCCAGGGTGTGGTAGCGCCCTACCTCCAACCAAAACCTATCTGTTTTAAGTGTCACCGGCGAAAAAGGGCAGGTTTGAGGAAGGAATGGATTGAAATGAAGGGGTTTTTTTGGGATGCGGGGGCAGATGCCAGTCCAGGCACTGGCAGAGAGGTCCAAGAACTGGCAGTTGGGGATAGGGGGGGGGGGCAGAAAACCTCATATAGGAGTTTTCCAATAGTGTGACCTATGACTTAAGGGTATCTCGAGCTGGCGATCATCATGGTGATATTTATTTCCAAATCTGCACAATGGGGACAAAGTTATCAATAATTTTAGTCTATTACACCAACTTAGCGATCTTTTAAGGACAAATAAATGCATTGGAGCATCACGCTGACCTTATGGAATAAAATGACAGGTGATCCAAGGATCTCTCAGCTAATAAAGATGTTTAGGGTCTATTATACCAACGAAGCGATACTGTAGGCGATACTGAGTTGTGTGTGGTTTTATCATGTATATATAACTACTAGAGCTACATTCATGCATCATAACGACACATGGGGCACATAGCCAGTCCCAATAACTACTACAGCTACATTCATGCATCATGACGACACATGGGGCACATAGTCAGTCCCAATAACTACTACAGCTACATTCATGCATCATGATGACACATCCTTCTTTTCATAGGGCTGCAGTACAGGTACTGTATGAGGTGTGTGTGTGTGTGTGTGGGGGGGGGGGGGTTGGACTATGACCTTGGGGGTTCTGGGCCGTGTTTTCACGGCTCAGGACACCACTGCAGGTAATGTGGGCTATGGGAGTGATTGGATAGCAATCAGACGTCTTAGGGCCGCGTTTTCGCGGCTTTGGACGCCTGTGCAGGTAATGTGGGCTCTGGGAGTTATATAGTAGCAATGGGACATGTAAGGGTGGTGTCTACAGGTATAGTAGGGGTGTGGACTGGGAGAGGTGTTGACTACTGCTGAGTACAAGCTGTCATGGTATTGTAGGTAATGTTATTTCCCCGGGCGCGATGTGCTGACTCTCAGGGGCTGGTCGTCGTGTAATCACATGTCCCCTCTCTGTGTCACCCCAGTCCAGGCAAAAAGGTTAGATACTGTAATATCCTTGGTCCAGGCGTGGGTGGAAGGTAGAAAACGTTGTACGGGGAAGTAGCTCAGTGGTAGAGCAATCGTCTGAAGGCTGAGAGGCCCCGGGTTCAACTCCCGGTTTCCCTAAATGTTTTCGCCGACCCCTACAATGGTAGGGAAATTGAGTGCTCCTGACCCGCGTGAGGGGGGGCTACGGAACTCGGTACCTGGGCTGGTGTGACACGGCAGGCACTTCGACCACCCAGTACTTGTACCGGCAGTTGACCAGGGAATCGGGAATGCCTCGCACTGCTTGATAAAGCCCAATCATCTGGTTGGGAGGAGAGCCGGGTCGAAGCTGGTTGGGGGCTGTGTAGGGGAATGTGATTTCCCTGGGCGCGATGTGCTGACTCTCAGGGGCCGGTCATCGCGTAATCACATGTCCCCTCTCTGTGTCACCCCAGTCCAGGCGTGGGTGGAAGGTAGAAAATGTTGTACGGGGAAGTAGCTCAGTGGTAGAGCAATCGTCTGAAGGCCGACCCCTACAGTATTATAGTGGGGGGAATGCCTTAGCGCAGGTGGCTATGGCATTATATGCGGCGGTAACACCAAGCTGTCAGGCTGGGTAAACTGCCATAAATCGACCACCTCTCAGCAGTTAGAGAGTGCCATTTAATGCTACAATGGCAATGGTCGACTCAAGGGTAGTTGGACTGTCCGATTTGGTGTGCAATCGACTCCCATCACAAATGCTATGGAAGAGGCTAGAGCCTCTTCCGAAAATGGTAAATAATTCTAACTTACCATCCATAAGGAGGACAGCACCACGTCCCTTGTCCAGGACATCAGAGATGACACCGCGTGATACCAACTTGCCGCTTGTAGGTAGCGGGCTGTAGAGCTCCAGGTATTGTTCTCCATGCAGAATCTGAAATACACCCACAAGGAGAGGGTGAGTATCTTTATTAGAATTTGATATGATCCTGCGTTTATATATCAGGGATGTAAGTCAGACTTTTTGAAAAATTCTGAAGACACATTTAGAAATCCTGCATTTAGTGTAAAACATTATCAAAACTTTGATGCAAGAAAGGTAATTTGGTTAAATCTGTAGGGGACCAGAAATCCCGTACCTGGTAAATTGACCCTCAGGGGCCAGTTACCTGGTAATCACTGCTCCCCTAGTGTGTATCATACCGATCCAGGTGTAGTTGGAAGGTGGAAATATCAGGCAAGGGATCGTGGTGTAATGGTTAGCATGCTGGAATGTCATGCCAGAGAATACAAGTCCTGGTGATCCTAGATATTTTCACCGTCCTCTACAAATCTATCAGAAACGTCTGGTTCAAAAGATACTGAAATCTTTATTAGAATTTGATATGATCCTGCGTTTATATATTATATGCAACGTGTCTATATTATTTGCCCTTTATCATTTTCTATATTCATACATAGATAAATGGCAGGACTGTCTTCAATAAACACTTACCTGGGTGGGATCTATAGAGAGCCCAGGGATCTTTGAGCTGAAGAGTCCATTAAGACAGGCAAATGCGGGGATGACTCCAAAGGTGGGAAGTGTGCTGAAGTCGTCGCTCAACTCAAACAGGAACTTCTGGTAGTCAGGCTGCTTCAAGGACACCCCAACTAAACACATAGACATTCATGTTATAATAGATTCATAACCGCTTAGAGAAAAGTGAACTGGGTTCTTATACAACAAGTTCTATGTTTCACCAGGATTTAAATGTTTTCTTCTAGTTACTGATCGAGTCTAAAGCTATTCATCTTCTCCAAAAATAACATAGTTTCTCAGAGCTACAAAGTTAATTCTTAGTTGAAAGAAATACCCAAAGTTAAAGTTTAAATTGTCAAATCATACTACCGGGCCAACGTGTAAAGTAAAAGTTAGAGGACACTCACCTCCTAAAGCATACAACATGACGTCACGGTCGGTGTAGTTGAACTCAGCTTCTTGTAATTGGGCTCCAATGGCTTTGTTCTGTAAGTGAGTGTTGATGCTACTACTTTATTCATATATACTTGATGTAAGTGAGGGAGTGATCATTTTTTAACAACAAGGGGGGGGGGGGCTGGTGGGTTTGCGCGCGGACGCACGAAAAAAATTTCGACCCCCCTCTCGAGGGGTAAAATTTTTTCGACCCCCCCCCATAAGGGACAAAAATCGCGCGTGAACGTCCCCTTTTAGCCTATAATAACGCATGGGGTTTTCCACTGAAAACAGATGAAATTATTTTGACCCCCCCCCCATCAGAGGTGTTGAAAAAATTCTGACCCCCCCCCCCTGGTCAAGGGGTTGAAAAAATTCTGACCCCCCCCTCAAACCCACCAGCCCCCCTGTTGTTAAAAAATGATCACTCCCTGAGCTATGATGCTTCTACTTCATGGATATCAACAGTCAGTTAGTGTTACGGATATTTTAAAGAGTCAGGGACGGGACTGAGCACAAAAATCCATGAAATGTTCGACTAGAACCCCATGGATATAGGATTTGTATGGGAATGTATAGATCTTTGATACTTGAAAATCCCTGAAACCAGGGAAGACTTCCAGCCCTGACGAGTAACTTGTGAGATATGAATATCAGTATGTACAAGCTTGCTATATTTCCTTGTGCTACACAGTTTCTGCGCTTGGATATTTAAGTAGAACTTAAGGTTTGACGTACCAGGTTGGCTTCACCATCATCACTAGAAGCTCCCTGGGGTGACTCCTCAGACTCTTCCAATTCTGCGACAGCTTCATTTACAGTGCTCATTGATTCTGTAGGACGAATGGGGGAAAATATTAGATATTACTCGCCTTTGTTTAAGATGTTGCAAACGTCCTATTTACACTACATGTTCATGTACGTATATTAAATTGGGTGCATTCACATAAGATGCTCATATATATATTTCGGCCAACTTACCTTCCATACTAGTAGGGTAGGTAGGGTCAGAGAAGTCTGTGATCTTGGTCCACTTGTCACGAACTGAAACATAGGATCATTTTCACGTATAATGTAGACCCTGTGATATAAAGGCATCACCATAACTCGATCCAGGGCAAAGAAAGAGATGGTATGTGGGCATTCACTGCACCCACTAACCGGACTGAAAGGGATGTGTCTTTGCAGTTTATGAACGTAAAAACACATTTTATGAATACTCAATTGCTCATATTATTCTGTCCAGATTTGACAGCCGTGGCAGATCACTGAAGGGGTAACCATTCCAAAGATATGATTTCTGATTTGTCTTACATTGAGGAAACTACATCAGCTTACCTTCTTCTGGTGTGAGTTGTCTGTCTTTGGGTACTTTGATGAAGGCCCCTTTGGTTCTCTGCCAGCGCACTAGGGTAAGAATACAATATAAAAGCTATCACATGACAATATTGATATATAGGCCATTTTTGCTGAAAGATATAATTATTTGTACATGCAAACTTCCTGGACTACAGTCACCTATGATACACTGGTCATATACACGAGATGGCCGCACTTGGGTGGTTTATTAATATTAAATATAGTCTACTTGCTAGATGCATCATCTTTAGGAATGTACAAAACTGCCACGCTAGCGACGAGTTATTGATTGCCAGGTGTGTGTGTGTGGGGGGGGGGGGGGTATGGAACTGATGTTGTGGATACACCGATATCGAATCACCATGTATGATATATGCCTATGCAACTTACATTTGCCGAACCAGCCTGCACCACACTCATACAGTCCACCATTTTCTTTGCATGACTCATGACTCAAGTATGCCACAATGGGTACCACGAATTCTGGTTTCAAGGCAGCCACCAAATCTATAACACATAATGGCATTACAAATGTATTGCGAACTAAGGTTCCAGTTTAATTACTCATCATTTCTTTCCCTTTGTCTCTTTGTAGCTTCTAGTCTTCATGAAATACAATGCAGTCTTCCAGACCAAGAGGTTTCAATTTTATTTGGTCATAAATTACATATCATAAGGAAAAATAATCTGATTGATTTGAAAGTACCCCTCGGTAGGATACTGTACTGAAATACAGTAAATCGGTAGTGGAAAAACTTTTTACTCACCTGGTGGCATAACCGTCTCCGTGAGGCGTGATCCAGCGATTGGTGCTAGTGTATTACATTGGATGTTGTATTTGCGACCCTCAACAGCCAGTGTGTTTGCCAAACCAAGCAAGCCAAGTTTAGCTGCAAATGTGAACAGTAATCACTGAATGTCATTGGAGATTTCAGACAATTAAATCATCAGTACTCTATTGACACTTCTTTGTTGTTTTTTTTCTTTCTCTTGGCAGTGATAAATTGGTGTCGGGATAAATTAATACCCTTGATAGTATACATAACGAGACAGGTACCGTAATCTCCCGCGTATAAGACGCATGGCATGTATAAGACGCACCCCAAACTCAGCACATGCATTTTCGCGTATAAGACGCACATTTTAATGCTGATATTTGTAAGATTTGTACTGTTCTATAGTAAAATTACCCCTCGTATAAGACACACCCTGAACTTCAGAAAATCCTATAAGACTCCCCTGCATTTTGTTTGGCGTAGAGGACGCGTCTTATACGCGGGAGTTTACGGTAATAGAAATGACTGCACACCAATAGTTGCATTAGTCTACTGACTAAGCATTGTCCTTACCTGAACTATAGTTAGCCTGGCCAAAGTTACCATAGATGCCTGCGGCAGATGCGGTCATCAGGATCCTGATGTTTAGATAAAAGTAGCCCATTACCGTCAATTACATTGGTTGCTTGGGTCCCAGTGAATATCTCTCAATGTTTTTTAAGCAAACATGTACCAAAGGGGTAAATATTGGTTAGCATATCTTCATTTTTTATTGGTCCTCATTAAGATATGAAATGATTTTCCTGATCCAACATTATCTACCCTGCATATATTGCGAATTAAGCTTATCGTTAGTTTATAAATATCGCACGTGAATACGGGTGCATGGTATTGCACATTCTGTTGACCTATGGTGCATTAAGAGCTGTGGCATTACCTGGCACCTCTTTTTGATTCTATGTCACATGCTATATAACTGCCTCCCATAATTCATTATAAAATTGCTAATACTTACCTGCCAAATTTCTGTTCTTTCATGTGAGGCCACGCTGCCCGAGTCACCATAAATGAACCTCGCAGATGGACACGGTGTATCAAATCTATAATACATAAAAGTATGTTCTGTAAAGGAGTGAGTGTCTTCTCAATACCCACGGTGGTACAAGTGAACCCGAACAGTGCCGATTATTTACAAGTATAATGTTCGAAAGAGAGTGTCCTTGATCAAATAGCAATAAAATCTTAGTCTCTGTTTTGCAAATCTAGCATGTTTACAAATGCCACCACAGAAATCTGCCTGGCAGCTCCTGTCTTCTATCAGATCTATATTGGTATGGTACATAGGGGAACAGTGATTGTTCGGCATAAACCTTTTAGACTTTGTTAGCTGTAATATTATACGTGGGGTCTCTGAGAGGCCATTAGGGGGTTACCAAGTTTAAAGAATCTAATACAATGTACGGAAAAAGAATTATTATCTCATATATCGACATATAGGTGGTTTGTTTTGGTTTGGTTGATTTTACCTCCACTAATAGTAATTAAAATTTAGCAGAGAGACTATAGGGCTCAGTATGGACTCCTAGTGCGTCCACCATTTTGAATTTCGCTGGTTGAGTAAAACCCACGGAAAAAGACAACCCATGATGGGTACCTTGTCCCTGGTTAACACCCACTTCCAGGGACATGCTGGTCCCATCTTATCAGCTCTTATCGGTGCATGTCGCCAGACACCAGCTGCAGTCCCGCTTTCAGCCAATACATATAGGTGGTAATAGAAGGAAGTACAATAATATATGTAACCTTTAGATGCTGGGAGATGGTCATAACACTACAGTACTAGCTTTCTCAGTAACGTCATTGGTAGTGAAGCACAAAAGTTGTAACTGAAAAAAACGTGACATTGTACAAGTAATGAGTTACAAAATAAAAAAATAAATAAAAAAAGAACCCATTGGTGTGGCATACTAAGATGGGGTCAGATGACCAACTGCTATGGACTCAGTCACTGGACTCTACACCTGTATCACGTCTGACAGTACGTAGGGTTTATTACGCAGTGAGCATGCACATTTAGTTCCATTATCACCTACCCCAGTCGACGTCACTTGTTCTGGCAAAAGACCTATCACGGAGAATCCCAGCATTGTTTATCACAATATCTGCAAGGGTACACATGCAACAAGTGGGTAGATTAAACAACACTGCCTTAGTTGTGGTAATGTATTCAGAACAAATGTTGAAATGGAAAGATATACTGTATGTACAACGTATAACTGGAAACATCACACATGTATGTCTAGTAAACTTCCATATTTGTAACATTCCACTTAACTGCTTCAATTGATTTATTGATTTGGAGAAATAGTAGTAAAACTCATATAACACATTTGCACAATAAGCATTGGTCAGATGAAAATTCCTTACCGATGCGTCCAAAGTTGTCTAATGCCGTCTTGACTAATTTCTCTCCGTCCTCAACAGAGTCTGGTGTAATTCAGATAAGATGGAATAACGTTTTTGCATTAATTCAGGTTATTGACCTGTTGGGATCTTATTATAATACAATTAAACTGGAGGCTGTGGACACAAAACTTCCTCCATGTCTCAATATTTGATCTAGCAGTATTCCCACTTAGCGGATTCCTTAGTGGGCTGACCCCTGCTAAAGCTGATACCTTGCGAGATAAGGACTGATGACAACGAGCTGATGGGTACCAGGTATTACGTAATGCACTTTGAAAAGTCGGCACTGAATGAAAGGAATTTTCTCATTGGTCAATATTATATTCCGCTAGGTTCCTATTGCGTTTAATAATGGAAAAGATAATCTTAATCTTAGCAATTACCATATTAGGTACATACCATAGTTTGCTACAGCAATGCCACCTTTGGCTTTAATTTCGTTGACGACTACATCTGCGGCCCGGCTGCTTGAGCCACCACCCTTCATGTCACCGCCGAGGTCATTGACTAAGAGGTAATAACAACTTATATTATCAATATGATACACGCTGGGATAACAAAGAAATGTGTCCTCATCTAATTAAATTCACGTTATAGTATAAATGCGATTCAGTAAAGACCATCCTTGCCAATTTTCTTTTTCTAATTTTTAATATAAGTTTAACTGGAACGTACCAACAACCTTTGCTCCACGTTCCCCAAAGAAGAGAGCATAGGCTCTTCCCAATCCTGAAATGAAAAGTAGTGGAACATACTATTTCTGTATAGTTCTTACATAAACTATATTTTAGACTCAATGTGATGGTGTCGCGCTCACCTCACCTGACCAATAAATTAAGTTACAGATTGGTGGATTTATTCACTTGTATATGTGAGTTAAATTTACTGAGTAAAGAACACAAGGTTTAAATCTTATTTGCATATGTGATGGTGTTTGGTGAATCTGACTTATCGTATTTTAAATCCGCCAGGAAAACACATGATTTCTAAAACTTCTATATTAAGTTTTAGCCAAAAAGGTTTAGAAAAAAAACTGCCACTCGAGGAATTGAGTGAATGACACTCAAGATTTTGCTACCAGTAGTTAAGTTTTGAACTCCCATCTATTTGAATCTAGGTAGGTAGCATAGACATATCACCGTGACCTCCTAACATTAGCAGCCAATCAAAATGTTTTCCTTTATTAATAACATCAGCACAACTGGCATTTTCATAAAGCATGAAAAGATGAGTTCTTATTACACGCTCAGACTTGCCTAAATCAGGTTTCTGTAGATGAATATGAACAGTAGCGATACAGTACTGTGGTCCTCCATTGATATAACAACCTTTGCCCTAACTGATAACTACCAGATAAGATACATGTACAGACTATAGGTGCTGGTCTTGGGGAATATTGTATTCAATGGACTTCAAATCTTGTCACGTGTAGCGGTTGGGAATATTAGAAATGCGGCTATTATTTTCAAGTAAGAAAACAACATTGAGGTATGGCAAGTAAGAGAATGACAAAACTTGGTTCATAGGCCAATTTCCAGGGATTTTGTCATAAGTACCCTTTAGGCATATCTGATGAATGAATCCCTTTGTTATAAGATACTGTGTGAATAAGGTCTATATATGATTTATACTTTTATAACTGTAGATACTCTTCTTTTTTAACTGCAGATGTACTCTTCCTTTGAGATACGTAGATCTACCGTAATCTCCTGCGTATAAGGCGCGTCTTATACGTGAATCAGAGGCCTCCTTTTCCTTATAGAAAAAGCCTGAAGTCTTGGTGTGCCCTATAGGCGGGGTAATTTTACTATAGAGCAGTACTAATCCTTCAAAATTCAGGCCTAGGTGAGCCTTATAGGTTTCTCTTCAACTCAGGGTGCGCCTTATACGCAGGATGCGCCTTATACGCGGGAGATTACGGTAGTTCAGTAAAAAAAAATAATAATAATAATAAGTCCTGTGTATAGGCGTCCTGGTGAAAAGTATCTATCGACTTTCTGGATGTCTTAAGCTGACCGCACACGGGCCAGACTGGATCGGCCGTTCGGGAAGTCGGGAACGTCTGCGGAGGACGTCCGATCCAGTCTGTCAATATCAAACATGTTTGATGTCCCCCGATCCGATCGGCCACCCTTCCCTAACTACCGACCAAATCGGCCCTGTCTACGGTCACCTTTAGAGAAATTAGGTCTATGGATGTTCTTTTTTTTCAATTCTAAAATTCATGAGTAGAAAAGCCCGTCCACAAATGACGTCATGCAGTAGGGGAAAGAGGGTCCATGCCTCCTAACTTATAAGTACACATGCCTGCTTCTATATTTCTCTTTTTTATGAGCACTGTGTCAGTGCTTAGTAGGTCGAATATGGTATTAATGGAGCCCATTTGGTCATACCGTAATCTCCCGCGTATAAGGCGCAGCTCGCATATAAGGCGCCCCCCAACTCACAGGGGGGCTGTTTCGCATATAAGGCGCCCCCCTGAGAGGAGATTTTTGTCAATTTAGTACTGTTCTATAGTAAAAATACCCCCCCTATAAGGTGCACCCCAAACTCAAGGCAATTTACCTCCCACGTATAAGACCCAGCAGCATTTCGTTTGGCGTATAAGACGCGCCTTATACGCGGGAGATTACGGTACATGTAGTGCAGACCAGTACCTACACGGTCTACCCCTCATGTTCCGGACAATAGGAATACTGGGACAGGAAGAACCGTCAAATTTTGATAACCATAGACCTGTAACTTGAAATACCATAGTACTTCGCACATAACCCACGAGCCTGACGATTGTTGTGGCTTATTTAGAGGTTCCATTGATTGATTGATTTGTTAAACGTCCTAAGGCCCTTAGGGCCTCATGGGACTGCCTCATTTAGAGGTTCCAAAGGTCAAGGTAGAGGTTCCGAAGGTCAAGGTATGCCTTAAAGGTGGGATACTTTTACCATCAAAGGGTACCCCTATACCTTCAAAAATCAAGCCCCACATGCACCCTATACAATTTCTCTCAACTCAGGGTGCGCCTTATATTCTGGATGCTCCTTTTATTTTAATAGAGGCTTTTTTTGACAGGGCTAGTAGAATTATGTCCTCCTCGCACGATGCTACCACTGCGAATGACGGTTGGATCGTTGAATCCTGACGTCACTCAGAACACCATTGCTTGGCAACAGTCACAGTTGACACTGTTACTAGGTAACAGTATGAAGATGTATCCATGGTACTGTGTACCTTGGAGAATTGCTATTCAACCAGTGTTGACAGCAACCCACAGTAGTTTCATCCCATGGGGACTCATCAGGCATCTGTTTGTGCTAAATATGTGACAATAAAATTGCCAGTGGTCCCTGACTATAGCAGTCAGGTGTTATATGGGTTCAAATTGGTCTCAGTGCACCATTTTGTCTCCAAGTGATGTTGGTATAGAGTCAGCATCATTACACATGCACAATCAGGTTGGGCAAGTATATAAAGAGATTATAATCCAGATTATAAATCTATAAGCTAGAGAATCCAGTGATCGCCTAAGGGTTCTCTGAATAGATAAATACACAGGTTATTTAAATGCGTTTATTTCACCACAAACCGGACAGAGATTATTTTTGTCAAGCTCTGACTGCTTGACAAAAATTGTGAAATCAAATTGGGACCTTCTGGTAAAATCCTACCACACTAGGAAAATTCACTCCAAGGGTTTTAGTACCATGTACAAGAAACCCACAAACATAGGATCCATTATCTTCCGAGCAAAGCTCCCAGCCCCGCCAAAGGCAGGCCGCAGCTTGAAGACAAATGTCTGCAAAACCAAATACTGCAGGTATTGCCCTCGGATGAATCTTACTGGCAAAATCATGTGCACCTTCAATGGTCGAGTGTATAGCAGTAAGATGAATGTTTGCTGTAAAAGCTCTAACATGATCTACAGCCTTGCTTGCAAGAGGTGCGGCAAGATGTATGTAGGCCAAACTAAGGGCCCGCTGATGGACCAGATCCGGACGCATTTCAGAAACATCACCCAGAATGTTGAGACGAGTATCGTTGGCTCACATTTCAACTCAGCCTTCCATAAACAATTGGATGATGTGGAGCTCACCATAGTGGACTTCATTCATGCTCACCCTGCCAGTGACAAGGCTACATACCTGAGGAATCTCATCGAATTCAACTGGATTCAAAGACTCCATACCAATGCACCCCTAGGGTTGAACATAGCGGATGCCCCCTTTGGGGCAGGCTAAACTGGGGATCATTGGTAACCCTACTGAGATAATCCTTGAATTATACTCAATACTGTCTTCACCCAACCCAGTACAACAGAGAATATCAACCTAGCCACGTCGAAAAATTATGTAGAGGCTTTGGGTTCGATGGATTGTGTTATATACATTGGCTAGATGCCCCTTTAAAGTTCCCACAAGTATCTCGGATCACTATGACCAAAATGTCTTTCTTTCCCTGACCAAATTACTATAATGATTATTAACATGGAAAGTTTACTTTTCCAAGTTTTTAGAGACAGGTGGGGGCACGCTCAAAATGAAGAATTCAAAATGGCCTCTTTGGGAGATGGGACTGTCACTTTACCCTAAAATAACATCAAAATGATTAAATATGAGAGAAAATGAAACCTGTCATGAAATAGTTACATATTCAGGATAATAGAGGTGTAACTGTTACCTGTTATTTGGTCCTTATCTTTGTGATATTAAGGTTTTTAAAAAAGTAGGTCATCTCAAAATGGGTGCAAGTCGCTCTGTGCACGTTCGGGGAAGTAACCGGTATGGGTATGGTATTTCCGAGTTCACATTGCTGTCACTGTAGTGTCAAAAAATCGCCAGTTCAATTCAATTCTTTATTTCAGACACACTTGAGGTACAAAGGTCCATAGATTACATTATGAGGTACAAGGAAAGAAGGCAATATAAAAAATAGTAAATTACCCGAGTAAAATTACCTGGGTAATATTATGAAGGGGAATTAAGGTTCTAACGAGCCAAAAGCACTACGTATAGTGCTGTTTGGGGATTGGGGGAGAAGACATCCGGTGTGACGTCACAGAAAAAAGAGCACGTATTTTGTGGGGTTAATTAATTGGAAAAACAGAAAAAGGAATTAATAAGTTAATATAAATTATTCAAGGGAGGGTGGGTGGGGCCCCAAACAGCACTATACGTAGTGCTTTTGGCTCGTTAGAACCTTAATTCCCCTTCATAATATTACCCAGGTAATTTTACTCGGGTAATTTACTATTCTAACTCCCCGGAAGCACTACTCACAGTGCTGTAGGGGATTGTGGGAGAATTTTAAAGCCAATTAATTTGCCCCATTGAGTGAAAACTCACAGGTTTTAACATCTCAATTTTATTAACATCTTGCATCAACAGATACAAAAATTGATTTTATCACATGTTATCACCAAATTGTGTCAGAATTAATTCAATTGAACTTCTGAATGCATATTATCACAAATTTATCACAATCTTTGTGTAAGTACTTGTGTAAGCCAGATCACAGTTAGTACCAATTTGAGATTTTATCATCTCTTGAGTCTGACATCTTAAGCAAAATTGTCAAGAATAATGTTGCCCAAATGTCGAGTTTCTTTTGTTTCGACTGGCTTTTGATAATGTCTTGCCATTGTTTTTTGGGATTTCCATGATCCATATTCCATCAGAACATCAATTGGAACCCCAATTTTTGATCCAGCTGAGACTCCAGCCCCTCTTAAGGAGTGAGCTGAGAAGTTTGTTCCAACACCACTTAACCTGAGTACACACTTAATCCATCTAGAAATAGTATCTCTTGATACTGGGTCATGTGGACTCACATACGAGATGAACAATTGTCCAGTTTTCCTTAACTTTTTTGTTCTGTCCTTGTATTTTAGTAGTGTTCTCACTACACAAAGTTTCTTTTCCTTATTGTACGGGATCAGTTTTAGTTCTTTGAGCTTTTCTCCTGTTTTTGCAGTTTTCATTGGTTTAGTCAGAACCATGTTGATAGTACCATCATCATTTTTCTTTATTTTATTTAGGTCTAGTGCTAACGCTGCTTGACCTCTTTGTCCGGTTACTAACAGCAATAATACTAGCAACTTTTTGCCAAGTCTGGATAATCTCATTTCTGAGTTTCTACCCCAAGTTCTTAATTCATTAAAAACTAGGGTAATATCCCAGAAAGTACTATATTTTGGCATGGGTGGTCTAATCAAATAAGCAGCCCTAACTGCTCTAGATACCCAGAAGCTTTTACCCATTGTGTCTGCTACAGTTTTCTTTGGTAGTATGACTGACAAACTACATCGAGCTGCATTTATTGCACCATAAGAGTAACCACAATCTAGCATTTCTCTCAGAAAGGCACAAACTTGGAATTCCGTAGGGTTTAACCTTGGAATTGACCTAACTAAGCAAAAAGTGAACTATCTACGAATGTAAAGGTCATAAACTTTTTGAGTACCTTCTTGCCAGCTAGATAGAAGGAATTCCGCTGTTCTTCTATCACAAGCCTGATTTGAGACTAATTCATCTCTCATAGTTTTAAAATAACCAACGGGATTCCTGAAGGGAATTTCTTGTTTAGATCCAGATTTGGCAGTAGATTGGTTCTCTTTTTGCTTATTTTCAACCTCCTTTTTGTCATTTTCCCCAATGTTGGGTACCATGTTGCTGATGGCCAATCTGGAACAACGAGGATGAACTTTTTTGGTTTTTCCCGCTTCGCCTTGTTGACCACTCTTTGTATGAGTCTGCAAGGTGGAAATGCATAAGCATTAAGATTTGTCCATAACAAAGTGAACGCATCCACATGTATGGAAAAAGGATCAGGTTTGTATGAAACATACTTATCACATTTTGTATTTTCTCGTGAGGCAAACAGATCAATGTCAGGCTTTCCGAAAATTTTACAAATTTTCTTGAAAATTTTGTTTGAGATTGACCATTCAAGATTATCTTTGAACTCTCTGGAAGCTTTATCAGCTTTGACATTATCCTTCCCTGGCAGATATGAAATGGTGACCCAATTTTTATTTTGTTCTGCCCAGTCCCAGATCTGTTTTGCCTCTTCATTACAAGGTAATGATCTGACCCCACCACCTTTCTTGGTATAAGCTACTGCTGTGGTGTTGTCAGAAAACACATGAACTTGTATGTTTGAATCAATGAAACTTTTTAAACCATATCTTATGGCTTTCAATTCTAGAACATTGATATGTGCTTTTTCAGAAAAATCCCATCTTCCACCAGTGGGGAGATATTCACATTCAGCAC
Source organism: Acholoe squamosa (assembly GCA_949317995.1). Lineage (NCBI taxonomy): Eukaryota > Metazoa > Annelida > Polychaeta > Phyllodocida > Polynoidae > Acholoe > Acholoe squamosa. The sequence continues at coordinate 41,141,795 of OX439039.1, read as the reverse complement.
CCAAACCTTGTTTACTAGCATCAGTAGACAAAATTACATCAGGTGTGTCTGATCTAATTTTTCGATCTGCCATATCTATTTGATCTAGCCACCATTGAACGTCTTGTTTCCCTTCCTTTGACAAGTACATATTTTGATCAAAATCACCTCCTGATCTAACTAAAGCTAAATTCCTATCTCTTTCTAGGCTTTTGTAATGAGCTTGACCATAATCAACTCCTTTGGTGTAGGATATCATTAATCCTACCACTTTTGCCACTTCCCTAATGGTTAAGTTTCTTGTCGATAGGATATTTTTTGCTTCTTCTTTGAATTTGTCAATTTTTTCTTGTGGAAGTGAAACATTCATGTTCTCTGAGTCAATGATAAATCCCAAAAACTTCATTTTTGTTGACGGTATCAAACTAGATTTATTGGGATGTACCACTAGCCCTGCATTGTCTAGCATTTTTCCAAGATTTTCCACATCAGAACAACAATCTTGATAGTTATCTGCAATCACACATATATCGTCAATATATGGTGAGCAGAGAACTCCTTGCAATCTTGCTTTTTTGAAGATTGGATTCAAGATTTTTGTGAAATATCTTGGTGCACAAGCAATGCCATTTGGTAACACTGTATATTGAAATAATTTTCCATTCCAAAAGAATCTGAGATATTTTCTATCTTGTTTCCTTATTGGTAGCGTATAATAAGCATCTTTTAAGTCAATAGAGCTTAGATAGCAATTTGGAGTAATCATTTCCAATACCGTTTCCAAAGAGGTCATTTTGAAGTGCTCATATTCTACTATTTTGTTTAACTGAGTCAAATCTAAAATCACTCTAATTTCTCCATTAAGTTTTGGAACAGGAAAAATATTAGAGACCCATTGTCCCTTTTCAGGTTGAGCCAATTCAATGATACTCTTACTTTGCATTTGCATAAGTTGCAAATCCATAGCCTTCATTTCAGATTTTGAGAAATGGTAAGGCCTGGGTTCTTTTATTTGAATTGGTTTTTCGACAAATGGAATTCTGATTCCCTTAATGTTTTCCAAGACCCATGGATCATGAGAGATTTCCTGCCAATAATGAAAGTGATTTTGGACTTGACCAGCCACAAAAGTTTCAGGGGTATTGACAAAGCAGATCTTTGGCTCTGATTTACCAACCTCTAATTGCCTTTCTTCTTGTTGAAGGTCTTCTTTTCTTGAGATTCTCCTACATTTTGTAGTGGGCTGTGATGATTCGTGTCTGATGGATCCCTCCGGGCTCCTCGACCTCTTCCTCTGTAGTTGCCTCGACCCCTGCCGGAGTTTTGGCCTGCGTCCTTGTGAAAATCCTGCTTATTCTTGCCCCCTCGGGTGCTCTTGGGAGTGGGTTTTCCACCTCTCGAGGATTTCTTGTCCTTACCAGGAAAAAGATCCTTTACAAGTTTTTCTGATTTTTTGGCCTTCGATACAGTCTCTTGGATTTCCTCACCAAAAAGAGTTTGTCCACTGACATCAGCCTCAATGATTGGAGTAGCAACTCTAGAGTCCATTGCTGGTCGTAAAGCGTATCTCCTTCTCCTCACTACCGAGGTGTTGGCATAAAAAGCCAATCTAAGAGAGTCTAAAGAACTCTTACCCACTTCTGCAAACTCGTTGCCCTTCTTGCTGTTTTTGACCATTAATTCCAGCAAAGGTAAAATAGCAACTATGGCCGCTAAAATAGCCTGTTGTGAGAATTGAAGTTCCTTGTCTGCTCTCTTAGTAGCGTAATCCAGAACATCAGATTTATAAATTCCTTCCTCCATTCTTGGGGCCAGAATTTCTGTTACATTGCTTGGTGGAGGATAAGATTCAGCTAGCTTTTTACCAGCATCAAGATCCTTGGTGTTCTTGAATAAGGTGTTCAATAATTTCACCATTCCTGGAGATACACTGTCAGAATATTTCACATTTTGTGCATCATTGACAATTTGTTGTGCACCTTCAGCAAAAGGAATATCACCCCAATCTGCAAAAGGATCTTCTTCTTCCTCTTTATTCTCTTCAGCTTTTTCATTATCTTTCTTTTCTGTCTTGCTTACCATGGAGATTGAATCATCTGGCGTAATTTCCATATCCTCATCTTTCTCTCTAGCAAAACTAGAAGCAAAGCTTGAGCTAATGATAGAAGCTGGTGGATCAACCTTAGGTTCCTCCTGGGGTAACGGTTGTTCTGTCTCCACTGGTTTTGGTACTTTCTTACGACGCAAAACTGGTGGTCCTGGTTCATAGAACCTGTCTTCCTCATAATGTCTGTCACGAGGTCTTAGAGGAAATCTAAGTGGGGATCTGTCTCTGTAATGTCTATCAGAGTAATATTCCCTTGGTGGAGAGCGTCTACGTGGTCGCCACTCTGGGGTAGATGAGCGGGGCCTCCATGGCCGTCTCTCCGGTGAAGGTGACCGGGGTCTCCTTGATCTCCTCTCCGGCGTAGGTGACCGTCTCCTCGGTCTCCTTTCTGGTGAGGGTGAACGTCGTCTCGGTTCAGTTTCCAATTCCCTTATCTCTCTGAGAAGGTTTCTACGTCTCTCTAATCTGTCTAGGATGATATGATGACGATCTCTCTGAAAATTCAGAAATTGTTCGTCAGTCATGTTTGGAAGCTCGTTCTCTTTGTCACCCATCAACTCTTCAAGACGTTCTAAAGGGCTAACACGACGACCGTGCTCGTCATATCCGGCCCAATTATCCTGGTTTCTTGATAGAACTGAACTCGTATCCCATTCTCGGCCTCTCCTAGTTTGAGAGTCCTCGTCGGAATCAGAGTAAGCGTTCATGTTGACTTGTTGTCAAAACCAAACCAAGATGGCGTCGTCGCTGACTTCACCTTCTTCCAGAACGATCAACGTCTTTCTGCAAGAATTAAGGAAAAACTGGTTAACTCCGCCAACCAGAAATGATTTTAAAACACCAAGGTGTCTTAAAGTATCATTTTTTAAAACATAAAAGAAATAGAAGTAAGATAAGTATCGTATAAAAGACAAAACTTACCCTGTGCTCAGAATTGCTGCCACTCAAACCAAAATGCGCGCGAAACTGTGACGTCACACTGGATGTCTTCTCCCACAATCCCCTACAGCACTGTGAGTAGTGCTTCCGGGGAGTTAGAACATATAATAGTTATAAATGGTATCATTTACAATACATCAAATGTTAAAATGTAGATACAGTTTTCTGCACCAGTGTCTCCATATACTAGATGTATATTGGGTGTCACTTGCAATGGTATCTATCAAGTTGCCTATGAGCCCGTTCGCTGAGCTCTTCAGGCGACACATTAAACTGTAGATCAGTCTTCTGATTGTTGCACCTAATGTAGGTAGACAACAAACAGCAAAAGCCTCACTGGCACTTGTATGTCTGTGCACACCAAGGAGCATTCTTAGAATGTCATTATACGCTACAGTCATTTTCCGTAAGGCAGCTGCACTCTAATTCCACCATAGCTGTGCAGTATAGAGAGGGGTGCAGTAAGTCCTAAATAGTTGAATTTTGACCTCAATTAAGAGTAAAGTCAGGAAACACAGTTTGTTTGTCTATAGAAGAACGTATTGTTAACAATGTGCTCTTGGATGGATTATAGATAATATCATTATCCATGCCATATTCCTCACACACTTCCAATAGGGACGTTAAGCCACGACTGTAGGGGGTAAATATGACCACATCATCTGCATACATCAAGTGATTGACAACAGTTTCACCATTAACACAGCCAGTCTTACACTCATTTAGTTTAGATGAAAGAGCATCCATGTAAACATTAAACAGGTGTGGTGAGAGAATTCCACCTTGCCTGACACCGTTTCCAACAGAAAATTTAGCAGATGTAGCACCACCGCATCTGACAGACATTTTCTGGAAAGTGTACCAATAAACTAATATCCTAATGATGTAACCAGGTACACCAAGATGAGCAAGTTTGCCAAACAGCTTTTCATGGTTTACACGATCAAATGCCTTAGAGGCATCAAGAAAACACATAAACATAGACGTATTAAGAGATTGATATTTTAGCACTAGTTCTTTCATTACATAAATACACATATCAGTGCCATGTTTGGACCTAAAACCAAACTGTCTGGCATTAGTGACAATATAACCTTCCATCCCAGACCCATACTTTCCAAGTTACTTGCGAGTTCAATCCCTTCAACACTAGTTATGATGATGATAGCTTTTATTGACAACAAAAAGGTCATTGCTGACCTACCTGTATGTGATCTTGCCAAATTAACAATCAACCTTAAATACACAACAAATTTACTATAATTTAGATCAGGTATTACAAATCAAACGTATATGTTTGTACAAAAATTTCAGGGGGGGGGGATGCCCTTGTTAGAAATTCAGAGGTGTCAGTTGGGTGTTGGTCCAACCTCTCTCTGAAGATTCTAGGGCCCTTGAACACTTCACAAGTGGAAGGATTTCTCAACATAATATAAAACTGCACTAAACTCTAAATTTGAGGGGTTTCTGAACCTCTGATAATAGATGAACCTCTGAGGGTCTGACATCTCTGGAAATGTTTGAGTGCCCTCACAAACACAGCTCACAGCTAGGAAACTTTTCTCAACTCAAACAAAAGTGATACATTTTGGCAAATTTCCCCTGACTTTTGAAGACATCTCATTGAATTCATTAATTTTCCCTTACGATTGCCATTTTACTTTCAATGACTCTCACTGACCTGGAGGAACCCTTCCCTCAGTTGAAGCTTAGGGAGTGGTCATTATTTATCAACAGGGGGGGGGGTGGTGGGTTTTCGCGCGGACGTGCGGAAATTTTTTATGCCCCCCCCTCGACGGCAGTCAAAATTTTTAGTGCCCCCCGCGCCAGAGGCGCAGAGAGTTTTTGCGCTCCTCTTTGATCTATAGTAGCGTGCAGGTTTTTTTGCTAAAAAGAGGGTGAATTTTTTTAGCCCCCCCTCACGAGGGGTCAAATTTTTTTTAGCCCCCCCCCTCGGGAGGGGTCTGAAAATTTTACGCCCCCCCTCAAACCCACCCTCCCCCCCCATGTTGATAAATAATGACCACTCCCTTATACAAAGTTATAGTACCGGTAGGCCCCTATCATGCAATATTATACGGTAGTGCACCTCGACCCGAACTCAGTCCTGGCTCGGGTGGGAGTGCCCCTCCAGATGCCACAAACAATGGGCCTAGTTTCTGTACCCGTATAGTGACAGTCACAAAAACCAGTATGCCGGTATAAAATAATTTCCCCTATCTCACTATTTTCATACAACGAGTCATGCATGTCAACTTACCGCCCCCAGCACCAGTTACAAGTGCAACCCGACCGTCAAACCGCATCTGTTCCGCCATGTTGGATCCAAAAGTGACCCTGACCTTTGACCCTTAGCCTTGCCGCTGATTGGTTCCTTCAGTGACACACCAACATGGCGGCGGCCAGGCAACACGTTGCTTTCTTGGTTTGTGTTTTCCTTTCAATTTCATTGCATCAGTCGCATGCTAAAATCGAGCCCGATGATTCCCTGCACAAGGTGGAGATAGATGTCAAACCTGGCGGCGTTTTACATGAATACGTTGAGAAATTTGTAAGTATTTTAGTAATGTATTGTATGACCCACACTGCCACGGCCCACCGCACAGCCAATGCCACACCCCCGTTTGTGTTTTCGTTTGATCAGACACGTCAACTTTCTATTGGCTGGAATTGGGATAAGCCAAAAGGATTGTCACTCTACTGTCAGGCTTGGCCGTCCAGTAAAGAGTTCCTTTTCTGAGTAAACTGGTTTGTTTGGATGGTCCTGCCTCCAAAGTAATTGATCAATTCTAGGTGGTCGGTACAGGACTTGCATAAATTTTTGAATTGATTTAAACATTAAATTATTGGCCCAGTCCTGTAGACCTCAGTATCAGCTTTTCAGATCTCTTTAGATTGTCTTCCTACTGTATAATTATAGTTCTCGAGTTATCTTAATTTAAGATCCAAAATTGATGGACACTTGGTCCCCATTGACACAATGGTTAAGCTGATAAGAGGACTGTTATCAAAATGGGATCCAGATGGGGTCAGCATCGACAAAGGAAAGAGGTTTTTTGAGATAACTCAGGCAATAATCCTTTTGCATGAAATTTTCAGTATACTGGATATCACTGGTATTCAAATTTTGTGACCTTACTCAATTATGGCCATTTGACCTGTGTCACAGGTCAAATGGCCATAATCATAATGGTAATGGCAACTTTGATAAAGCCACTGTGGAGGGTGAGAAAAGCTGGCACACTGGGTTGACACTTTCTGCCTGGTGGGAGTGCGGCCGATAATCGTGACCTTGCCGATGTCGCCGATTTAGGGTTCTATTAGGGTATTTTTGCAAACAGTTTAAATTTTTTGTTGAAGTGCCTCAAAACTTAAAAGAGTATAATTATTTTTCTAATTGATTTAATCTAATCAACTCACCCCTTACACATCCTTTGAATCTATAGGAGGTGAGGATGGCATTTCTCGGTTGCAGGGCTTCTTAAATCACCCCTCATATCCTTTAAAGTCTATAGAAGTTTAGGGGGGGCATTTCTAGGTAGCAGGGATTCTCAACTCGCCCCTCACATCCTTTGAAGTCTATAGAAGGTGGGGGGGGGGCATTTCTAGGGTGCAGGGCTTCTTAACTCATCTAAATATACAGTAATCTCCCACGTATAAGGCGCAGCCCGCGTATAAGCCGCACCTAGAGTTTTGAAAAATTCTCAAAAAAATGAAAAATTAATAACTTTGGTTCTACTGAATGAATTTTCAAAATTCAAAAACCTATATGCAGCTTGGGCCACCCCGGACCCTCCTGGGCCCCCCTATGTCCTATTATGACCAAGGGGACATGTAAGATATCAAAAGAAAGGTCTTGGTGTCCCCCTTGTGGATCCAATGAGAACTAAAACCCCCCATATGGACCTTCTAAGATGAATGTTCGACCCCTGGCTTTGTATCTTACGGAGTTCCTCTCAAATTAACAATGGGTTTACTTTAGTAAGGCCAGACCCGGACACATGTAACACAGGAAGTGATGTGACATCTGTTTGTAGCATAGGAATGGTGCACTGTGGGATACAAACAGAGGTCTGAGGCTCTGTCTCTTACAGAACAACCTGCCCTGACCCATTTATGATGTCACAGACTGGTACCCAATCCGATAACCCGGCAGGTTACTCAAGTAACTAATGCACATCAGTTTGGCCAGGGGTCGAATGTACCGACTGATCCCTCGGCCATTCCCCAAACGCCTCGAGTGTTCAGGCCTCACGCTAGAGGGCACCTGTAGAGTGAGAGGGAGGTCAGGGACACCGTCGAGGCGTTCAGGGTACAGTTTTCTTATATTTTGCAGTGCATCGTGGGTGGGGGTGACCTCAAAAGCTAACTACACCACCTCAGCTACTCCACCCCCTTCCACCCCAGCCAGGTCGGCTAGGTACCAGTCCTTAACTATGCTTGGGAGTGTAGTAAGTTGACTTGGGAATTAACATTGACCCACATGGAGAGGATCAATAGGGGACGGCCTTACAAACCTGCATTGATCCCTTGGTCGATCCATGAACGCCTCGCTAGTGTTTAAAAATTAAACTATGCCAGACCGGAAACTGACTCCCCCAGGTGGGCGATCATACAGAATCGGCCGAGCAGTGAAGAGTCTATGACCTAACCCTGTTAGGGAGTGGTCATTATTTATCAAAAGGGGGGTCGGGTTTGAGGGGGGGGCGTAAAAAACTCAGGCCCCTCCCGAGGGGGGTGCTAAAAAAATTAGGACCCCTCTTAAGGGGGAGGCTAAAAAAATTTACCCTCTTTTTAGCAAAAAAGCCTGCGCATTACTATAGAACAAAGAGGAGGGGGGGCGCAAAAAAATTTGACTGTCGCCGAGGGGGGGGGCGTAAAAAAAAACACCACTCCCTTAGCTTAGACAACTAAAACTCTCATCTCTGTGCCAATGTGAGAGTTTAGAAAATCTCACGTTCTGGAGTAGGTGAGGAGCTTTCCAGTGTGGAGGGGACAAAGCAGAGAGTTCCGACCTACTTTTAAGTTTATTTATGTACCTCCACCACTTTCCCGCAGAGATTGTGAGGTGGTAGAAGAAAAAAGGGACGTGTTCAGCAGACCTGCACTAAAATATTTATTATTAGTCATCTGGATTCCAAAATTGCTGAATCTGTAGTTGACAATTCAGGCTATCCAGAGAACTTGAAATTTTTGAGAAATTCTGAGTATTCGTGGCCGAAAAAGTGCGGTTTTGGTCGGTATATGCGGACGTCACCCACCAGAAATCAATATATTTTCTAAACTCTCACGGCGGTACAGAGATGAGAGTTTAGGATTCTAAGCTAAGCCCTCTTGTCAAGAAACAGCTAGGCCCATTAGTGAAATGAGGGAGGGGCCGGTTACCTATCCCCATGCATTTATCAACGCCAACGGGGGAGGGGGCGTAAAAAAATCAGACACCCTGGGGGGGATGTTAAAAATATTTACCCCTCTTGAGGGGGTGGGGGGAGGTGTAAGAATGTTACCCTCCTTTATAGCTACCGTAATCTCCCACGTATAAGACGCACTGCGCGTATAAGACGCACACCAAACTTAGGACATGCATTTTCGCGTATAAGACGCACATTTTAAGGGTGATTTTTGTAAGATTAGTACATTTCTATAGAAAAATTACCCCTCATATAAGACGCACCCCCAACTTGAGATAAAGCTATAAGACTCCCCAGCATTTTGTTTGGCGTAGAGGACGCGTCTTATACGCGGGAGTTTACGGTACTCTTTTCTAGGCCAATGGAACTCACATTGCAGTTTACCATCCATCGCCCGCATGGGAAAATTCCTTAACTCAAAAAATTGTGAAATGATCTAAAACAAATCATTGGATATGACTGCAATGACCAAAGCCTACGTACTGATGTGATGATAGATAGAAAATGAATAATGAAAAAATGCCTCATCATTTTTCAAAATGGCTCGGACGGTAAATTGTAACCTGACTTCCCATGGCCTTAGCAAAAAAGCCTGCATGCTAGTATTGCTACTATAGACTATACTATAGTTAAAAGAGGGGCGTGAAAAATTTGACTGCCCTCGAGGGAGGGGGGGTTCGTTAAAAAATGTACACGCGTCCGTGCAAAAACCCACCACCCCCAATTGCTAAATAATGACCACTCCATTAATAAAAGCCCATGCCATATCCTATGGCATATGTCACTAAATTTATAGTATCCCCTGACACGCTGATTTTGATAAGAAAAGCCCATGTCCCATGTCACTATCATTTTCCATCCCTGTCCTTAGAAGCTCTATGTCCTTTGTCCATTTTAAAGAAAGGCCATGTTTATAGACTGACACAAGTACGAGTATGGAAGTTGCAGCAGGTCGCCAGCTAAAGCCTATAGTAAAGGGCATGTCACCCTGTCGATTTTAAGTGTCCAGACCCATAATCTAGGTAGGGGAGGCGTAATCATTACCCCCCCCCCCCCTCTTATACATGTACTCCTAGACCCTATGAAGACTGGTACCGTAACATGGGGTTACTTTGGCCACCCTGTACTACTTTGGCCACCTCAGGTTCATAGAAAAGTGTTAATAATTCATACACACTGAAAATCTAAGTACCACCCCCGGTACTGCAAATATAGATCATCAAAATCATCCCTAACATAAGTTTACATGTTTTAAAAAGTATGGCTTAAAAGTAGCAACAAGGGGCAGACCTAACGGTGGCCATTTTGAATTCTCATCTTGATCTTACCTGACTATACGGCACTAGTACATTGCTAGTACTAAGAGGATCAGCTAGATGGCTCATGTAGTCGGGGGCTAGATCATCATTTGGCCTCTTTGTATAGTCTAATTTGACAACCCGCCATTTAATTACTATCCATGGGACCTTTCTATAATTCATATGTGTGGACTCACCAAATCAGCAGCTTTAAATAGAAGATCTAGAAATAGATTAAATATCTAAAATAAAAGTGCAATAGATCATTGAAATTTCTGTTTGACACCACAGGTAAGCCAATCAGGGCATTGTCTCCCTATCAGTGTTATCACCTTACTTCACACCTATAATCAATGGAGAGGTACTTGGGGTGGTTAAAGGGGCCCTGGCATGGTAATGCATGCCCGCATTAAAAAGTCACGTGATCACCCCTTGACCAATCAGGGTGTCGCGATTTTTCCGCTGGTTCCCGCGGTTTTATGATCACTGTTTGAATTGGTACCCATGTTGTTAATTTTCCATGCCAGCCCCCCTTTAAGATAGGGGCAGGGTGCAGCTTATCAGTGTTATCTCTGGCCATTGTTCTGGAGGCTGATAAGAAATTTACCCAGAATGCTCTGCTCTGGAGTCGGGGGGGGGCTAACAAAGATGGCGGCCTCCATATCCTAATATGCTAATGCCCTATAGGATTCAGTATGGATGCCTAGTGGAGCCACCATCTTGAATTTTGCTGGTTGAGCTAAACCCCACTGATAAGACATACCATGATGGGTACCTTGTCCCTGGTTAACACCCACTTCCAGGGACATGCTGATCCAATCTTATCAGTTCTTATCAGTGTGTGTTGCTGGAACCAGCTCCAGGCCAGCTAGTGGCCAATAGCTTGGGGGGGTTGGGCACAGCCTTCGAAATACAGCCTCACCTAATCTACACCTGTAACTAGCACAGATTGACATTTTGTGCTTAATAGAAATAGTAACTTCCAGTAAGGAGGTGTCATTAATACCCTGTCATATATAGTGGCAGACATACATAGTTGGCCTGGCCATTTACCCAATATTTGCTTGATGTGTTTGCATCGGAGGTGTTGGAATATGCTAGCCCCCATTCAGAGATGGGTTGGGTGGGGGGGAGGATATGTGCTTCCTCGGCAGGTGATGGGTGTCTACCTGTTCATCTGTCACATGTCTACCTCCAACCTTCCTAATTATATCCTGTTCAAGTACCTGGTAGCTGCATAACTCTTATCTCACCTCTACCATTAAATTGCTGACCCATAGTTCCCATCTAGCTAACATGTTTAGCTTGCTTCATAATATGTCTTTAATATGGGTCTTGAATTTTTTTTGCAAAGGTGACGTCACACTATCCTTGACATCCCTACCCCCCTGTCACACTTTGTCACAATAAAAAAATACCCCCCCCCGTCCCCTCCTGTGTTACGTAATTCATGGACGGCCCCCTATTATGTTATAATGTAACGAATATCATGATATTGAATTTTATATTAGGTAACACCAAAAAAATAAGTTGGTCTACGGATTTTGGTTTTGAAAAAATTGTGTGAGCGAGCAAAATTTTTAAAAAAAATTTTAAAGAATTTTTTGACATCCAATGGATTCCTTGCTGGAAAAGTGAGGCGAGCGAAATAATTTTATTAAAAAAAAAATAAAAAAAATTGCCAAACATCACAAAGAGAAAACTTGTAGAAAGTGAAGCGAGCGAAATCCGTAGACGAGATTTTTTCAAAGAAAAAAAATTTGTATTTCTGAAAATATGGAGAGGGAAATCTGTAGACCAACTTATTTTTATGGTTTGGCCTTATATGCAAATAAAAAAAAATCATATTGGTAAGTCAGTGGGAAATTACCCTACTGGGGTTGGGTGGGTATATCCTAATTCAAAAAATGTTCATACACATGTAGAAGACAATACGTAAATATGTACTTTCAATCTGACTGCATTTTTCCCTTTAATTTCTAGGGTGACTTCGAATGTACATTTACATATACATGTCAAGGAGGAACAAATGAGGTAAGCCGTCGGGTCATGTTAAAATAAGAAATTTTCACAGTACATTACTCTGCATGCAGATAATGTAGTACCTCAAGATAATCATGAGGCATGGCTTATGAATGAAACAAACCGTTGGTTCGCCGCATAGCATTCTCCCCTAAGGCCCGTTAGGTGTATTTTTATTAGATAGTGTTGTGCTAATGATTGAAAAAAATGAACCACCAAGTGTATGTATGCGGTATGCGTATAACCGTATCACTTAGCCTAACTTAAGTCTTAGCTGTCTTAGGTGTATGATTCAAACAGACTTTGTAAAACTGTGATATTAAAAAATTTAAAATTTAAAATTATCCAGTCTTGCTCTGGTATTCGCCTCGCCCTGATGACTCTCTTTTTACTTTTTGGCATATGAAATCATAAATTTAATACATTTTCAAGCATTTTTTTTTTTTTTTGTGTTTTCTTGCAGAAATGGGAAATGATCTTGACAAAAAGTCAGGACAAGAAACACTACAGCTGCACTGTTGAGAGGCCCAATGGGAGATCCTACCTGTTCTTCCAGACATTTGACATGCAAATAAGCGGTGCAAAGATAGTTGAAGTTGGCGCCTTTGTAAGTAAATATATAGGCAGAAACAACATTGCATTTTCAATATATTTAGAATAATGCTACATGTTGTGGTTTTTGGCAAAGATTTTACATGTAAAAAACTGCGAATTTTCGTCAGTAAGGGAATATGGGCGCTTTTCCTATGTTTCTCTGAATCCGTAGTTACGGCTGTACTCTCAATGGGGCGGGCTGAGAGTTACGGCCAGAAGTGTCCTGTTTCTCCTGGTCATGTTGATTTCAACCAGCAATGATAATATTTTTTTGATAGCTACCAGTATGTCTGGACCAATCATTACCAGCCGTGATTGGTTGTTAAGGCCTGATTGGTTGGGGCGAAATTTACAATTCGGTAATTATAGCACTGTCTAGACCAATTAAAGCATGCTCTTAAAGGCCTTTTGGAATATACAGGTCTGAATATACTACCCTCATCAAAGTTGCCAAATGTGAAAAGATGCCACACAAACTGAAAAATCTAAAAAGATACGAAGGTCAGGAGTATAGCTTAGATGATGGGTGTAATGTTTCAGGTCACAGAAGGTCATATTAAGGTCAGGGGAGTACGAAGAAAAATGTCTTCTACTTTTCCAGAGCTTTTTTGACACTTATAGTATATACCCACGACGTCAGTGTCCGTGGGTATTGCGGGCTATACTATGAATCCGTTGACATAATGTGCATATTATCTCCGATTCAGGCACCTCTGTAAAAGAGCAATCCTACCTTCGTTTATGAACATATGCAAAATACTTTGAATTCCCTTGAATATTGTATACTATTTATGTAAATGTGTTTATACATTTCAGGCTGACCTGGCAACACCATTAAAGGGAAATGAGTATACAATAGATTATGATAAAGGAAAAGGTAAGTGTCCAGTGTGTAACTTGCGGCATTTACTCAGCTGGTGTTGGAAAGGGATTTGGTGATAGTAAATCTTTTACAATCTTAGTGACCATTTCCAGTGGCAGCAGCCCCCGAGTTACACCAACCCCTATACATTCCTATACTAAACTATATTGAAGGGACTGTAATCGAACATTTTAACGTTTTTTGTGCTGAATCACTTCAATGTCCCAATTTATCTTGCATCGAAATTGACATGCTTGAGCAAGTCTAGTAACCTTTGTCTTTTTTCCTCTTCCAGTGTCACATCAGAAGGGATTTGAATCGAAGCTTGCCAAGTTGGATATCTTTGCGTCCACACTGACCCACGGGGAGCTTTAACTTGTCAGTGGTTGTTTAGAACTTCCCCACATTCTATTTGCATACTTTCAATTCTTGTACCTTGCGCTCGGAATTTTTTATTTGCACCGATTACAAAAAGAGTAACTGTGCCACTTTTCTTTATGCTAACTACAAATACGGTACCAACTAGTGTAAATAGTATGTGAGCTGCTCGGCCAAGATCTCTTCGATTTATTCCTTGGCCTGCTCAACTTGTATGTTGAGCCTTGTTATAGTCTACCATCAATGAAATTGTATAGAAATATCAGAATATGTAGCGGGTGTCTGTTGCTTAACCTATACTAGTGTGTGTCATTGTTTAACTTTCGTTTTAATGTCACCCTGGTCCGGTCACTACCAGTACTCACTACCGGGGTACCTCTGCTATAGAAGTGGTTGTGCACTATAATGTACTGGGACCCCGTATCTTCGTTTTATAACTCGGGTTATAGTGGTGTCAGAGTGCCATTCAAAACTAAATGAAATGTACAAGTGACTTGCTTTGAGGTGACTGTTCTTGTAATAATTACAAACCTACTGTAATACCTGACGTATGAGACATACCCCATGTACAAGGCCAACCGTGGGGCCCAAAAAAAATTGTTTCAGGTAACCTGACCCTACCTAGCAAAACAGGGCCGACCCTAGAATTTCTTCTTCAAATTTAAAAAAATTTTGAACAATTTTTTGGTCACGTTACTCTTTAGTCATGTACGAGTCGCCGCGACTCGTCCCCGAGTCACCCCTGACTTGTCTCAGGTCATTGTAGCAGTTTGAAAAAATTAAATAAAAGAATATCCAACATACCCAACATTTTCAGCATGTTACCTGAAACAAAAAAAAAAAGATTTTTTTTTGGGGGGGCCTGACTTGAAGAAGCTGTAAGGCGCAGCGAGGGCTTCATTTTTATTTATTTAATAGTGCTCTATTGTATGGTATCCTCGCCTATAAGGCGCACGCTGAGTTCAGACAAAATTTATAAGGCACAGCAAGGGTTTATCCCCACCTATAGGGCGCGGCTTATACACAGAGTATGATATGAAGTCGAGAGTACACTCGGTCGTTGTCGGCTAGATATGAAGATGATGACATAAACTGGACTTTGATGATAATACTAATGATATTCCTACACCATTATCCTCTGCTTAAACCACAAGAAAAAATATTTCCGCTTTATGTGATAGTTAAAGTAGAGTATAATGCTTAGGTCGATTTTTCACAACAGCATATGGTATTGGTGTTTGGATGTAACGTACATAGGACGTTCCACGTGTGAAATATAAATAGGTGATCGCCTTGGTTACAAAAGATCAGAGAAATTGCAGATTGGTAGAGTGTGATACATACAGTGTAACGTTTTTGTTGGTGTGGCGTGAATGAGTATCAAATGATTATTACAACAACCTTAGGTATCTATAGCACGGAGGTTCAACAGCTTACACTTCCTTGTAACTCAAAAGAGGGACCTGAGATTCACAATTCCATGTATACATTACGGATAGGCATGTATAACCTTCAAAACATGAGATGCTTAGGACCTGTCTTTATTTTTGGGACGATTTCATGTTTTAAAGCTCTGATTGTGATACTGTCAAGTATAGATCTGGGAAATTGAAAGTTGAAATAAATAATTTTCTATAAATATACATTTCTTTGTCCTTAATCTTAGCTAAAATATGGTGTTCTGTGGACTCCCCAAGTAGATGTCCTTACGCATAGATAATGTTCTTTGCATAAGTATAAGTAGAATAAGTAAAAAGCGCAAATACATTCTCATGGAATGTGATTTTTAATAATAATGATCTGGATAAAGTCAACGCATTCATCATTTGTACATTCTTTTAATTCACTCCAAAATAAATAGTCTACGAACTAAGTCAGCAAACACACATTGGCAGTCTGGGCAAAACACACAAGAAGAAGCTTGCTCTTAATTGTGCCATCTTGCAGTAAAAATAACATGAAAAGGCATTGGCAAAAGTATGCGTTGTAAAACCAGGCTTAACTGTTCTTCATCATACAAAATAATTATACATGTCTATGGCATACATCTTCAATGATAATTTGATGTATCACGAACCTGCGGGTTACCAGTCACCTTTTGTAAATGTTCTATGTACAGGTAATTTATTTACACATGGCAGTATATAATTGATGCAAACGTATCACAAAGTACGCCCTTACTTACAGTACTATAAAATAAGACCCTGGGCAGATCATTATTTTGTGTCGGTGACATGGGTAATTGTGGTTAGACAACAGGTGTGTGTTTCAATCCGTTACAAAGATGGGATAAGTCGGGGGGGGGGGGGTCGCATTATAGATCGATTTTCAAATCATCAAATTGACTTAGGACTTGGTACTATAACTTACTGTTTGCAACAGAAAATATAAGTTAAAGGTTCGGGAGTGATAATTGTGTTAAACGTTGAGACTCGGGTAACTAGCCGTTCATATCGTACTTCATGAAGGGAAGAAAATGAATTCCCCACCCCCTGCAAAAAAAGAAAAAAAAGCGATCCCTAGTCAAAGTATTACTGATAGGGTCGGGTTGCCTTGGACCTCTTCATTGGTCCTATTTTTACCACATTACTTCTATGAGATTATGACAGGTGGGTTTCTGGGCATCCCAGTAATATAATATTGAGATATTTCTGAAAACATTGCAGCAAAACCCACACAAAAAAGCGGAATATTATACTTGTTAGATCTCGGTTATATCTCTCATTCCATTATCAAAACCCTGGCTACATAATATATATGTACGGTAACCGGGAATACATAACAAAACCATTTAGTCACTCTGTGCCATGCTATACACCTCTTTCTCCTTTCTAGGAGTACCTGTAACAATTAAGTTTGTTTTTGTGAGAGGTTGGACGTTCCCTGTTTATAAGGCATTGCTTTTATTTTTACTTATCTCTGAGCATGAAGACTTACATTTCGGGTAGATTGTTCTCAGCCCGCTTCTTCCCTTTGTCACAATGCTCATCCAACATATATTACATCTTATATGCGTGGATATGGACGTTGTACATGTAATACTAATAATAATCATGAAACAAATATTACTTATGCTGCTCCTTGACGTCAATCATGAGACCAAAATTAGTTTGCGTAAGTGGAAAGTCCATGATCTAAAGTCGTTATAGGGCAAATTAACAAAATATGGCTTCATCCATATAACGATGTACATAAATGTATGTATTTGTATCACTATAGCCGACGTTGATGAATGCCATCTGCCTTTTGTTACCGGAATGTGGTCGAAACGCATAATGCCTCTATGATAACATGTACAAGGGGTTGTACAATTTCAACCATGTATGAGGATCTTTATCACAAGTCTGTCATAGGGATTCCGTCCTGAAATTGAAAAAAATTAGATGTGATAGAAAAATGTCCCGTGAAGTATCAGATCGAAGAAGTCCAAAGGATGTATTAAACTTTAGTACATTTTACATGAGGTACATGCGTGAATTATGCATAATTTCTCTGTACATTGTAGTCACGTATGGTATTGAAAACTGAATTCAATAATGATGGTTAACTTTTTGGTGATCTTACCTCATTAAGATAGGTACTGGAGCCATATTGTTTACTCAGGGGTACTTTGGATGCCTTTCTAACCTCCTCTCTTTCTTGAGGCTCATCCTCAAAGGCAAGGTTGTCATGCCCCCTGTCTGTATTCTCTCTCATCTCAGGACGGACACCCAAGGATTCGTCTGCAAAAAAATACGAATAAAAATATTGGCTCTGATATCAGCAGGGATGAAAGTCTTCTGGGAATTCCCTGATTTCAGGGATTTTGAAGTTCCAGGGCCCTATACATTCATATGGAAAACCATGGTTTTCAGGCGAATATTGGACCATTTCAGGGATTTTCGTGCTCTGTGACTTTCATCCCTGTATCAGATGAAAAATATTTACTACACTAAGGGTGACTGGACACAGTAGTCAGCCATTAACCTGAAACGGTGAAACAGTTAAAGAAGAAAGATTTATTCCGCTGCAAGATTATGAACTTTCATTTTATAGAGAGAGAGGGACACGTCTAATATATGTTTGATGGGTTAAAATGAATTTCATTATTGTTTGATATAATTTATGAATTAATGGTAAGATAACATTTGACAAACAAGTTGATTTGCTCTAACTATTCCAGTATTTGAAGATGTATAATTACAAACATCTGTGGATAATATCTTATCGTTTCACTATTTCTCTCAAGGAATAATTATTGTCAACCATAGCAGTAGGCCACGAGATGAGTGCCTCTGACCTTTAATGGGGAAAATGGTGCCATAATGCTCAACGTATAAGCCGCGGCACCAAAGGGGCTACCCCGGTAATAGAAAAAAATAGAACCTCAGATTGTGGTTCTATGCAGGTGCGGCCTTCTTAATGCACTTGACCTGTGAGATTGTATTCCATAATTATTACCCGGGTTGAAATTGAATGACAGAATATATGCTAAAGGTACATGGCCTATTAGAACGCTTACCTCGTATGAGTTGCTGCTTGTCCTCATCCTTTGACTTGCTCAGCACTCCATGGCCAGACGCTGCACTGGATGTATCCCCGCCAGAGGGCACCGCCACTGACGGCGTCCCTGTTGTCGTCTGCTGCTCACTTCCGGTGGTGCCATCTTCACCAAGCTGCCGGGGCCGTGTTAACGCCGGAGAACCAGCCTCCGTGGCGGGAACGACCTCATCCTGCGACTCACTTGGTGAATTTGGCGTTTGGGGTGGGTGTATTTGTTGGTGGTTGTGTTGGTGGTGAGGGGGAGAGTCCCTCGTCAGATCTGCCTCCTCTGCTGAAGGTAGAGGAGGGCCATCGTCCATAATTTGACCTTTAACCTTGCCATCAGCATCCTGTAGGTGCTCGACAAGGTCAGGGACGCTGACTTTGGTGGGTGCGGCCTTGGAAAGGCTGCTCAAGTCTTTGAAGTCCTTGAACTCCGAGTTCAGAAGGAACTCGTCCACAAGGTGGCTAAAGCTGGTAGCAGGGGACGGACTGTTACTGGTGTTGAGAGAATGGGAGTAGAAGCGGCGGCCACCCAGCCCTGCCGCCGTGATCTCCGCCTGTATGGTCTCTATTGTCTTTGGGGTTTGGATCTGAGAGTCACAGTCTGTGTACCTTTCACTTTCCTCATCAGACGTCACCAGATCTGTTTGAAGAATGATCGATTTCATTAGCATATAACATACGACATAGAGTCCATTATCGAAAGACCTAACTAGTATACAGAATAAGCCTTGAATTTGGTATTTCGAGGTAGCATGGGTGCGGCCATTGCTGAGGCTTGTTACCAGTGACTTCTACTGATAACACCTATCAGATGGGTTCCAGTTGGCCCCCGAGAGGGCCGCAGTGAATAGTTGGTATTATCTCATTGGCTAATAATTAATCCTGCGAAGTCCGTATACCTTATGGTCAGGTATACTAGAAGTGAGACTTACTTCCTTCTAGACAATCACATTTAAGCTTCATGGATGCACGAACTGATTTATAATATCACTGATTGATAGAATAGTTTACCTTTCTGGATTATGACAAAACCCTCTTTGTAGGTAGGGCCAGTGTAAGAAGAGAAACAAGCCATGCATATACTAACTGAACAAGGAAATACGAGCAGTTTTGAGGAAGTTGGTCAAAACGACTAAAGCATCTATGATATACTTCGCATCCCACACTCTGCTGATACTAGATCTAATTACACAATGTAATCTAACAGACGCCATTTGTCGTAGCCTGCCTCACCTTCTGACACCTTACTGTAGGTACTGGAGATGGCCGGACTGGCCTTACCGATATAGTGTATGACCTTGAGTTGCTGCTGCAGGACATCCATCTCCTGCTGCATGGCTGTCAGTTTGGATGTCGTCTGCTTCAGCTGCTCTTCTGTCTCCTTCTGTGCTTTACGATGTGTTGCTAATGTTTTCTCTAACTTCCTCCGCTCCTCTTGTGCAACGGCTGCAGATAAAACGGGTGTTTTAACAATTGTGGGAATTAACAGAGATGTTTTCTTATAATGTGGTCGGAATCCAAGCATAGAATAAAAACCTTTTATCTTTATTATCTCCTATCCTCTTCAATCTGACCGAATATTATAGGGGCTTAAGCGGTTTTTTTTACCAGAGTAGATTTGCCCCTGATTTGGGCATTAATAGGAACCGTCAGGCTGCATCGGGAGCCATCACAATCGGGACCCATTGGAAACATGTCGAGATACCAATCGAGCCTCTGGACGAGCTAGGGAGTAGCTCCAGATTTTAATCACAAGTGGTAGTGTCCCAACGTTTACCGATCATGAAGTCGGATCAAAATCGGCTCTATAGAAGGGAACTTATCCTTTTTAGGCGTCTTTATTTTCGGTCGACAACATTAATGCTCTAGCACCTATCCACTGATCCTCAAACTATAAACTGTACACACATTCAGTTGGGACAATAATTATGACAATAAGAAAATCAATCCCTAATCTTACTTTTTGCTATCCTTCGTATCCTCCACAGCCTGAGTATAATAAGAAGCCCAGTGCCATAAGCCGCCCTCCGCATGTTGGCCGCCGTGAAGGCCACATAGAGGACAAACGTCAGCATCACCACTCCACAGTCGAACACCTGAATAGGAAAATCATCAGACTATGGGCAGGTATTATCACGATCTATCCACTAACATATAGGGATTAGTCACCTGAAAGCCAGCACCAAAGCAGACTTACATTAATTCTCTCTCTGTCAACATTTCTCCTCCTCGCATATTATATAGGCTACATGTCATACTGGGGACAGTGGCGGATCCAGGATCTGGAAAAGGAGGGGGCGCGGTCCAAAAGGAGGGGGCACATCCCCTATTTATGAGCAAATTTTGGGGTCCAAAATATGTGATTAGACTCTTAAGTGCTGGGAAAAAGGGAGTTGCGTGCGCCCCGTGCCCCCCCCCTAAATCCGCCACGGGGGGGGGGGGCACCAGCTTACTTTGAAGGGTGGGACATGGGGTGGAGTGGGACAACCGTGGGAAAATGCACATTGAGATGGGTAATTGGGGATAATTTAATTTACTCTGACAGGGTCGGGGAGGCGTATAGAGTTGATGGGTATATAAAAGGGATTGGCAAGGGAAAGAACAAAGGTGATTTAATGTTTGAAGAAAAATACTGCCGTTGAATGCCTTGGCAGAGAGGGAATCACCTGTCTACATACCGATAGCACATGCATACATGTATTTACGCTCTTTCACGATATATAAGCTGTCCATATTATAGTTTTATAAAATAAAGCAAAATATCTTTATTATAAAGGAAACGTAATTTGAATATGTTTTAATGTATTTAGGGATAGGTACAGGCAAACTGAATAAAAGCAAGTGCACGTGAAGCTAGCAGCTAATGGGTGTGTTGGTGAACTTTGTTTTAAATCGTAAATGGCCCGTACATGTACAACACGTATATATGGTCTATATTATAGTGTTTGTGCAATAATAAAAACACAGTCGACCACAACTATAAAGGACCTGACAAAACACATTGTTTGACCCATGTCACTACCATAGTACCAACATGTCTAAACTGTAGATTGGATCATAATTCAATTGTTTTGAAGTACATTGAATCAAATTATTGAATTCCAATGATTGCACACCTGAATGTGAATTAGACGCGAATTCATATTGAGCAAAATCGGCGAGAAATGGCATCAAACAAAACTTAGTTTTTCTTCAAATTCTATCACCCTAATTATCCCAATATGATAACTTATTTGTTTTAGCCTACCTGTAGGCCATCTGTGTGTATTCGAGAACCCCTTGCTGAGACGCGAAGTATTATCTGCAAATGATAAAAAAAGCAAGTGTGATAATGACATGACAGATGACTTATAGTAATTATTTTTAATTTTTAAATTCATCATGCCCAATATTACACAAAGCCATTTCTAGAACTATGGCTGGTAAACACATGCACATGTATACATCTTCTTAGGGATAGCCAAAGGAAGTGAGGTCATATAGAATAGAGATATTAAATTGAACCGACATAAATTGGGCATAAATTGCATGGGTGTGACAATACCCGGACAATACTATTTCATTCGTGCTAACACGAAAGATGCAATAGAAACTATGATAATCATTTTTTTCGTATGAAAGCTGAAAATACGGTGTACACCCCCCCCCCCCCAATGATGGTTCATCATGAAGACAGTGGAGCCTTTCTGTCTTCAGAACTGACATTTCACACCAGGGACCAGCACTGTGCAACACCGGGAGAAAGGATCACTTGCATGCGGATCCCCTGTGCGGATCACTTCTCTTATACCTCACAATCCCAGGACCTACATTTATCTACACGAGCAGATAAGTTTACAATACCAAATTGGCAATCCTTCATTTAGGCCAATAGAATAGACTGTACACAATTTTTTTAGATGGAGTACGAATGTATCTAAACACCTCCTAAAGCTAAACACTACTAATCTAAACATTTACTCATGCTGCACATCTTAAAGCTAAACACCTATCAAAACTAAACACTTGTTAAATCAAACACCTGATAGCTAAACATGTTTAAAGTTAAATGCGTTTAGCCAAAAAATGTGTTTAGAAAAGTGGGACAAAAATGTGTTTAGCTATGTGTTTAGATCCTAAACACTGGTGTTTGGTTGCTAAACACCAAATTAACAGTGTATAAGAGCCCTCAAGGACACTCAGCAAACGTCCTCCCTCCCCTCTATATGTATGCAGCAGGCTATTCACTCTTTCGATCAGGAGTGTTCCCTATAAGTGCTCTTGTACTCAGGTGAAACCACTATGCAATTCTTTCACTAAGATCACAGTGATCTTAGTGCTGGAAAAGGAATAGTGAAGTGATCTCAGGACTTGCTATTCCTGACAGGCCTGCAACCACTGCATTAGATAGGTTAGACCGGCCAGGTCTTATGATATGTGCCTACACTAAGATCGCTGGGGTTGCGATCCCAGGATGTTTTGAATTAAGCTCCTGGCATAATGGTATAGGTAGGGCTAGGTATAAAATATGTAAAATAACTAGAATACTGATACCCTTGTTGAATAGCATTGTATACCTGTTTATTTTGGTATTTTCGACCCCATATTGGGATAGATTTTCGGCGTACCACCAGTGGATTTACATTCAATTACTCACTTAGCGGTATGTCAAAAAAGAATCATGGTGTCGGCTTATAGAACGGCAGCCAATTTCAGTTAAAACACTATCAAGCTATATTTTAAACTTGATTCAACAAGTTGCCATTGTTCTTTCAGTCTCATACTGATTTCCATGCTCCCTGTAAGGATGGCCGACTCCGGGCCGGCGTATGTGGCCGACTTGAAGTGAACCCATCCTAGGCACTTCGCAATTACCAAGGTACAACCTAAAACGTGACAACAAACAAAGGCCTTTGTTGGTGGCTGTCTGGTGCACCTTGTCAAAATGACATACCAGCAGGTTCTTCACCTACTTTTGCTTTTTACTAGAACCACCATACCCTCTCTTTGCCCTCTCACAAATACAGCTCCCGGACATACAGGTGTATAGAATAGGCCCTTCTTGTTCCAAGCACATCATACTTGCTTCTGTCATATCCATATATATATATATATATATATATATATATATATATATATATATATATATATATATATATATATATAGTGTAGCCATTATGGCATGGGAAAATCACATTTGTTATGGTAGTCTGGAAGAGACAGTATATACATATTTTGTATGGACCTTTCTTGGAAGTACTGTTGGTATTTACAGGGGTAGTTTCACGAGAGACTGAACAGGTGGACTGCATGTGTACGTAATCTAAACGTTTTTTTTATGTAGCTATCTATAAGTCTCCTGTTCATGCAAAACTTCTTGGCAGGTAGGGGCGGAATGCATTATATTTTGTGTGGAGATTTCTTGGAAGTACTGTTGATATTTACAGAGGTTTCACCGTGGAGGTTTCACGAGAGACTTGCGACAGAGTTAATAGGTGGGCTGCATGTATAATCTGTATATGTAGCTATATAAGGTCTCCTGTCCATGCAACATTTCTTGGCAGCATTTACAAATGTTTAAGAAACGATTTAGTCTACATACTCAAAGTGCATGTGATAAGAGATAACAACATTACGGACTCAATAGAACCTTCGATTGCTCCGGGAGCAACCTCTGACTAACATACTACATTTACATAGCACGTTTCCAGGTAGGTAATTCACCAAAACATTTTACAATGTAGAATCAGCCTTCTTGAATATTGCCATCAATAAGAATAAATCAATAGACTTTCACTGTGCAATATCAAAGACATTCAGTGTGCCTTACGCCTACACATATCATGTTTTGAGATAACTTCTCCCAGTGGGACTAATTAATGCTAGAGTTCGGCGGAGGGTGCAGGATGTTTGTGGTGCCAACATACACCTCTGCAGGGGGTGGGGGATACACCTTCCCTTCTCAAAACCCAGATGTAATCTACATCCATGTATGGGGCCCCACGCAGTGGGATGAAACCCACACCTGTAGGGTGGCATGCCTAACTTACATCCATCCCCAAGGCAGGGGGGGGGGCTTATGAATATTGATGAGCCAAATCAATATTCATGGCCATGACCTGACACCTGTCAGGTAGTCGTGACGGGTGTTCACCACGTGCTGCAAAACACAGTAAATTTGTATTTTGAAAGGGGTTCTGCAAAACACATTATTTTGAAGGGGGTAAAAAAAATGAGGATTCCTTATGGATCCTTGACTCATTGGAGCGTATTACTAATAATGGCGCGGGACAGCATCCTTTGAAAACACGTGACCTGAAAGAGTGACCTACTATCATAAGTGTACCAGGTGTCTCCTCTGAATGATTAGAAATTCGATGAAAAGGTCGAAATCTAAACTGTTAAAATCCTCATTGTTTCAGATGCACTCTGTAAAGAGAATATTGAAAGCAAGCTGTCACCAGCAAAACTACATTACCATACTTCCATTCAATAAAAGAATTAATGGATCAAATTATTCATATTATAATGGCACTAGGGGTCTACTGTGGATAATCATCGTCCTGTCAATGTCCAAATAAAGTGATGCACACGCAGTATGCTGCAGTCCCCAGCGCCGTGCGGCATATTGCCAGGCGTGGGCGGAAGGGGGGGGGGGTGCAAAGTGCATAATTATTTCTTTTTTACAGTTTTGCCCTTCGTGTTTTTCCTCGTATTTTTTCCAGTGAAAAGCAATGCCCTATTAAAAGCAATGCTCAGACGGGCATAGAACGATACTGTCATAGGGCCCATAGCGGGATCATCTTTATAAAAGTAATAACAAACAACAACTAAAAACAACAAAACATACATACACGTGTATAACCAACACTGGGGGATTTTGCTCACCCAAAAACACAGAGACTTATCAAACTAGGGTCCACAAAATCCTCTGTGAACGTAACCCTCGTTCTCTGACGAAGCATAAAGACAGTACCTAAATTAATATTTTAGTCACCAATTCCAATGACTAGACAATGGTATCGCCTATACGGTGACCCAATCATACCACTTATGCTTTGGTTCTGTAAATAGTACGCCGATTTTAGCATATGAGTTGTCTCAATAAATCAAAAGTAAGGGTCCCATAAAGTGAATGTACGGTAACTCTGACTGCTTCAATGTTACTAGTATGTAGGTGACCGTGATCAATGAAAAGCAATAGGTAGGCGGAGGAAATTGAAGCATTGCTATCTGACTTCTGCTTTGCTTGTACTCATTGGTGTATTGAGATCGGTGTATTTTTTATGACGATTATCAGGAGACGCCATTCCACACTGAAAACCTAAGCCAGTGAAAATGTAATCATTGTAGATGAGTTTAGGCAATCTTTCCCTAATGATGAACAAAGGTAATCATTGTGATCACCCTAATTCTGCCAACAGTGGGACCTAAAATACAATAAAGTGAGTCATATAGACTTCAGGACATATATTGGTTAATGGCTACACTGATAATTATCATGAACATTTTATCACACACTTATACAAGTACCAATGTAATGTACAATTTGATTTTGATTAGGAATTATGTTGTGAAATCAGATTAGAAATAGAATAGATACATAGGAGCTTGGAGACCTCTTTGGTATCAGAAATCATATCAGGAAGTATGAGGATTGACATCCATTAGTAAAAAACATAGCCTACCTCTACCTGAATGGGCATATTTCCAAGGAGAGGACCAACTCCAATTAAGGCCCTATTGATAAGGGGGGGGAGGAGTTGGTCAATATCATTCTCAAATCATAAAATCATATTGTCAGTGATAACATAGAATCAAAATGATTACTTATTCTTATCATACATATATGACCACATGTTTTGTCTAAATATATGTGAATTTTTTTTAATCAATATGATTAAATTTAGTAATCACTTATGATTACCCAAATGATGAAAAGGTACTATCCCCAGTCTGCATAATTTTGAGCACCCTAAAGTGATCAGCTTCCAGTTCGGATCTATGTAGAGCCTTTATTTTCTGGAAGTGGCGTTAAACATTATATTTCATTACTATAGAGCCTAACCATAACCCCCGGCCATAACCCATGTATGCCACGCCCTTTATATACTGAGAGAAGGGCATAGATGCTATGTATAGAATCATACCTGTACAGAGTATTGATATTTACTACTAATGGACTTCTACATGATAATAAACGTATTCCACATATAGTACTTAATTAACGTGCATGTTCACAGATCATTCGCATGACATATAGTATAGTGAACTAAAAGGGAAGATTACATAGTATCTCTATTGATTTTAGTACTGCTAAGTTGTTAAGGTGTGGTGCACAACAGGCACACTCATCTGAATTAATAACTGTAGGCTGACACTCTCTAGAAGAGTTGTATAGAGAGGTTTTAGTTTTGTCAGTACTAGGGTAACTCGGGTTGTTTACAATAACAAGTACTAGGGTAACTTCATTAGGAGTTACCCTATACACTCATGTATATAGTTTGTATACATAGAGTGTTCTTGTACATGTATAAATCTTTGTAGCAACTACCTTTTAACATCCTTCATATCTGTAAAGATCCTAAATACAGGGCCGTAAAGTATCATTAGATTAGAAACAGCATTTCTCCCTTTGAAGGTTATCTCAATCTTAGCCCCAAAAGAATAAGAAATCATACAAACTGTTTTACTAGAAATAAGGACTTAACCATATTTCATTACCACAAATGAGGTGTATTCATGTTATTCTTGATGTACATGTTGTACCTGTAAAGATCTAGTGCACAGTGTATTGAACTAGTAACCCACAGCAGTGAAAAGACAATAATGTATGAGTCCTCCTATCAACAACTCTTCAAACAACTTTGAAACCCCCTGGTGGAGATCGTATAGCCAATATTGGACCAATATTGGGCCGGTGGTCAAGTCAGCATTGGCACAACAGCAGAAGTCATATGTTGGCCCAGTGCATACTCCCAGAGCTCGAATTCTAATGGATATTTTCAATTCACCTGCTTTGCTAGTGTGGGTCCGGTGTTCCATTTCCTATATCATTTCCCAAGACCGGGGAATATCAGAATTTGTATAATGTACCAATGTCTACTTTCCCATGTTGGGCCTATGCCTAGGCCCTACATAAAGATAGCAATGATTTTGATGATAGTCAATATTGGTCCAATGTATCCTTGCTACCCGGGTATATTGTAGTTTCAGCATTCCATACAGTGTTTACATCTTAAAGTGACAGCGTTTTACTATTAATACACATGTAACTTGTCCTTTAGTCCAAGTTGTCACTTTTTCACTCAAGTAGAGGGCGAGGGATTGTTCATCACACTGCAATCCATGCAAGAACATTTGGACGTTTACGAATCGATTCCCGGGGTATTTGGACCGACATTCCTGTGTTATGTTATATTAATTACAGGTGTGCTGCCATTTCTGCAAGACTGACTCTAATCTATAAGCTGGTTAATTCACAGTTTATGTAATGGAACTAAGATCCGCGTACTTCCTACACATGCATACAATGGAATCTGGCACTGGAACAACTACAACAAGATGTATGAGGTATGCCTGTTTGTAACCATCATTGTGTTCGCTGTGTCGAGGTCATTTGTCTTGACTGCTTTACAATGTACCTTGGTATGCATACAGGAAATGCACGCCTCAGCAGACACAACTGCAGGATACTACAAGCCACCAATCAATGCCAGAAGGCAGCCAGACCTAACTGATCCACTCAATATCCGTGCAGGTACAGTGGAAAGAAATCAAATTCCTCTGTGCAGCAGAAGTACGTGCCAATAATACGGCACGCCCCTCCCGCTCGTATCCTCTACAACTGTATGAGATGGAACTGATTGAGGATAGCCCTGTACGATAATCTAACTTGTTTGGTACGAAATGGTTCCCTCAGAGGAGGAAGTGGGGGAGTGAGTGGCTGAGAGAGAAACTCAGAGAGAGAGAGAGAGAGAGAGAGAGAGAGAGAGAGAGAGAGAGCGCTATAGGGGAAGGTCTAGAAACCTTTCTGAAGCACAGCCTCAGTAGAAATTGGTATAGAATCATGTACAAACACTATTCTCGACGCTTCTTTGAAAATGTAACTGACAATCCCGAAGTCGAAATGAACGCTAAGCACACTAATAAACAGGTGGGAACTCGTTGGTCACCGTCAGTTCCATCCAACTTGGCGACACATGTACATCCCTGGTATCACAATGAAACAAATTTTAATGCCATGTCAATTCATATTTCACAAATCTTTGGTTCCAAGCACCCATGACTACAGGACTGTATGGTCTGCACACACCGAACTAATTCCTTACGGCCTACTTCTAAGGTGCAAATTACGAATGGAAAATGCTGTTTAATTCGGAAAGGCCGTTTTATTCTTATATATGATAATATGTGAATTCCTGTTCTATTTCCTATTTTGCTTACTTCTTAATGTACTACCCGTTAGTACGTGCAATAACGGAATGTTTATTTCCCTTTGGCTAACTTGGCATAGGCCTACAATTCACCTCAGGTAAATTTTGATACAACCCGATTGATTAAAACCAGGATATATTTCATACAGGCATTTTGGAGAAATATTTAACGACTGGACTCATATGTGTTACATTGTAGTAGCAAATCTTGTACCTTTTTGGAAGTTATACCCTACTTGATAATTCTTAACATTTCATACTCTAAATGTAGAAAATGTATATAAATCTCACCTCAACTAAGAAGACTAGCAGTATGACAATGTTGATGGTGTGAAGGATGCGTTCCGCTAGTACTACCGGTGGGTCATCACCAGGAGTTTGCACCACGGGGGCAGTGTCATTTAGTCGTGGCGGCATTGTCGGAGGTCCTGGGGTGAAAGAAATAAAGCAATGATTAGAAACACAATACATAGGCAAGTCACTGGTAAAGGTCGAATCCCACGATGCAATTTTGGCTGAAAAGTTTCTGCAATTTAGTCATCTGTTGCAATCTGGGGCCCTGTCCTTATATTGCAAGACCTATAACGGCTACGGGGGGCTTTAATGGCAAGGAATCCCTTGTAGATTTGCACTGAAGTTAAGATCTTTATATTTAGATATTTTTCCTTGCTTTAGCAAAGAGTTTCTGCAATTTACAGAATTCCATTGCAATTTACAGAAATGTGGATAAAGTCACTGATGAATAGGGATGTGTGTTCGCTTCAACTTGCAATCCAAGTCCCACTATGCAATCTAAACTTGCCCCATACCCTGCAATTTGTATGCAAATGTCTGTATAAATTACACAGAGAGTTCAATTTCAGTCTCATTCTGCACTGTGCTTGCCTACAACAGCTTGCAAATTCAATATCAAGGAGAATGGTATTGTAATTTAACAGATCTACATTGTAAGGGTGAAGGGTCAGTTCAATTGCAAGAGTCGGATTTGTAAAATGCAGTCGCATGTTAGAAGCCTTGCAATTTGCAATAAAGGCAAGTCTCCCTATTTGCAAGAGTTCCCAAATTGCAAGAACTTTCCAGGGTTAGATTGCATCGTGGGATTCGACCTTAAGAGAGGTGGGATCAGCAGTTAGGGAGACTCGGGCGAGACTGGAGACTGTTAGATTTAGCAAACACATATAGATACTATTCTGGAACATTTCGAGCAACTAAGTGTGGATTCAGACTATGGGATCGGCCGATGATACTCTCACGAGGATCTCGTGCAAATAAGGTCGAATCCCACGATGCAATCTAACCCTGGAAAGTTCTTGCAATTTGGGAACTCTTACAAATAGGGAGACTTGCCTTTATTGCAAATTGCAAGGCTTCTAACATGCCACTGCATTTTACAAATCCGACTGTTGCAATTGAACTGACCCTTCACCCTTGCAATGTAGATCTGTAAGCCGCGTTAAATTACAATGCCATTCTCCTTGATATTGAATTTGCAAGCTGTTGTAGGCAAGCACAGTGCAGAATGAGACTGAAATTGAACTCTGTGTGTAATTTATACAGACATTTGCATACAAATTGCAGGGTATGGGGCAAGTTTAGATTGCATAGTGGGACTTGGATTGCAAGTTGAAGTGAACACACATCCCTATTCGTCAGTGACTTTATCCACATTTCTGTAAATTGCAATGGAATTCTGTAAATTGCAGAAACTTTTTGCTAAAGCAAGGAAAAATATCTAAATATAAAGATCTTAACTTCAGTGCAAATTTACAAGGGATTCCTTGCCATTAAAGCCCCCCGTAGCCGTTATAGGTCATGCAATATAAGGACAGGGCCCCAGATTGCAACAGATGACTAAATTGCAGAAACTTTTCAGCCAAAACTCCAGTGCAAATCTACAAGGGATTTCTTGCCATTAAAGCTCCCTGTAGCTGATATAGGTCTTGCAATATAAGGAGAGAGCCTCAAATTGCAACGGATAACTAAATTGCAGAAACTTTTCAGCCATAATTACATTGTGGGATTTGACCTTTATATTTAGATATTTTTCCTTGCTTAAGCGAAAAGTTTCTGCAGTTTACAGAATTCCCTTGCAATTTACAGAAATGTGGATAAAGTCACTGACAAATAGGGATGTGTGTTCACTTCAACTTGCAACCTAAGTCCCACTATGCAATCTAAACTTGTCCCATACCCTGCACTTTGTATGCAAAATGTCTGTATAAATTACACACAGAGTTCAATTTCAGTCTCATTCTGCACTGTGCTTGCCTACAACAGCTTGCAAATTCAATATCAAGGAGAATGGCATTGCAATTAAACACAGCTTAAAGATCTTCATTACAAGGGTTAGGGGTCAGTTCAATTGCAACAGTCAGATTTGTAAAATGCAATGGCATGTTAGAAGCCTTGCAATTTGCAGTAAAGGCAAGTCCCCCTATTTGCAATGGTCCCCAAATTGCAAGAACTTTCCAGGGCTAGATTGCATCGTGGGATTCGACCTTATATGACGAATTGATGGAAATGGGACAGCACAAGTTTTTCTCGTACAAAGGACATCTAGGAAACGGGACGACACAAGGAAATTTATAGAATGGAACCACATAAGGAAATCTAGGAAACGGGACTACACTAGGATATCTATAATTAATAGGACAGCACAAGGATATCTTGGATACAGGACTACCCCAGGATATCTTGGACACGGGACTACTTTCCTTTTGTAGTCCCGTTTCCCAAATTTCCTTTTGTAGTCTCGTCTCTCAACTTTCCTCATATAGTCCCGTTTCCCAAATTTCCTCATGTAGTCCTGTTTCCCAACTTTCCTCTTGTAGTCCTGTTTCCCAAATGTCTGGTGTCCCAGAAAATCTCGTGAAAATAAGCACGAGATACCCGTGAGAACATGGCTTCCCATTTTCCCCGGGTCATTCCCTCAGAGCAACATTTCCGTAGACATGGGGGGGGGGGGCAAAGTCCCCCAAATTATCTTACAATGGGCACTTGGAGGGGGGGGGTACACCATATTATTGGCATCACCTCATTCCTTCCGCAATGCCCCTATTTAGTCCTCAAACCATATGAGGATTACTGGTGGCAGTCAGAAGCACCTGAACTACCTGAACCAGAAGTAGGGTTACCATGGCAACGGACAGGTCAATATTTGCGCCCATTACGTGGAATCCTACCCTCCTCTTCTACCCACCCCCACAACACACGCCTGGCACACGACACGTTGTGAAAATAGACCACTTGGAGAGGGGATCTGCCTTCCTTGGTCTAATCAGGCATGTTCACAATGTCTGCAAGCAGAGAGGGATCTATAATGTGTCCTCGGGTGTTAACTGCCATGGGTCCCCTTCTGGTGATCTGGCGGTAAGTCATCGCCATGGTGGGGCGTTACGATCACACTCATCTATTACCAGAATATTAAGGTTAGAATAAGAATTGACAAATACTTTGAAGACAAATCGGTAACATTCCCTCGATATAAAATTTCAAAATAACCATCATAGACGTACACACCATTTAGTGCATATTCAACATACGTAGCCAATATGATTATGCATGAATCCCCATTCGATACATGTATTTGCAATTATGACTCACCTATTGATGAAATAAAGCGAACATGGTGAGAGAGACACCAGTTTACTCACATGAAATAAACAACAAAATAAATTAGATATGGTGGGAAATTGGTCGCCATATTGAATGCAGCGCACTGTGGGAACAGATGGCAAATAGACATGGACTCTGATCATGATGCTAGATGCATTGGTTGAATAGATGTATATAGTGAAGCTATATGTAGGTATAGGTACCAATGTTCATTAGTGACAGATGCTTCAGTCTATATGGATCGATATGATTACCACATAGGTTATATAATACCCTCTTCTATTTCATCGATCCAACACACCTGTCCTGGATTTAGGAGTTGGAGATTAAGTGTAGGTCTGGTGTGATGTGGGATCTGTTATACTCTGGCCAAATCGACTATGATCCATGCACGGTAAAGATTTGATGGGTAGAGGGAGCAGTAACATCATGAGCCTAATTAAACCATATAGAGGGGTGGTCACCCAATACTCGACCACTAGTAATTTTGGTACCTTAGGTGATTATGAATCTGTGGAATAATTGTATCCGTCTACGGTTAAGGTCAAATCCCACAACCCGAAAAATGGATTTGAAATGTCTGTGATTTTGGGCATCGGCAGCCTCACAAGTATTTCCACCCAACCTCTTCCTTCACCAAATCGCACCATAGCCAATGTTGGATGTTTTATTATATCTCTATGATCGGGAGGGTTCTAGGGGAGTTACTTTTCATTCTGATTTTGGTTGATTATTTTTCTGAAAAATATCTCATAGATATCAGCAGGCCTCCCTTAAACAGCATTATGTCTGTGATAATATAAATCGCAGTGACATTCAGGGATTACAGCAACTCTACCTGTCATCTGGAAGTTCATCTGGGAGCTCCTGGGAGCTATCTATGAGCTTGCATAATTCACAAGCAGAACCCCATTATGACTGTAGTATGTGGAACTTGGCTCCTGATTTATCAAAGACACACCTCTTCTGATTTCCTAGAAACTGTTGTTTTCCTCTAAATCACAGGGATTTTGAGTCTATCACAGAGATTTCAAGCCCTTTGTGAAGAAAATATCAAAAACTTTTGATGTACTATACTCCCTAAATACCAGCACAGGGATTCTTAGCCTTTATAGGTCTTCCCTAGACGATATTACCACCCCAATATCGGCTAAGAACCCACATGTCCTATACTGCAAAAATGGTGTTTAGATTTTAAACATGTTTAGGTCTAAACACGTTTAAAACCTAAACATATAGGTCAGTTAGGTGTCTCATCGACTACACATTTAGGAAATGAGCACTTTTATTCTAACTACATAAACATTTATGCTAAACATATTTAGATGTTTAGAGTTGAGACAGTTGAATAATAGGTGTTTAGATTTAAACATCAATATGTTTAGATACTTGGATGTTGAATCCACACCAGGTAGCAGCACTACCTTTGACTGGACTATCTGCACACAGTTATAAACAATTGTTGTGATAAATGTCCCCAAATCCCATGTTTATCATGGTTTCATGTCATGTAATGTAATGTGAATAGAAAGGGCAATAGAAAATTGACTAGATTCACCTCATGCCACCATCATTACCATAACATAATCAATAAACTCCATGACTGACACCTATTTGATGTTATTCTGGAATAGATAAGACAATGTCCTTCCTGCCAAGCTGTTGTACTTTCTCAAGTCTCTCATTCTGATGCAGTGTGTAATATATGTACACATATCTAGGTATGGCTGACATCTTTGGAGACTTTGACAAGTAAATACCTGCTGATGCCCCCCTCCCCAGTAAATGAGGAAAAAAACACAATATATCTCTGTTTTTTAATGCAGACATGTCTGCAAACCTTAACTCTCCATAAAATCATTTAAACATCTAAACACAAAAATTCTTAAACATCTAAACACAAAAATTCATATATCTAAACACAAAAGTTTTAACCCATTGAGGGCTAGCATCGACTATAGTCGACACCATGGCAGGCCTAGCATCGACTATAGTCGACACCATGGTAGGCCTAGCGTCGACTATAGTCGATGCCCATTATATAGGATTTGTATAGGAATTGAAAATAGGCTCGTCCTCTAGGAACTATACCTTTTTCAGAGGCCGTCCCCATGGCCAGGGCAACCAATTTTGCTCTGCCCTCAAAGGGTTAACCTAAACACCTACATTTCTAAACACTTGAGCTAAGCACATTGTTTGGCTAAACATGTTTAGGAAATTAATGTGATTACAAAAACGTTGCAAGAATATGTTTAGAATTGTGTTTAAGATCTAAACACCATTTTTGCAGTGTATTTCACAACAATTTCCCGACCATTTTCACGTTGTGGGATTTGGCCTTTAAGAAAAAAGTCCTTGCCTTTTTGAACCTATCTTTGCCATCTGGCAGTTTATCTGGGAGCTCCTGGGGATTATCTAGGAGATTCTGGGAGCACTTTGGATATAGAGAGAAAGTCCCCTGCACCTCTGTGAAAAATTTTCATGCCCTTGGCAACTCTCCCTGTCATCTGGAAGTTCATCTGGGAGCTCCTGGGAGCTATCTAGGAGATTCTGGGTGCACTTTGCAAACATGGAAGATGTCTCCTGCCCCTCTGCGAATAAAGTCCTTGTCCTTTAGCACCTATCCTTGTCAGCTGTTGCCACCCGGGAGTTCCTCTGAGAGCTCCTTGGAACACTTTAGAAACCTTCATGTGGGAGTTCCTGGGAACTATCTAGAAGATTCTAAGAGCACTTTGGACACACAGAAAAAGGCCCCTGCCCCCCTAGGAAGATATTCCCAAAATTTTAGCACCTCTCCTTGCCATCTGGAAGTTCATCTAGGAACTCCTGGGAGCTATCTAGGAGATTCTGGCAGCACTTTGCAAACACAGAAGAGGTCCTCATGAAGAAATTCCCAGCCTTTAGGCACCTATCCATGTACCTTAAACTAACAGCAATGGAGACTCTGGTTGGAGAGGAATCTGCTAGGAGAGTGTAGTCTCTCCAAAACAGACTAGAATTAGTGATTTCATCATAAATACGGTACTGGTTAATGTCATGCTTGGCTCATTGGATCTCATATAAGAAACAAACCCATAAGAAAATACATACACATATAAAGTTTTTGATGAGTTTTAGACTGAAAACATAGGGAACTATATTTTGCACAAGGTTACTAACCCAACAACTCAGCCAAATCACAGGGTAGGAAGAGGACTGACTCATTTGCATGAATGGAGGATTCCCTCGCCCAGATTTCCAAGCTCCCTGCTGTTTGCAGTGGCCACATTGACAGGGGGTAGAAGCAACTCGAGGAACAGCCAATTATGCCGGTTATGTATTCCGAGGTAGCATATTACCCCACGGGCGTGGCCATTGCTGGAGCTTGTTATCAGCTAGTTCGACTGATAAGACCTATCAGATGGGTACCAGTTGGCCCCCGAGAGGGCCACAGTGAATAGTTGGGATTATCTCATTGGCTAATAGCTCATCCTGCAAAGTCTGTATATTGTGTAACTTTGGCACATTCCACAGAAACATTTCCTGCTCAAAGAGAACACACCTCACTGTTCCTAAGAAGGAACCCAGAATAATCTCCTTAAAAAGGTTAGAATCGGCCCTGTTTTGCTAGCGTCTGTCGGGTTACTGGATACACAGCTTTTTTTCAGGACTAAGAACAATTTGGAAAGGAGTCTTAGCCGCTATAGACTTCCTATATATGGCGATGTCACCACTCCAATATCGGCTATAATGAACAACAATTCCTAAAGCACAAGGATTTTCTGACCATTTTCGCGTAGTGGGATTCAGCCTTTTGTCTCTACATGCTGTGTGACTGTAATATAAACATTGTGTTTACATTATACTAAATAAAACTCTTTAAACTCAGATTCGTATATTATATATATGGAGGTTTTCATAACCTGTAGCATTAATTTATAGATTTGTAGGGTTAAGAATGAAAGATCTATTAACACTGATCTAATGAAGAACGATAAATCCACAGTTTAAACCATAGGAACACATTTATACAAGTGCCATGGAAGTACTGTCTCTTTGAACTTTTGAACCTGTAGTCAGGTCGAACACTTAAATTTATCCTGGTACTGTGAGGTGATGGGTTGTGAGTGATACAACGGTATACGTGGTATAGTTGTCATGGCAATGGTTCTCATGACGTCAATACATAACAGAGGTTTACAGGTTATAGTGGCATAACCCCTCCGGGTCTGTCACTACACATAGGGCCTATATGACACAGAATAACAGGTGTGTATATAATTATGGATATGTATAGCCTATATAGGCCCTGTAGGCATTGGTGGTCAGTACACTAAGCCTTAAAGGTCGGTTATTTCCATACATATTATAGACAAATGGCCATATAGGAGGCCACCATGTTAGAATCCACTCATGATTACAACCCCCTCACATTCAATTGATAAATGACAATTGAATATGACTATAAAAGTTGTCACAATCTAGATGTATAAACATAGTGCTGCCACCTGGTCATGTGTGTTGTATTTCAATGCCTTAATCAAAATATGATACACTAAACTGTTTAAATATCGGAAATGTTTAGACCTCAACATATTTGAAATCCAAACATCTCTTTCTTTTGCAGTGTATATATATGGTGGACCATGTGTCTACAGACTGTCGCTCGGATAGCTACCATGACAACAGGTAATGAGGAGTGGGTATTAAGTACGATTGATTAATTCCGTTAGATTCATAGTCCCTCCATGTTGATTGTAGTGCACCAAGGACTTTGAGTGAGATTTGACCTTTACTGGCAGAGGGGAATGACCTAGAGGAGGGAGTAACGTCACACAGATACTTTACATGTTGATAATCGCATGGACTGGAGATGAATTCTTTGCAATTTTGGGGAGAAAAGGTGTATTCATGATATAACATCTCTGATGACAGCATCTGAACAGATAGATACGGGGTGTGAATGGTGGTGGTTTGGTCTTATAACACTACTCCCAGTATGTTTTCTTGAAAGGTGAGGGACCTGGGGCTAATTCAGACCCAGAAATAAGCATTCCACCATGCCATCGGATGAAGCAAGCAATGGACAGGTGACACAGTGCGTAGTGTGTTTGAGCCAGCATTCAGATCTTGGAGATTGCATGTGAATGAATGGCAAGATACTCGCTTTGGTATTATACTCATGTTATACTCTATTTCAGTTATTTTCATAAACATTTTTGTCGAATTTGATTTTCCTGCGTAGATAAGTATACATAAATAATGGCAGTGGCGGAAGAGCCCATTTGCAAAGTCCTGATGAATTCAAATTTGGTAAAACACTGACATTATTTTAACAGTGACTTTTGTCGAATTTGATTTTCCTGCGTAGATAAGTATACATAAATAATGGCAGTGGCGGAAGAGCCCATTTGCAAAGTCCTGATGAATTCAAATTTGGTAAAACACTGACATTATTTTAACAGTGACTTTTGTCGAATTTGATTTTCCTGCGTAGATAAGTATACATAAATAATGGCAGTGGCGGAAGAGCCCATTTGCAAAGTCCTGGTGAATTCAAATTTGGTAAAACACTGACATTATTTTAACAGTGACTTTAGGCGATTGACATTTAACGAATATTTCAGAATGTATATCGGCCCCAGGAGAAGATGGTTAACCCATCCGTTTGATTTAAGCACCGGTGCCATTTACGTTAGTGGATGATGAGCGCATGATATTCTTTCCGAGATGTAGGACATTTTCAAATACTACATATACTTCAGTGCACTGATCGGCAACATGACTCATTTCCTCTTTTCTTTGGCCATGTGAATTGTACGATTATCCTGTGACAGAGGTACTTTTGTAATTTAACATGTCAGTCTTTTTTTCCTGAGTGGATTTTTCTTTAATCTCCAGCCTTTGCACATAGTGATAAAGTTCCATGTATTGGAAAATAGTCGTGTTGGCAGGAAGCCAGTATTTCTTAACACAGAAGCCGGGCTCTCAGACCTCCCTTTTGGGACGCCCTTGTACGTATCCTGCCCAATATGTCGCCCTCAGCCCTGGTGGAAACTACAAACGGTGTCTGTGCAAGGGAGCTGTGACATCCTGATGCGGGTTCCCTCAGTAAGTTCATCAAGCCAAAACCTTTGAAACTTAGTATGATATAGATCTAATTCCAAGCAGTATACTGCAGTATGGAATATTTTCCCTAATTTTTAGTTATCCCTGCACTGCTGTTCATTTGCAACACTGACGGTACTCTTCATCACACAGAGTAAGGGAAAATGATCCCAATGGGTACATTTTTTATACAGATTTAGGCTGTGGATCTATGATATATATATGTAAGGGCATATCAACATTCCAGGTAATTTTTTAAAGCAAAGTTTTGATACATCAGTGTATTTTCTGCTCCAATGATATCAGCATTCTGTAAATACAGGAATATGATTACTAATGATGTCAGGGTATCCTAAAAGAAAACCTTAGTGCCAAATATCCTCGATTTCGCTCGAAACAAGGTTGTCAAAGTTCATAGATTGGGGATATACTAGTATCTTACTTCCATTAGCGATGGTGTTAGTTCTACCGGGCTATACAGGCCTTTTTCTTCATTAAGTTCGTGATTTACACAGCATTGGGTATTAGCATAAATCTACAAAGAGAGCTATTTTGGAGTGGTGCGTGTCATGACCATCTCCTTTGAACACAGCAGCTTCTGTAGTCACTCATCCTGGCATTACCTCAAGTAAGGGGTAAGCAAACTGACTCAATTATCAGCTACTTTGCTAATTGATGGGCCAGGCTCGAGAGTTCCCTTTCAAAACAGGGCAGTTCAGAACGTAACCATCAACTATAACTGGGGCACACTTTTCAGGCATTAGATTTACACTAAAATGTATGAGGGTGGATATATTTATCCAGGACACAGCAATGGACAGCATCGGAGCGACACTATATCGGTGTTAATTCGTCTGTAATACCCATAGTCCACAGAGCCATTGCCGGCCGATCCTATGGCAGATAATGCATGCCCGACAATAAATTAAGAAACTCCCGACAAAACATCCCCGACTTTGATTATCTTCCCCCTATGCCGGCCTCCCTCTGTGGACTATGGCTATTATTAGCATGGATAATTGAAAGTCTCCAGCAAAAGGATACATTCAACACATAGAATTATCCCATGACCTGCGATATGGTTCCTCTGACCTACCTACCAATGTGCCTTTGAGCTAAATGTAAATTTATTTTACGACTTCATCATTTTTACTACATAATACAACCACTCTAATACCCATAGTCCACTGGGCCTCTTCGGCCGACTTTTGTGTAGGAAATGTATGGCCAAAGTTGGCCGAAGAGGCCCAGTAGACTATGGGTCTAATACCAGCTCACGTTCTTTTTGAACGTATCTCTGATCCCGTATGACTGTCGGAAAATCAAACCAACCAATGAAATGAAAGTATGTCAAGCCCTGTCATGGCCGCCCTGATCCAGTTGTAAAGTTTTAGGCTAAATATCTAACAATTTACACAAAAATGTGCTTCCCAGTCAACAAAAAACGTTGCAAAACGTTTCAGAACGTTTCCCTATGGCTCCTTATCATGGCAAAACGTTTTAAAACGTTAAAAACGTTATTTTGACGTTAAATAATGTGTTTTTGTTGAGTGGGTTTGATATTTCACAAAGAGCTTTAGGCCTAGATAGATTAGATTTAGACCCTCGTAATACTTATTCGTACCCAAACCCTCTCTAAATGCCCATACCCGGATGTAAACAATGCATTTCTATCAGCGAGGAGGTCACCAGAGCAGCCACTAAGGGAGCGTTCATTATTTATGGCAGGGGGGGGGGGGGGGAATGACCAAATGAAGGGGGGTCATTTTTTTGGAGGTATTCAAAGGGGGGGGGCATTTTTTTTTCAACCTATTCTTAGAGGGGGGGTCGCTTTTTTTCAACCTATTCTTAGAGGGGGGGTAATTTTTTTTCAACCCATTCCCGAGGGCCAGGTAGTTTCCTGTTGGGGAGTATTTGCCAATGTGATGCAAATTTTATGACAAAGGAACAAAAATTTTCGAGACACGTTGCGAATTATAACTATTTGGTTTTCAGTAATAATTCTAGATATAATTCTGCCCAACATTTTGTTACCAGCTACCTCTAATTCATATCCATTTGATTATGTTATATGATCGGAGTCTTACTCCTTTGTGTGTCAAAGGGCGGTTAGCACGGATAAGATGTACCGGTACCTGTGTTACCAACTCACATGACCACTCATTGACCGGGGCATCGGAATCTTTCCGCTGGTTCCTACAGATTTGTGAAAGATCTTTTGGCAGGTACCCATATTAAAATTTAACATGATAAGCCCCCTTTAAAACATGGATGAGGCCAGTCACTACCACTATGGTATATGTATACAGTTTTCCCTGGGGCGTAACACTGTTCAGCTCTTGAGATTGAAGTATTTGGCCCAATTTGTGACACAATGTTCCTTGTTCTTTTGCTCGCCCTGCTGATTGTTTCAAAAGATGTCATCATGAAAATAAGTACTTTCCTTTAAAGGGGTACTGGGAAGGGTATGGTACACCACAAACAGCACTTTGTGGTGCTACACCATACACCTCACGAGAGCGAACAGGGCACCAACAAAGTTGTCAGTAGTTAAAAATGTTACATGCTAAAATCACTGCAACTCGCAATCAGATCTTTCCAGATTTAACTCTTGTTTTCACCCATTGATGAAATCAACCCTGACAAGAATTATGTCTATAACACCCTTCAAATTGATATAAAAACTGAGATTACAATGAAATCTAAAGAGAAAGACAAGCTACAAAAGTTTATTTCTGTACCGTATACAAATTTTTTGAAAAAGAAACCAGAACCAAGTCCCTCAATCAGAACAATTTTTTCATTGGTCAGGAGTAGGTCACATGGAATATTTTACTAAGACATACCTATTTTAGCTGCATCAGTAGAAGCCCATGCTAGCCGGCCTTTAAAGGGGGGCTAGCACGGGAAAAAACAATATGGTTACCTGCTCAAAGATCGTTCACAAATTCACAGAAACCAGCTAAAAAAATGCGACGCTCTGATTGGTCAAGGGGTAGTCACGTGACCTGCTAACGCAGGTACGTCTTATCCATGCTAGCCTTCAAATTGATATTTTACCTAGAGGTAAATCAATCAACAGCAGTGTATTCACAATTTGACTGCTCAAAAGATGACACATAACTGAAATGGTTCAAAAGCTGCTAATATATCACCTTGTATAATGAATGGACCTGATGTAGCCTCTGTTGAACGTAGTTAAATGTGGTGGGAGTCATTTTCTTTCAATTTATTCTGAGGGGGGGTCATTTTTTTTCAACCCATTCCTAAGGGGGGGTCATTTTTTTTCAACCCATTCCGAAAGGGGGGGTCATTTTTTTTCAACCCATTCCGAAGGGGGGGGGGTCAGTTTTTTTCTGACGTATTCATTCTGACAGATTGTTGTCCCCCCCTGCCATAAATAATGAACGCTCCCTAACAGTGTAAGAAAATATTTTTCTTTCCTTGGAAATGATACTAATGCAATGAAAAGATTCATTACATTTGTCCGTAGGACCAATCCCATGATGAAATATATACATACTCAAAAGTTGTGATGAGTTTTAGGATGAAAATGTAAGCAACTAAGTTTTGCAGCAGGATACAACCTTACAACACATCCTAATCACTTGAGTAGTGATCTGCGTACAGATTTACGCCATGGCCGGCACTAAGACAGTAGAGGGTGGCGCTGTAAACAGTACGATAATGCAACTTTAATGACTTAGAGCACTAATGTTGCCTTCCATGTGAACTCATTGATACCATTTTCCCACAGACTCCCACCTCCCTATTTCCTTGTCGCGGCCTCTAATTACTCTCCCAGGGCAAGTGCCAAACCATCTATACACGTCAGAAAATTAAACCATTATACAGGTAGATGTTTTAAAAAGGGTATGGAGGGGAGGAGACTGTCGTGTACAGGTTCATGGATACACCCGCTGGGAGGAGACCATAAATTTACAGTTATATGTGTGGCATATGGTTTGAGGGCATAAGTGGTGCTAACCCAGTCACATTAAACACCCATCACTGAAAAAAAAACAACATGTAAGCCAGCAGGAATGCCGTCAGTGCAGATGGTTAGGGTCCTCATGTGGACAATACCAAAGTCGACAACCTTAGGTCGTCACTGGGTCATAATGTAACGTATACATATGCCGACTTAATTTCGTCAATGGCGTTAGCGCCATCCTACATGAGCTACATGAGGTGCTACATGTAGTTAGTGCAGATTGTAGTTCTATCTTTCACATTTCTGCAATATTGTTTTTTTAGAGTAACCCTTTCTCGTGGATCACTTAATAGCCTTTATTATGCTTTATCGCGGTGTTCTAAGGGAGCATTCATTATTTATGGCGGGGGTGGGGCCGGGGGTGGGGTGAGCATTTGACGAAAGAGAATAGGTAAAAAATAAAGGCCCCCCCTCAAGAATAGGTTGAAACTAAATGGCCCCCCTCAAGAATAGGTTGAAAATAAATGCCCCCCCCCCCTCAAGAGTAGGTTGAAAATAAATGACCCCCCTCAAGAATAGGTTTAAAATACACCGTGGTGGGTCTAGTGTCGACTATAGTCGACACCATGCAGGCCTAATGTCCATTTTAGCCCTCCTTTAATATATGGGAATTGTGCGGGGACTGTGAATACATATTCATTCTAATAACGCACCGGTGCTGAAAATTAATCACTAGATGGTTGAAACCTTAATACAAAAATCATTTCAAAAAGGCACACCCCTAAAGTCTAAAAAACATTGTTTTTGCTCTAAATAAAACTTAAATTTTACATAAGCATGATTTGACACCACAGGTGTGTGCTTATAGAGGAAACACCTTGGGTTGATGGAGATGATTTAAGACCCATCTGAGATTAAGTTTTGCTCATTTTAGTACTGTTCTATGGTATGAAATCCTAACCTATAAGCTGCACCCTGATTACTAAACCAGTACTAAACCTTCAAAAATCACCCCCCCCAATGTGCCTTTTAAGATTTCCTTCAAGTCAGGG
This sequence comes from Acholoe squamosa, assembly GCA_949317995.1. NCBI lineage: Eukaryota > Metazoa > Annelida > Polychaeta > Phyllodocida > Polynoidae > Acholoe > Acholoe squamosa. The sequence goes on along the minus strand of OX439039.1, from coordinate 41,098,575 downwards.
TGCGTCTTATATGCGAGGTGTGCCTTATAGTTAAACTTATACGCAGGAGATAAAAGTCCCGGATAAAAGTAACATGTTTTCTCTCCATGAACCTTTACAGCATGATTTGCAGGAGATTTATGTGGGATGAATTTATGCAGTTATTCTCCTGGTAAACATGTAAGATCACCAGCATGACATGTCTTGTTGTTCATAAGAGAACCTCAGATTCTTTGGAAGATGGTGCATACTACGGATCATCTCTATTAGCATATGAGACTTTTAGATGAAATAGGTTAAAAATCAGTTGTAGCTGCATGTACTGGTAGTCATCGACAAGAAATGCACATTGGTATTGATCAATTGAAAAAGATCTCTGAATATAGTTCCATCCAATTAGATTTCACTAAACTGGATCAATTTGATTACCTTTAGTCTTTCAAAAGGAGTCTCTGATACATAAAAAGACATTTTATGGTGATGAAATTCGTGGCATTTTGGATGAATACCCTAAAAATAAATGCCCCCCCCTCTAAGAATAGGTAAAAAACAAACGCCCCCCCCCTCTAAGAATACCCTGAAAATAAATGCCCCCCCCCTAAATTTGCTCACCCCCACCCCTGCCATAAATAATGAATGCTCCCTAAACCACCGCGAAAGATCTGGTTAGACAGAATTTCCTTCGAGATTGTTACTGAGACATCCATTTTTGTCAAAGTACATCTTATATTATATATTCCATCGTGGCGTGCTCTCAGCGATTGGGAATAAGTAAACTCACGGGTCCATAACTAAAATAGGTCAATGAACTTTCAGCCATACGATTAACCTGGTGAAATACCCCCTTTCACTGAATCGGAGACGTTGATTTAGAGGTGATGGAGTACTGAAACCCTAGGATCAGTGAAACATAATTATTGAAGAATGAATTGAGGCCATCATTTAAGTTTTGCATGTGCAACCTTGAAACCCCAGGGATGGTAGATCCGATACTCAAAGAAGTATAAATTTCCTTCTTTTAATGCAAGAAAGGGAGGAGACGAGAGAAAGGGTCATTCGACCACACCTATCACAAGGAGGGGTACGGCATGTGGTTGAAGTAGACTTCAAGTTCCAGAGTGGGATCAAAACAAGCATCTGCCCCAGGGATCAAAGACCATAGTGATCCTCTACCCTCTGCTGACAGAGCACCCTTCACAGGGACGTATGGGGCAGGGGGTTGGGCAGAGACAAGCCATCTTTTGTTTGCCGAAAACTCTTACAAATCCAGTCACCGTTTTAAGCACTATCTCACAATTGCACATCTCAAAGTTCAACAAAAAGGGAATTGCCCTCGTGATCTATAAGAAAACCAATATCTGGTCAGACAGAAGAATGCCAGGTTGTTGTTGGGGTAGATGGATAAGAAGTTGGATGTATAGGGGTGCTCTCTCAGGTGATATATAAATAGGATTGTAATTGGTAGGTTTACATGGTACTGCCACCAGGGGCCTGGGTGTGCCCTGGGGGCAGGTGGCATCCACCAGGTGAGGTGCCATCGTAACTTGACTCAAAGATATGAAAGACGCCGTGGGGCGTCAGTTCCTGAACGTTTATTATAATACAAATTGATCTATCAATCGTGTCACTTGTCACTATATATGGGGTTTGTTAGATTGAGGTATGCAGGGTAGATAAATCTCTCACGTTTCTGTGATGGTCATGGGTTTCATTTCATGAAGGTCTTCTAGATTCATAACCCAACATTGGACCATTTATTTTGATATGTACTTGTCGTTCCTGTTACAGTAACCATTATCTGGGGTTCATCCAATAGGAAAGATGGCTCCTATTCATTTCTATGTTAAAGGTGTGATAAAGGGGTGGGGGTCAAAAAAGGCATAAAAAGCGTGACACAATTAATGGATCAACACTCTTTACAAAAGTAGATGACAATCATTAAACTTCCTCTTACGTTTCTATGAAAACATGGATTTACTGGGATTGATTAACTGAACGTAAGATGCATGGGCCGGCAACATTCAGCACCGTTACCTTGTAAAAAGTGACACGGAGACTTTTTTTTTAAACCTGCATATGACACGGGAACCCCCCCCCCCCCAACCCAGGGCCATACTGTACATGTAATACCAATCACCAATACTACATAGTTTTATTGTTTGTAAATTTTACAATTTATGACTCTACGGTAACTAAAATATGTAAAATACATTAAGCAATGAGTTAACATTTTCTTTTAAATTCCAAAGTTTCTTGAGGGCAGGCTCTAATTCACTGTCAAATGAAACTACCAGATTCACAACCAATGATGTAGACCCTTAGACTACAGTGTTTGGCACCCATATTTCAAAGTTCTTCTTGGGAGACTAGCTGGCCCCCACAACCCCTCAGACAACACACCGAAGGCTATTTGTATCCCTTTAACTAGAGAGTTTGACATCAATTTTTCAAAAATTTTCTTGAGGGACCAGCCCTCAAAACCTCACAAAGGACAAAGCATTACCGGGTACCACATAAGATTTGCATACCCTTCATGTAAACCCTGCCACCTCAGGCTAACACCAAAATGCTTTAAAATTTGGAGTTTGATATTTATATTTCTGAAATTTTCTAGGGGACATGCCCCCAAGCCTCCCTCAAACACAAAATGCTTTACTAGATTGGGGTCCAGCACCATTTGATGTCTAGATATAAAAACTTTCTTGGGGGGGGGCATGCCCCCAAACCCCCCTAGATATGTTGTGGCAGTGTGACATAATGGTTATATAACGGCGCTGTGCTTGCTAAATCTTAGCGATAGTCCTCAGGGTTGGACCCCCCCCCCTTTTCAAAATCCTGGATCCGCCCCTGCGGAAAGGTGAAGAGAATCCTCGTTCGCGTTCACAGTCAGGTCAACGACCAGTCATAAATACAGATCATATCTGTTATAACTGAGGACTGACTGAGGTCCACTTACAGAGGCTGCTCCAAGACCGACCTATTGTAATACAATAGAACAATTTGTATAATATACAAATTGTAGTTGGATGACGGTAGACAATGTATCTGGATAAGTCTCTGTTAAAAAAGAAAAAAAAAGAACAAGATGTACTAACCTCGTATAACTTTGAAGTCTATCATGAGTAGTGTTCCAAGTAAGGGGATCTGTAAGAAGACAATGATGACCACTGCCATCTGCACTCCCGCCGAGTTCAACAACAAGTCCATCTTCCGCCGGGTCCTGGAAATAGTGAAGAGGAATAGATGACATTAATAGACCTTTCTATAGACGAAGGAGACACATATTTTCTTTTTATGATATACTCTTGACATTATACCGATACTTCCTTTATATATATCTATAATTTAGCTGTAGTGTCTTGGTCTATACTACCTAAATCTTAGTTTAGATAAATGGCATGGGGATAACTTATAAAAAGGGAAGTAAACAGAGGGCTGTGCACCGGTAATGGCCTAGATCGTGTAGCAGGAGGATACTCATATAAAACAAGATACCTCCAGTCTAAGTCAAAACCTGTTACTAACCCAATTACTGAACCTGATCAAATTGGGCTTATTGGGCGCCTTTTGTTGATTTCTTCTTTTTTTTTCATATTAAAGTAGATAAATGCTGAAACCTGCAGACCTATAAACTTTGACCTCTCTTCCTTTCTACGTATTGACCTTATACGTATACATGTGTAGGGGCCAGCTCTGGCTGTGAGTCCATGGCGGTATGCTATCTGTCCCCATTCCCTGGTAGCACCAGCCCCCAGGGGCTGGTCAGCCAGTGAACACTGCCCCCTTGTGTCATACCGATCCAGATGTAGGTGGAAGGTAGAGAATGTCAGACGGGGAAGTAGCTCAGCGGTAGAGCTTCCGCCTGCAGGTTGGAGGGTCCCGGGTTCGATTCCCGGTTTCTCCAAGACGTTTTCCGCCGACCTCTACACATGTATGAAAACATTATAGATGTGACATTTAGTCAACAAAGATGATAATGCACAGTGTCACCAATTCCATAGCTCTAGTAGCCTCCTGATGTAGGGTTCATAAAAAGGGAAACCAATAGTTCAATTAACTTGTTGTTGTTGTTGATGAAATAATTTTATTTCGCATAAGAACATTCATAAAAGTATGCTTTTCATTGTCGCCAAAGGAGATGTAAACCGATACCACATTTCAAAGGTTGAAAAATATAGGGTTTAGGATTGTTAAAACAGACAATGATGACTTAAAGACATAAATTATGACCAGAAAAATAAAAATAAATATATAAACAAAAAGTTTCAGTCATACACAAGTACAAGTCTGAACATTAGGGTAAAAAATGGGAGGATAAATTACCGCAGTACTAGGGGTTAACCACATAGAACAGTACAGTAAGACACATTTTCCTAGGGACTGGATATCATCTGGTTGAAGCCATAGACATGAATATTTCCTTACCATTCACCTTTTGTATATTGGGCTCTAGATTATCCAAAAGCTTTACCCCTCTATACAATGGGATTTTTTCATATAGTATTCCATTAGCTCTCTGTAGCTTGATCTTGACTTTACTATTACCTCGTAAATTTCTTAACACTATATAGTTTTCACATTTTGACATTTCAAATATCTGCCTGAGTAAGCCATGCTGTCTCCTAGTCTTAAGGGGCTGATATTCAGAGATTGCATGTATCATATGGATTATTAATCCTCCAGCAGACCCTTAGACAGGCATTCTGTAAGGTTTCAAGGGACTTCACCAGTGTTTTGTTGCAACTGTCTATGATGCAGTCACCATAGTCCAGAATTGGTAAAATCATCTGTTTATACAACCTAAGTGACAGTTTATGAGTCAAATATCTTCTAACCTTTCTTAGTTGATATAGTTTTTGTGCACAGCAATTTTTTTCTTATAGCAAAAATCTTTAAAATCAAGATTACCATCAATCAACACTCCGAGATAATCAAATTTAGTGACTACCCCAAGGACATGGTTGTTTACAAATAGGGGCTTCAGCGGATACCGGCGTAGTTCACCAGGCAGACTCCACATTACTTTGGTTTTATCCCCATTAATGGTTAATTTCTTGTTACAACATCAGCGGAATACACGATCCGTGTCCTGCTGTAATAAAGTCCCAATGATATCAACCTCAAAACCCCCAGTGTATATGACAAGATCATCGGCATACATTAGGTACTTGCAATTTTCAATTAAGGTGGAGATCCTGTTTATGTAAATCACAAACAGAAGGGGCCCCAAGACCAATCCCTGGGGGACCCCGCACGAAATATCTAGCTTTTGTGATAGTAAACCATTTACCAAACTCTGCTGTGTCATGCCAGTCAAATAACTCCTGAACCAATTTACTGGTTTTTTTTCAGAAAAATTCAGGTACCTTAATTCATCCAACAAAATCATGTGATCCACGGTATCAAAGGCCTTCCTCAGATCGAGGAAGGCCATGACACATGCCTGACCCCTATTCCGAAATTCATAAAGGACCTGTGTTAGATAAAAAAAACGGCTTGTAATGTAGACCTTCCTGGCATGAAACCAAACTGATAGTCAGATATCTGGGCATTATTTACTAAATATGCCATCACCTGTCAGTGGACAGCCTTTTCAAGTAATTTAGATTTAGCTGACTGACAGGTCTCCAATTCGAGATTTTCGCCAAACTCCCACTTTTGGGGAGTGGTATTACACAGGCTGTCTTAAACACCTCAGGAACACACTCTCTGTCTATGGAATCATTGACAATTTTACATAACAGTTCAGGCTTAGCACGGAGAGTGTCCTTTATAACCACTGATCTAACATGGTCAATGTTGGATGACATCCTGATAATTAACTAGTGAGAAAAAGTTCAATTAACTAGAGAGATAAACCACAAGGCAGCATCCAGAATACAGGTCTATCTAAGTGGGATGCATTATCAAGACACATTATCAACCAATCAGATAAATGGCTCTAGACCCCTAAAATCGACATGGCGACATGGGCCGTTTTTGGCTTAGTGACATGGGACATGAACCTTTCTTTAAAATCGACATGGTGACATGAACTTTTCTTAAAATCGACATGGAGACATGGCAATTTCTTAAAATCGACATGGGACATGGGGACCCAGATAAGTCCCTCTATTCACTGCCATACTGGCATCAGTGCCTATCTCTCCAAGTGTTAGATTAAACAATGGTGGATCCACAGGGCGTCCATGCTATGGCTTATACATATATATATATATATATATATATATATATATATATATATATATATATATATATATATATATATATCAGGCCATGAAGCAATGATCGTGCTGAGGTTATAATCCATCTCATGATGCAAAGGAACATGATGCAAAATTGACTCTTACATCTTAAATCACTCAGATACCTTTCTGTCTACATTATCCACATAAGAATAACCATAGATAGTAGTTCTACAGTACTCTGGTGGTGCTATCAACAGAAAGAGGAAACACAGTAGCCCATTTCCTCTCCTTCGGTTGTAGGTAAAGTAGGCATTTCCGTAGGGCTGAATGCAATGTTTTATGGCGTTGTCATGGCAAAGCCTTGCTTCGGGGTCGCGATCAAGGCGACACCTATCGTGACCAGAGTGAACCTATGGGGGAAGGGTCACTGCTCCCCAATAAAAAGTGTGTCCCTGGAACATAGTGACTGACACTGTACAGGGTAAACGATGTGTCAATGACAAAGACATGGGGCTCTTTTAGAAATCTACATGGCACAAAGTCAAAGTAAAAGGGTACAGCCATACGTAGTGCTGTGCACACATATCAGTGGCTGGGAAGGCCAGAAAATAAGCCAACCTATACTGGATGGGGGTGGAGGGTGGGGTCTTCAATTTAGCCCCTAAACCCACCCCCAAGTCTAGATCTTAACCAAAAAAGAAACATGATAGCATCTGTCATTTGTGTTAAATATGGAATTGATGAGGCTAAAGAGAAATAACCCGTTAAGTCCCATTGTGATCCGTTAATGCTTGTTTTTGCCTATTATTCAGATTTTCTTCTGGTAATATTTGCTAAATTGCCCATTCTTGTCCATGAATGCCAAGCTTTGCCCATAATCCTAGTAGCCCTAAACCCTAAACCTACTAAGGCATTGAATAAGTGAGGAATTGCAGCCATCCATCCATCCAACCAACCATCCATCCAGGGGATGTTTTAACAAAGATCCCATTATGAGGGAGTTATCATCTTTAACAACTTCATGGGGCTGCGGGAGGTACAAAACCCACTTTACGCCTTCCCTCTATAAAATTGGAAAATGTATTATATGCGTGACCTTCAGGTCCGTAACTAGGGGGGGTTCGTCGGGTCGAACGACCCCCCCCCCAGGCCCCTGATAGGCCAAAAAAGTCCTACCCTAGCTAGCCCAAAAGTGGACATGATAAGCTACATGTCAGTTTTTGCGGCTTGTAAATCGGACAATTATTAAGGTTTTTAGAGAGTAAACCTTACAACTAGGACATTTTGCCTCAAATGACCAATTACCATACAGATTTGTACAAATTAAGTTAATATTTGCTGTCTATTATATGAAATTTTTGGCGGGTTCTACCTTTTAACTGATCGAGTTCCACCTTATCGAAAATCGAACCACCCCGCGACAAGGGCTAGTTACGGGCCTGACCTTTATGTATATAGCAATGTGTAGGCATTTTCACTGAAAACGGGTAAAATTCTTCCTCTCTTTATAACAAGGGGCCACAAAAAATTGTTGCTTCCGGTCGAGGGGTTGAATCCCCCCCCCCCCCCCCCTCATCAAACCTATCAAACCTGTCGATAGAAATGATCATTCCATTCTTTTCGTGAGTGACACTCTGCATGCTTTTCATTTTATTCGGTAGTCGTGCACATTTGTATGCATGATATGTATACATGCGGTGCTACAAACCCACATTGAGGCAGAGAGGATAAGAGGGTCGGCATTTTCATATTCTGCATGCACAACTTCCTCTGTAACCTACAAAAACGTAATCCATGAAAAGTATACATGATATGTCATCAGGACTTAGTTGATGCGCCACAACTGTTCCCGTACGATTTTGGTCGCCTCACTCACAAACTAGTGTCCGAGCAGCTGCAGGCATCATGCTTCATTCTAAGGCTCACATCTCTGCATACTGTAAACGTAGATATTTTCGCGTGTATAAATTTTCGCGAATTTGCAAAAAAACAAAACAAAAACAAAAAAACACGCATTTTCGCGTGTATTTAAAGTCACGAATTTCCAAATTTCTCAATCCTAGATCATCTAGGATATTGTGCCCAGTGATAGCAGTAGTGTACCTGAACATGACCCAAGTATAAAACATAAGGACATCTCTCAAAAGGGAGCCCTAATTGTAATGTTCTATGGGCTATGGCCTGAATAATCCATGAATTTAACTCCTGGAGATACACACACACAACACTGAACCAAGATGGCTGCTGGACTCAAACTAATTATTTATTCACAAGAGGTCACATGACCTGAATACTGGTCTGTGATTGGCCGGTGGCTCAACACCAGAATAATCAAGGAGAGCTTCGTGAAAGCAGGACTTTTATTGACAAACATTAATATGGACTGCATACATGTATCATACATGTGACTAGATGTGGACTATCCGACATTTCAGTTCAGTCATTTGTCTATTAAATTCTCTATAGTTTATCATAGTGGAAGGTTGTAAACTGCAGAGAGATATATAAATAGCAGCTGTGAGATTCCCAAATACATGTACCCATGCACTATTGGCACCCTATATGCTCAGTGTTGCTGGTGAAAATAAATATCTATCATGATGTGTAATATTACTCGTACACGTTTTATCAATACATGTAATTCTTTTTGTTAGTTAGAACTTAGATCACCCCCTCTGCCCTGTATCAAGGATAGTATAGGTTCCCTAGGATGTGTTAGTGAAAGCATAGTCTATGGGAAGTGTGAAACAGGCCATCCCCTCTACCCCCCTTAAAAGAAGGCTGTTTTGTGTGTTCAGTGTTGATTCCTATAGAGGATTAGGTGGTTTATGGAACTGTGGTATGCCTTTATCAGGTTTATATCAGATGGTAAGAAGGAACCAACTAAACCAAAGAATTCTGCTGAATCTAAAATCTTTAGTCTTGATTCTCAGAAATTGTTCAAAATTACCCAAAAATGCTGTTTGATGATGAAAATATTTTGAAAATGTACAAAAATAATATTGAAAATATTGGAACTTTTATAGACACAACACATAAACCAAAGTTCACATCCAATCTACATATCCAAATGTTTGCCTATCTCTCAATCTGGGAAGGACTGTGCCTGTATATTACTCTGCCTATCCAACATACTGCCTATCCCTTAGTCTACCTATCACTCATAGAATACTGTCCATCTCTTGAATTCAAAGCACATTAAGTTAAGTAAGGCTATCCTCAAAAGGCATAAAGGCTAAAGCGGACTCCTCACCTTAACTAATCCTCTCTGTGCCTACTTCTCTTAGTCACCTATCCTCAATCTGCCAATCATTCAGTTTACCTATCCCTCATGGTGACTATCCCTCAGGCCCTCATGTCTACTCTATATTGTTCATCTGAGCCCTAAAGGTTAAAAGTGCATTCCTTATCGTGTCTACTATTTTAAGTCTACAGGTCTACCTTAATAATGCCTATCATAGGCCTGCCTATCCCTCATGGTGCCTATCCCCCAGCCTGCATATCACTCATGCTTACTTTACATATCCCTCAGCCTCTTGAATTACCATGCTTATCTGTATATGCCTCACCATGCTTATCATTATGCTAGCATTCTATCCAACTTGCTTCACATCCCTCTTGATGTCTATTCCTCTTTCCTATCCCCCATGCTGTACATTTTTTCAACTTAAAAACAGACGTTTTACTTTTTGCATATTTTTCTACCCAAACCTATTTTAAACATTTGAAAACAATAATAAAAGTGTTTTTTTTTATGCCATATGGGATCTATCCCACTTAGACAAAAAAAACATGTAAAACAAACATTCATTTCAGCATCTTAAGTTTCTTTTAAATGTAGATAAAACATGTACCCCCAAAAAATGTTTTTTTTAAATCTCTACTTGGTTAGGTAGACTAAGGGATCTCACTTGGCCATAAACGTTTTTTAAATGTTAAAATAACGTTTTTATTTGGTTCCTGAGTTTAGCAAATGCTTTTTCAATGGTGAAATAATGTCAAAACATGTTGTCATAAAACATTTTTTCACAAATTGAGGCGGTGACTTTGATTAGCATGTTGCATCGATAAAAAAGTCCCAATAATTTTCAATATTACTTTTTTACATTTTTAAAATATTCTCATCATCAAACCTTTAGATACTTTCAGTCAATTTCTGAGAATCAAGATTCTCAGATTTGACAAATTTTGGACTTTCTTGCTATAGGTGGTACCTTGTTTGCATTTAATATCAGTCTGATAAAGATTCCTTGCATCTCAACAAACCCCCTTATCTTGCATAGGACTCAATAGGAACATAAAAGGGAGCCTACTTTTAAGGGGGGGGGGGTAGAGGGGGGGGGTGGCCTGTACTATAGGACTCTATGAAGTAACACATCCTAGGGAACCTATACTATCCTTGCCTGTATCATCAGGCCCCAGGATGCGGTTACAGACATTGCAGAGTAGGAGATTGTCCACACTACCCCCGCCCACTCGCACCTACCTCCCACACAAACCAGACCACCTGGGATGGATAAATATTCACGATGTACTTAAATTCGTGAATTTTCAAATTCCGCTAAATTCGCGAAAATATGTACAGCGCGAAAATATCTACGTTTACATAACGGTCGAAACCGAGGTAAATGAGAAATAAATTTTCAGGACCGATGATTAATTATATTAATCTATATGCATGCAAAGAGGATGGATTATATAAACACATTTCTATTAGTAGACATATGAACTATAGTTTCACAGTTTGCTTCCCGGTGACAAATTTCTACTCCAGATTTCTTTAGCTAAATGCAGTTTAAAAAGTTATGGGGGATCTCCATTTTGTTCAGAGCAGAGGTAGGACACACTGTAAAAATGTGGTCGAAATAACGGTGCATTCCTCGTCCCAAAGTTGCCAGAGATCTGTCGATATTTTAACAGAGATTCCTTGCATGTATATTTGCATGTGTACCATCGTGCCGCCAGAAAGGGCTTCTTGTAAAAAAAATTACACTGGTTCAGTGCTTTTCAATTATGGTGGTCCAGTTTTACGGGGATCCCTGGTACAGTCAACAGATTTATTTTTACAGTGCAGATGGAGCAAAACCTTCTATCTTCAGCTCCATTGAAGACTTAAAAATCTCCAGATCCTTGGCGTTTCAATTTTAGCTGCATTTAGCCACATGCCAATGAGGGTCTAGACTAGATGTGCATGTGTGGGGCAGGGGGGCAGAAGTGTTTGCAAACATTATAAACACGTTCTTTCACAGATCTGTCGGTGCCAAATTAAAAGAGGCACCTGGCCAGCGTCCCTATAATCTACTTTGTATTATACAGCAGAAGAGCAGCGGTTTTTAGTGCATGGTAGTAAATAGATGCTGTTAGCACACATGAAATATGGCGCAGTTCATCTCTATTTTTTGTCACTGCGTTCTGTAGACAGGAAAATACTGAGTAGGTTCTACTGTACGGAGACATCCACGCAGTTCTGTTAGGGATTTGAAGAAGCTAAAAGTAATTGAATACCGTGTATGAGCCCACCATGTACATGTACATATTATAGAACCACTCCAGAATAATGACCACTGGAGGGTCTTGCCAAACAGGAAACGATAAGTAAAACCTACATGCTATTGTATTTCCCAACCCATTCTTGTCAGCTTACCTGCTTATAAACTGTACAGTGTACACATGTGGTTAAAGCTCAAAGTGTGCTTGTGTCATCTAAATAAGCTATATTGACAAATCGGCTGAATTCAATATAATCAATAGATATATTTAGTAGAGTTATAGCCCGTGCATTCTAGTTTTTTAATCCATTTAACTGAGCCGTCATTTGACAATACTGTGAAAACGAGTTAGGCCATGTATGGACCCAAGGTTCTTTTTGAAAACATGTACATAGATTCTTCCTCGTTATGTTTTGTCCTCTTGGGGCCTGAAAAAAATCTCCCTAAAAAAACTAAGTCAAGATATATGATTATGGGCAAAATTATCATTTATATACATTTCATGATTTTTAATACTTTTTGAATAATGATATATCTCTGTGATATCTAATATCAAAAGAGAAACCTCCACAAAAAGTATTTCTTAAATGCAAATGTTTATCAAATATGTCATCTAAATACTGACGATAGTCAACAGTCATTGCACACGAAAATACGATAGACTCCGCAAACTAAATCATGAATGCATGATAAATCTAAAAGTGCAGGTATTAAAGGTGAAATTGGACACGCCTTATTTATACGGGGAGCTATCTGTTTTTAGATGTATGTCTATCTATAGGCATTGAGGTAGCTTTTATGTTTGAGCAATATCATACCGACCCATTTACCTGTCTGTGGTGCAGGAAGCCAAATATGATAGGATCCCTATGTTGTTACGCGTTAAAATGCCTGACGCATGAACACAAAGCTAAAGCTTGATTGTTATTCAAAAACGTATTTTAAGCTTAAACGACAATGGAATTTTCTCTCATAAACTGACATCACTGTGGACATCAGTTGGGGATCCAAGATGTGAATCCTATGGATAAAAGAGTAGAAGCACCCTCCATACTTGGTCTAAATTTGGTGCATCGTACCCCGTAAAACCCTATGTATATCTTAATGCATTTTACAGTTGATGGGGTTGAACAAGTCAACCAAGTAGGCCTGTCTCACTGTAAGGCCATTTAATTAAAATAACTTGGTTTACGGATCCGCCACTGGGAATTTTGGCAAAAATCTTTTTTTTTTTACCTTTGGCCGCTGGGATTTTTTCAAGAAATCATGCAAAAAAAAATATGAAAAAAGGTCAATGGTGATAGTCAAACGTGCAACAATTCTCAATCTTTCCTATATTTACTTCCCCAAATAAAACCATAGTGTTGTAGATTTTAATACAATAGTAGAGAATAGTCCTGTGAGACATGGCGCTGCGACTTGTAATCTTGTGTCTAGTTTCAGTTGGTGACACAGATAGGGCATACTATCATCTGGGCTTTTGGTAGTATATAGCACAAATTCAACCTGAACTACCCACTGCAGCTAAGTACTAATAGTCTGTAGACTGTCCATTCTGCATGCACCTCACTCCGCTGCCACAGGGATCTGTCTTATTCAATGTTCAATGCCATAGTCAACAGGAGTGTCATTATGAGTGTACACTGTCTCAGATTGCCAGGAGCCTGCTCTGCCTCCCCCCCCCCCCACACACACACCCAACTGCCAATCACTTGTAATAGTCTGTACCTAGTCACAGGCCAGTGGTCAGCAAACCTGCCAGATCACCTCACCTCTCTGTAGAGGGGGAGCACAGTGTAAGTTCCTCGGTGTACATACATGTTTTCAGTGTTCCACAAAATCGTTTATATAATGAAAGGAGTAATCAAATTAATCTTTCATCACCAATAGTAGATACATATTCTGAGATAGCATTATTTCAATGTAAACTAAAAATTTTACACAGAAAAGAATGTAGCAGTTCCACAAGGTGGCCTTAGATTTCAACCTCCTCTGATTTACAAAAATGCACATATGGCAACACACACTTTAGCACTGATTTCTCCATAGAGATCTTTGACAGTGAATACTTTGTTCAAATACAGAAAATATGATCCAATTGTACCATAACCCACTGAGATAAAACCTGTACTACATAAATATAGTAGTTTCAAAACGAACAATTCTAAAACAAAGGCTACAGGGATGCATTTCTGAATCTTAAAATGCTCTAATGCTAATCTGCCATAGGGCTCCAAATGATGAAATGTCTTATCTGAGAATAAAATCAAAAGTATGAGATATATTCTGAGAATTCCTTCACTGATAAGTAAAGTACACACACTGTTGTTATTACATTAGAATAGTGAGCAGGAATAGTCCATAGCAGAGGAGCCACAAACAAAAATAGATTGCAAGCCCTCCCTATCCCTTACACCGTGGCGACTGTGAACCATACACTAGTCTACTCATCTCATGAGTAGTACTCACTAGTCGCCGCGCTAAAAATGTATTTGATCACCAAAAGATGCATTAAAAGTGCATTTTGGGGTGTAATAGGTGGATTTCCTTTTGCCTCTGACCGCTGGGAAATTTATAGGCTTCAACATACAACTTTTTTTTTACCTGTAGCCGCCCAAAATTTAAGCTCAAACATCCCGTAATCCAAGTTATTTTAATTAAATGGCCTAACTAAACTCTTGGATTTGTGGGCCTCTATCAAATAAAGAGTACAATGGTTGTGAATGATGTTTAGGTACACTCCTGTCCTTGTATTAACTATTGTATATTCAATATTGAATCAAATGGGAATGATAAATATTCACTGCCAAGTATATCCCTACGGCACGAACTAAGATATATAACACACCTGCTGCACCAATATGTCCACTGAGTTCATAGGGTGCACCTACAGTTGATCCCCTTAGCACAAAGATTGCGAATATACAGCACAGGCTCCTTTAAAATGTGTCATATATATAGCTAGATCTATGTTGATAGAGGGGTGAGATTCCCCATCTCCGATCAATGATAAGACTGACTTGGCCAGCACAAACAATAACAATTGGTGAGAATCCGGGTTATTCATCACCCTGCATCCAGGGTTCCTAGATGGGGTGGGATAGTCACATGCCAGATAAAGGGGGCGGTCTGTCTATATTTACAGCAGAGCCATTAGTAATATAGGAAAATAGTATTCTGTACCTGGGATAGGGTCACACATGCCCACTGCATTTTGCAAATTTCAACATGATACTATGAAGTTAGTTGGCTTGTAGCTTTAACATTCTAGACAGCAGCACTACGATGGATTACGATGTTACCAAGCAGAGAACGCAAGCTATTTTGTGGGGCAGTGACTAGCATGATGTGTAAGGTGGGCCTCAAATGGCTATCACACCATGAGGAAAGTGACTATGTCAAAGGCTGGGCTGCATCTACATTTGTGTATAAGGATGCCTATGTAAGAGGGCCTTATATGAAAGAGACATGTAAAAAGGGTGAGTGAATGACGTCACTTAGTAGACATCACTTGTCCCTAGGGCTCATTTCAATATAGCAGATGATCTGAACTTTGATGACTATTTTGCCATTTTACTGGAAGCACGTTATCGTCAGAGATTTCTCCCTGAAATTTGTCCCCAACTCGCCATCCATATATTTAGAAGTTGGTAGAGTTGTCGCAGCAGTGACATACCTAGGTCTGCACGTCAATGGACACAGTGAGTATCTTGGCGATTCGGGGCCTGTGTTATCGTCAGCGATATTGAAATAAGCCCCTGGGGTATACAGTAGCGTTTAGCTAGTAGGGGTTGGCGGACCTGTCCACTCCAACCTACCTTTATCTCAATTAATGATGACTGATGAGTTGTGGAGAGGGGACCCTGGATAGATCAGATGACGCGGATGTACAGTCAGGGGCTTATTTCAATATAGTTAACGACCCCAGATTCTGCTGACGGTCATGCGTCGTCAGAGATTCCTGCCTATACATTATTCCCAACATATATGTATTAATCATACACCTTTGGTAGATCAGTCGTAGCAATTTGAGCACCAATGAAGGCCGGCATGTAAGGCTTAGTGGGTTTCATGGCGATTTGAAGGCTGTATTGCCGTCGGCTATATTGAAATAAGCCCCAGGCTAACCTCTGATGGCAACGTGTTTTTTAAGAGTTACAATTAATGTATATTTGAAGCTAGGGGGTCCGATCTAGGGGGTAGCTAATATCTGAAGCGTCTATATACATGGCTAATGCTCGTTGAAATCTGGAAGACACTTTCGATTCAAGGGCTTTGCTTTTTCTTGCCAAATGCTTCAAGTTGTATTGTACAAAGTAGGCCAGGCACTGAGTCCATTGTCTGCCCATGAGAAATGGATTGTAAGACTGGTATTGTGTTTGTCTGTATACTTCTTTTTCATAGGGGCTGTGTACAAATGACGTCATGCTATTTTGGACCATTTTTGACCCCCCCTCCCCCCTTGTCATGTTTCGTCATACAACACTTGACCCCCCCCTTAATATGACGTCATGCAGAGATACCCCCCCCCCCCCCGCCCAAAGTGCATGAATAGTGTACAGCCTAGATAAACAAATTGAAATGGTTCAAAGGGACATAATGGGTGTGAATTGGCAATCAAGGATACATGTAACATAAAACAGATGAACTAGCACTGATCAACAAAATTAATGAACAGAAAAACATCCCGAACACTGTCAGCATCAGCTTATGGGTCCCTATATGTGGATTGAATTTCCGTGCCTTATACACAGAGTACTATGCCTATGGTATTGATCATACACAAGTATTTCCTGTCACAAAATATCCTGAAAAAAAAAATCCTGTCTAGATCAATAGTCTAATACATGATAAAAGAAAAGGATCAAATTGTCAGAAGACCATCAATTGCAATCAGACATACAAAGCAGTCAGTTTTTACTGTAGAACCTGCATATAAGACATAGCCCCTAGAGTCTCATTCAGACAAAGGAGAGTAAGGTTGTTTGTTTCCAAGGGGGAAATGATTTTGACACCTCAAGGTGGGGGAGGGGTCAAAAAGATATCATGCCTTTTCAGTAGGAAAGCCTGTGAATTATTGTAGAACAAAGGGGGTGACCAGGGAAATTGCAATCTGTACAAAGGGAAGGGGTCAGAAAATTTTCTGCACCTCTGCATGGAAATCTACTGCACCCCTCGCAGTCCATAAAACATGTGGGACCAAGGCCATTGCTGTGAAAATTGCTGGCGGGCCTGCAGAAATGACCAGACTGTGGGACCGAATGACTGACTGTAATCTCAAGACCTTGTGTTCTTGAGGAATCCGGTACTGCCAAAATCAGTCCGAGCCTGCAGAACATTAATGTCTGCAGGACAGAATGGCCTGTTGGGGGAAACTTTTCGTATAGACTGCCCTTGGGCCCGTTGATAAGTAATGAGAAATCCTTACGTTACCAATGGGTTTTTGAATTGTGAAATATATCATATAGAATAGAATTTGGGTCATTTCGAAGCTTTCTACCAAATTCTCATGGTCAGGGAGCTTCTTACCTGCAGGGATCAACCTATACATAGGGTCCTATGTATGGTAAAAAGTGTCTAACTAAAAGGGTATTTCAAAGTGTTACGGGGCCTGGGTTAGAGGTAGGATAGAGTAGGCCTAGTCAACCAACACTGACATTGATGGAAGTGATACTCTTTGAGTGGGATGTCTGAGGAAAGCATGCCTGTATAGGTATTTCATATCAGATGAATGCATTAAACTTCCCTACCTTTAATAATCTTTTTTTCTTGTTAAAACTTAAGCAACTTGTGATTTCTTGATGACATGATGTCATACAGCCCATGACCCCCCCTCCCCCCCCTTGTCATGCTTGGTCATGGGGAGTGGGACCCCCCCTCCCCCCCTCCTGCATGACGTCATTTGTACACAGCCCCATACAGGCGGGTGCTGGAATGGATGGGACACGGCCAGACCATTCTTTAAACCTGGCCGATCATTGATCATTCCAAATGCTTTTATTCAAGAATTCAACTTGTGGAGTATTCAACGAGTTGTGTCTATGTTATAGTCTGGGTAGCTACATGTACAGGGTGTAATATCATCTATGATGGTAGTCCGTGAAACAGTCGGCACAAGAATGTTGGTAATGTTTCAGGAGCAGGGTCAGGGACAATGGGTAGGATGGGTGGCTCCATACAGGAGACGTATCCTCATAAAAAAAGAACTTATTTTCCTTTCCCACTATTTTTATCTCAAGAAAATTAAGTTTAGTGGACCTGAAGTACCCATGGGGAATGATTCGTTTTACCTACACCTCCTCCCAAATTACAGTCCCATATATATATATATATATATATATATATATATATATATATATATATATATATATATATATATATATATATATATATATATATATACTATGGTGTTCTTATTGTACAGATACTTTGTAGAAATCCTGCCATAAACATCTTATCAATGGGAGTCGGGTGATACCATGAGTGCAGCAATAGTCTTTTGCTGGTATGTCAATAAAGGATTGGTTTCTAAGGTTGACCCTGCAGGAATCCAAGGAATGTATAGGGTAATAACCAGAATTGCAATGGTATAGGTATTGTCTTCAATAACTAAGGAAGGCTTTATAGTTGCAAATATATGAGAATACAGGATCTGTAGAAATGTAATTCAAAACAATCAGTGGGTTAAATTGACACTATATATCCACATTGCAAAAATGTGGTGTCTTTATGCATATTTCTATCAAACATTAGGTGTTATTAGTATTGCCAATACCCTTCGTTTCCTGTTCGAGTAGAACAGCAACAACATATTCCAGGCTGGCAAGACAAAGAAATGTCAATAACAATAGCGTTGAAGCTGCCGAATTCATATTAGTTCAGCGTGGACCAGCCTGAGACTGAGGTACAAACCGGGGGTACAAACACATTATAATCACTTCTTATCATTTCAACATTTTTTGTTGGATTTACTTGTTATTGCAATCACTTAATTTTAAGATTGTTCCAAAACCGTAGTCACTTACATTTATAGTTATACATATGCCTTGTCTATATTAAATCATCCTCCGACCGTCTTACCCATGGGAGGCGTCTCTATATGGAAAGACATGTAGAACATTCCTCACGCTACCTGTATGTTCGACCTTTAGAACAAGTTTTTTGCCTTGTCTGGCCATGACCTGAGTAGGTGTAGGCAGGGAGCTAGACTAGAGACAATCCTGTGAACACTCATGGTATCGGGATGACCTCAGGGCAAAGAGGGTTGGAGAGGGTAAATATGTGCGCATGTTTCTACGTCATGGGACGTGCACACGACGTACAACGCACGTAAATACATGTATGGACCTTGCTGTGACTTTTACGGCCGTTTGACCTCACAGAACAGGGTCAGGACAGACAGTTCCCACAGGAATATAATGTGACCAGTTATAATACGCCCCCCCCCCCCCCCACCACAGCGACACTTTTATCTACAAGGTATTAAGCTAGCCAGCGTTTTCAACCGCAAGTGTGCTGAACTCTTGGTGCGATATGTTGTAACCCTATGGGGCCTATCCACACACTGAAAAAAGTCTTCCTGACAAAGTGACATGTATACCCATGTCAACTTGATTTGACACAGAGAGCACACGTCATTTGGACATATGCACATATGACAACTAGCACACAGTAACCCTCATATGATTTTACATGCCTTAAAATGCCATGTCATCTGTGAGTCGAATAGGGTCACAGCCATGTCAAAGGCACTTGACATGTGATGGTTTGACATATATAAGTGTTCTAGGATATTCCACTAGATGGGGCAAACAACTGTTTTGGTACCAGGATTAATCACTACCAAGAGGTACTACCAACACTTGAGACATTTGATGTATCTGTGTCATTTTGTTTTCATGAAGAATAGATCACTGAAGTTTGTAAATATTATCAATGAATGGTAGTGAATTCTATTTCATTGTTAAATTTGCATTTGTTATTGAATATCAAAATAGACACCCACAATCCTGAATTCTTCAACAGGAGAGGCTAGACACATTATGTGTGGGTCGGTGAAAATACCAAAAGATTGTATGCTAACCCACAATCTATAATCTCAGTATCTACAGTACATGGAGCCATATGGCATTGCCATGCACCTCCATGCCCTTGTCTTATGGACTGCATAGAGGTCCTCAGGCAAGAAGAAGTTCTTTAGATAGGAAAAAGTGCCTTGTTGTTGCAGGCCTGTGGGACTATGATATCCCCTGCCTTCTATTATAGACCTGCCTTGATTGACCCATTGGTATATAGAGCTCTATTGACTGCTCTTGGCCATTACATAATTGTCTCACAGTATTACTCAGGTGTATGGATCAGGAATATGTGACGTGTCTTCATTACTCATGTCAAGTGGAGTTGATGAACTAAATGTGAGGGCGTCAACCTCATTTGACATGCCTTCATACATGTCATGTGGGAGACAAATTAATTGTGACCTGTGCAGTATGTGTCAAAGTGATCAGTGTTTTCTCTGTGCAGGCAGCCTCAGGCCTGCCCACTTGCAAACGTTTCTTCACATTAAAAACTGAAAATAATGTTTTTCAATTTAAAAAAAAATATATGAATTTTTTAAAGGTATTTAATACGAGAGACCGATTGGACATACAAAAGGCTAAGTTACAATACCATGTAAAGTCTACTAGCAAATGTTTAGGAATTGTAAGATTGAACTTACGATACCTCTTTATGACACACTATTTCACAAGCTTCGCTTTGTATGTAATTCAGCCTCTTACAGAGGAAATATGAGAGGCATATGTTTAGAACTGTTTATTAGCTATTTTCCCTCAAAAATAAAACATATCTCTCGAGACTAAAACATTGGCAATGGAATTTCTTTCTACCATGACTTTGTAGAGGGGTCTTTTTTTTTTATTATATCAGAATAACATGACCAAAAGCCACTTAAAAAATATCAGCTTCCTATAGACGCCGCCGTCATATTAAAAAGGGCCGCATTATTGAATTTTATTCACTATAACCTTTAAAAAAATGTTTCTAAAATCCGCATCTCCTGACGAAAATTCCCTCTAAGAAAATTTTCATACCTCACCTAATGTTTTAAATAGTAACGTGGTTTAAGCAGCATATAAAATTCCCATTTTATCATCTACAACGCGGATCCTTTAGAAATATAGTGCTAATAATGGCTCCATTCAAACGCAAATCGGGGGGGGGGGCACGTGTCCCTTAGCCCCCCTGAAAATGGGCCTGACTGTGACTCTTAATTATAAATAAGAAATCGGGTCCGGGACCCCAGCTGTGCCCCCCACGACCCAATTTTCCTGGCTGAGCCCCCCCCCCTTAGACCACCCCTTCTGGATCGGCCCCTGTCAAATAAACTAAAATAACAAGTTCACAAGCCTCACTCCCTCATGAAAGTATCCACGGCTAATAAGGGTAATAAGATGATATGCCTTGCAATGATTCAGATGCAATAAATTAAAGTCAATGTTTTTTCAACATGAATGGATCGACTTACTAAAAGACAAAATACCCTACAGTATAGTGTCTCGCATATTGCGTGCACTGAAAAAAAAACGATCCTCAAATATTAATAAGAAGTTAGGAGGTCAAACTAACTTTTTGGCAAAGGTTATCAAAAAAGCATGTGTCCAAACTACCTATCCTATCTTAGCTTTTTCAAACTAACCCTAAGTAAAATGTTAGCATTTGCCTGACATTATTAGTAATTCGTTAGTCCTTTTACTAAGACTTTCATTTATTGGTAGTATGGAATAAGGCCTGCAGTTTTAATCTTCTGCAAACAAATTTATATTTGAATACTATAAACATCAAAAGATGGGAAATCTTGCATACAGATATGAAGAGTTTAGTTAAAATCACTGAATATAATGATCAATCCCTAACCCTTTGAAACTAACCCTTTATTGTAGGTAAGCCACATTGAATTCAAAACCTACTTTGAGTCTTAGACTCTATATCAGGATTTTGACTCCTGCAACAGAACCTCTTCATTTACGAAGCATATTCTATGCTTCAGATCATTTTTATTTACAACCCCTGAGCTAGGTCAGAGAACTAACAATGTGGATAATGTGTATATTGAATATCCACACAAAAGGTTCCTTCAATAACTTATCAATATGTTAGGTGCATTTTATTAAATGTTATATGAGTACAATTGCAAAAGACTTTCTAAGTCAAAGGTAATTGAAAATCACCATTATTTTGACATCCATAGACTATTCTATAATGTGCACCTACCAGAAAAACCCTCATACAAACTGCACTGCAGTAA
Organism: Acholoe squamosa; assembly: GCA_949317995.1. Taxonomy (NCBI): domain Eukaryota; kingdom Metazoa; phylum Annelida; class Polychaeta; order Phyllodocida; family Polynoidae; genus Acholoe; species Acholoe squamosa. The sequence continues at coordinate 41,076,613 of OX439039.1, read as the reverse complement.
AATGTTAGTCCTGTGTTAGTCACATGTGCTAACTAAGGTAAGTTAGGGGTTTTAACTAACTTATATTAGATTCATTTTTTTCAGTGTGCCTCACATATCAGCGAAATCCTAACTTATATTTCAGCTGCTTCTACTAGTATATGTAAAGCGCACCGGAGGTCCATTCTCAATTAGGCCTATTCCGAGTTAGCAGGTTGTTACATGGGCTGCAGTAATGGCGGCGCCCATGGGGCGACCTGCTAACTCGGAATAGGCTGCGCCTTGTGAGTGGGCTATTATCATCCATAGTAGGCCTATTTTGGCCATGACTAAAGGATCCCCAATAGGTAGGATGTTCACCTAATTCATTTCTCTGCAAATTATCATGCTAAATTCTTAAATGGACAATGCTAGAACAGAAACCAGTATAACATCTTAACCTACATTGGGGATATGTCAACAGGGAACCAAATGCGATTTCAAGTATTTATCTTCTGTGAGTCTTTGTCCCGTTAAGCTTATGTAAGCTTTCAACTGTAACGTGGCTGCAGGTATTTGTCGGACAAAGTCGTCCAGCACAGAACACATGTGCACCTTTTAGGTTTCAGATGTTAGCCCGTACAGACAATGCTATGCTCTCTTTTGTGTTTTGGCTGTCTCTGACAAATTACAACCTCAGTCAGCAATGGCTTTTATCCCTGTCCAGTATATAGGCCCAAGCTCTGATAAATAGTGCAACGGGACACTTTGAACAGAAGGCAATTGTTAAGGGTGTTTTGGATCACCCGCAACAAGCCTAGACTATGTTTCAAAAGCTATGGCATTTTCGCCAATAAGACTTAAAAAAAAAAGGTTGTAAGAATCTATGAAAAGAAGTCCCCAGGGATGATCTCAATTGGTAAAACACAAACGATAATGTAGACAAAAAAAAATTCTTCTTTGGAAATAGCCAGTATCAACTGGTAGCAGGATGTCCTCTAACACACCTCCCTCAACTAAAGTGCGCTTATGTTTTGTCCGGGTTTGTTGTCATTTAAAATCGTCAATTGAAATAAATACACATGCATTCTACAATCTACAGTGGATACTTTTCTGAGCTGTGAAGACACGGGCCGCTGGCTGCTTGTGCACGGTCACACCTACACTAAGGCTTTAGGAGCCTTTGTGGACACCATTGTAGTTGTGTCCCCCCGGAGAATCCCACACTTCCGGTGGATGGACAGAAGTCCTGTCCAAATCTGTTTCCCGGCTAGTAACAATGTGTACCTAACATCACAGCGGAATCAAATCGTCTCTAGGGACCGCAGGCCACCTTTGATGTCCCGAGCAGGTTCCCAACGAGCGGCATGCATGTAAAGCCACACACGCTAGTTACCAGCATCACACTTCCGGGTGATAATTTCTTCCCCTACATGAAAATAATACACAGTATAGAGGCATTAATTATCCAGTACCATTAAAGCAAATCGAATCAGAGAGCATTGGAATTGCAGACAATAGTGCTAGAATCAGGCTGCTCCAGGCCTGGATTAATTGCAGGTGGCAAATGCAATTAATAGTTGAGATGTTTCCGATGGCATAGCCACCTATTCCACGTTTAAAGTTAATTGCAATACCGTGGAATCAACCAGAGGTGCGACTCCCTATAAACCAGCAGGGTGATATTGTCAAAGATGGCTATCATTGTAGAAAAGCAATTATTTGATATGGTATATAGTGTACCACATCAAACTTACTCCAAACATCCGTGGGCGTGGTGATTTATGCGATACTGAATGCATCCTTCGTCATAACCGACGCACAAGGACATGACAAAGAATGTTGAATTGAAATCAATTTAAATTCTTGTAACATGTTATGAGGACTTCCATGCGTTTTTATGCACCCCTATATATTTTTCACGCAAACAGCAAGATGTACACAAACGTTGCAGACAGATTGAAAATATTTTGAATTAATGATATGTACTGGGGAAAGGGACCTTAATGCACTCGGCAATAATTTCCTTTTTCAAAGATGGTTCCCCATTTGTACTTTTAATGTTTTTTATTTGTGTTTTTGTTAAAATGTCCCAGAGCAAAGAACGACAAAATTGAAATGTATTTTCCAAGTTTTTTTGCGCCTTAATTATACTTCGCAATTTGAAGTTCATTTAATGCTGCAATATGTACTCAAAGTAGAGCTCTATAGTACTCTAGTACTCTACTGTTGACATAGATAAACCACAGACAGACGCTCATGGACCCCCTTAAATCTCAACCTCCTATTGATTCCCTAACCCGCCCCACTCTACATGTTCAGTATTCATGGTTCTAGGAGAGAGAAATGCATGGGACGGTGGGTGGGATATTTCTAGGCTGAGCAAATATAGTGTGTTCAAACAGTGCTATCCGGTCACCACAGGACGAGTTGGGTCCTAGGCATATATACTTGGGGATTCCTCCAGCATTAAATTGCTTAATCACACACAAGCCGATGTAGACTCTTTGGTGTGAAGATTGTATAATCTATGTGTGGCAGCCTATATACTCAGGCTTAAACTGCATGTGTTTGTAAAGCCTAGGAGATTGACATACATGTCTAATTGGGACAAACGCTGTCATGGGGTATCCAGATGGTAATCTCTTCTGCAATTTATGTCTCCCGGTGAAAGATATACATGTATATATCAAGTATTTCATAGGTAACGGTATGTTTCAGTAAGTTATTTGTATAAAAGAGATATCCTCAGGAGAACACACTTTGCATTTCGAGATGGGAAAACTCGAGAACATAAGTTACGACACGTATATCGTATACTTATGAGAAACATGGAAATATGTGGCTCATACTCCCCCATTAAGACCCTCCACATGCACGTATACAGACACGAGCTCATCATGACATGATTGAGTTTATAACTTTCATAACTTATTATTAACTGGGACAAGACACACAGCTGAAAACAGGAAAGATAGCTCATTAATTAGTACTTCCCTCTGCCTGGTACACAATACAAAAACAGGAGCCATTCTACCTGCCATGTAGGTCTATTTCATAACTACTAGGCGCATCTAACAACCAGTGTAACTGCTTTAATGTCATCCGGATTGACGTTAGTGAAACATGTGTACTCCTATAGGAAACGATTTACAAATCACCGAAATCATCCTGGGATGAAATTGGAATCATTCTTATATCGATTCCCAAAACATAAGTGTAGGTAGAACATATTGATGCACTAGTCCCTTTGGTGGTGGTTGGGGGGGGGGGCTGTGGGTCAGACCTACCCGTGTTAGTAATTTCATTCTTGCGAGCAGCAGTGACGTCATAGCAACCATTGCGGACCTTATCAGCCTTATCTCCCTACTGATATGAATCCTCATGAAGGGTTATTTTATATTCCAGGTTAGCGGATTCCTTAGTGGGTCGACCCCTGCTGAAGCTGATACCTTGCGAGATAAGGACTGATAACAGTGAGCTGATGGGTACCAGGTGTTACATAATGCACCCTGAAAAGTCTGCAGTGAATGAGAGGAACGTTCTCATTGGTCAATAATGTATCACACTAGGTCTGAATAGGAAATGTACTAGAAAAAGGTGTTAAAATCCTTATCAGAAAAGATCTAGAAATCATACAGCAGAATGAGTTACAAAATCTGAAAGATATTAAAGATTTGCATCATACACTTGGTCCACTATTTTTTAATCCTAATATCAGAAAAGAAAACATCAAAAATGTTACTTTTTCTAGTACATTACCTATAAAATTTGACCCTTTGCCAGCTGCCTAGCAACCGGGGTTCTGCTCCCGAGAATACAAAGAAATTCAAAATTGCAGAATCTAGAAATGCATATTAGTGAAATATAATGGCCTTTGCGTGTTCCTTAGTGGGCCGACCCCTGCTGAAGCTGATACCTTGCGAGATAAGGACTGATAACAGCGAGCTGATAGGTACCAGATGTTATGTAATGCACCCTGAAAAGTCGGCACTGAATGAAAGGAATTTTCTCATTGGTCAATAGTGTATCCCGCTTGGTCGGAATCGGTGTTTGGAGTCGGCCATTATACACCATGATACAAGCAGACTAATGTTATACAGGAGTAAGGGCACACCTGTATTCAGCCCAGGTGAGCGGATACCTTTAATTACAGACACGGCACAGGACACCCCACATGGACTCTACAACAGGACAGGGTTAGAGATGTCCCCTCCCCTGTCCCCTATTTATTCCCAGATCCACCTGTGTGTACATGTGGCAGTAATTACCAACCTGCCCACAGACACCCTTACCCCAACTGCCGTGCCTACCTGTATATCTGCATGTATATGGGACCTGTATCCAAGGCCCGTGAGAACTGGGGCATAACGGGTTGGATCCTGGCAGAACTGGGGGGGGGGGGTTATCCTCTCAGTGTGTTTATGGGGTGGTAGGATATGAGGTCTGAGGTGTGTCAGTGTGTGTGTGTGTGTGTGTGTGTGTGTGTGTGTGTGTGTGTGTGTGTGTGTGTGTTGGGGGGGGGTGCAGGTAAATGCCCTGGTCTGTCCTCCAGGCTACCGTGATGGCAGACAGGTGATTTAGCAAACATGGCGCACGGCTATACATAAACCTAACCATAGCTATCCAATAGGTAGTCCTTTAGGCTTTAGGTGAGAGCAGTCATTTCACCATGGAGATAAACGCACGTTTGAAGAAAATTTAAGACTGCTTTATTTAAAAACTATTGGGTCCAAGGTGGTGCAAGACTTTCTGTCATGGCCCCTCCCTCTGTCTTTCCATAATATGGACCATATGTCAGGACTGGAAAGATCTGATACAATGTATCATATTGGAGAGATCAGTCTTCTATATAATTTCACTCCAGACAAGTTTGGGGATCTAGTTATGCCTGGTATCACTATCAAACCTTTTGAATATATCAGAGCACCATATTGATGGAGGCATATCTATATAAGGTGTAAAATGTATACAGTAGAAATGTTGTATCCCTTTGATCAACTTGGTTTCACATTGGGCATGAGGAGACAGAGAACCGTCCCAGTCAAACCCTAGGTCTTCCTCCTGTAGAGTCTAATCTGTATGAACTAGGCCAGGTGTATAGTCTCGCCAGACCGTGAATATTACATATTCACAACATGGCAAGCTAATGTAAAGAACCTTTATAATCATGATTTGGGAGTACGTTAGGAGTAAGTTATGGTTGTTTGACGCCATTTTGACATCTAGGGTCATATTCATGGCGAGAAACCTAGCTATTTCACTCTCAATTAGGGACATCCGAAGTCTATGTGTAATATATCAAGAAACATAAGCGAAGCGAGCATTTGTAAAGGTAGGAGGCTTAGTACTTTCTTTCAAATGAGTTTCCTTTGTCTTAGTACTTTGGATCCTAATTCAGACACCCATGATCCATATACTGTATTTCGTACCCATATACATATAGACATACTAGGGGTTCTGTAGGAGCATAATTCCCTATCCGTTTGTAGGCTTTATCCCATCCAGATTATGTATCACACGCGATGATTCCCTTTGTTATTGGAGTCAATATACAATGACTCCAATGCTCCCAAAAGGAATTAAACTTACAGGTTGCTTTAAGTCCATTTGCTAAGCGTGTTGGGAGTAGAACTAATGAGATTGATTTGAGCTGATCTTTATAGGAAATCTGGTATCCCCTACTTGTTAAGCATCTTCAAAGACGGCGGAGATGTGAACCACACGAGGATATATTATTGGATTGGGTGTGATTTGCATGTGAGATCTGCATGAGGAGGTATAAATACAAGTTTTATTTTTCACACTATTTCACATCTGGTGGGAGCCCTTTACCACAGATCATGGTTCTAATACTCAATAAAAACACAAATCTCATCACATTATATAAAGTTATATGCAATATACCCAAGAAACAGTAAATCAAATAGGTTATCCATCAGTAAAGATTTATCTGAAATGGCAGTGCCGAACCATCTTTGGTGGTTTTATGAAAATATAGTTAGTGCTATAGAACATTCAAGTAATGCGTGACTATGAATAAGGAAGTGTATTTGTCATGCTGCATAAGAGCTCAGTTTCATAAGTAGGTGAAAAGCAGTATTCCCATGCAACCTAGTATGGAGAAATCAGATCAGACTTAGCGATCTTAATGCATTGAGAACACCTAATCAGATACACTAGAAAGTAGGTGGGTGTTTACAATAATCAGATGTCGGTACCAGGTAGTTACATAGAGTCACGGTGTTCACCCAATAGGTACAATGTATAATCATAATGGTTCTTTGTAAGGTGTGTGGATACACGACAACAAAGTCATAAAGTAGGGATTGTGGTATAACCCTGGTCTACAGACCTACGCTTATAGTAAACACCTTATTAATATGCTTGATACGCCCTTAGAGAAGACACATAACATGGATTGCATTTCCCATATGCTATGGTTTACAAACATTATTTTCAAATATCTACTTGCACAATACCAGGGGTGTGAAATCTCGAATATGATTTTCTCTGAAGTGCAATTTATGGCTTACCAGTTTTTTTCACTTAGTATTTTACAGCAAAATTAAGATGTTAAAAGGGGGACATTAGTTGATCTATTACAATCTCTTTTGTGCCGAGGGCTTAAATTTACCATTGGGATAGTGTAACATCAATCAGTTTTTAAGGGGGCAGACATTTGTCAGATGAAATCTCACCCCCCCCCCCCAATTGGCAAAAAATATAATCAGTGGATTCACACATATCACAGGAACTGTCTTTGTGAAGATTAACATTTTTGAAGACTTCACACCCCTGAATATATCCAGTTGCATAAGAAACCATGTCAGCAGATTATAGAACGTGGAAGAGTGGGGAACCTGAAGACATAGAGGGGGGGGGGGTGAAGAGGGAGATAGGGATGTATGCACAGGTAATGGGACAGGGTATTATGGAGGAGTGTGTGTTATGGAGGCTAAGGATAGGTTGTGGATCTTGTCTGCATGACTATGTGTTTGCTCGTCACAGGAGGCCAGCTACAGTGTACAATGTAGGCTACGACAAGTCTATTGCTCACTACTGGAGTGCGAACTATGATAACAATAGCATCACCACAATGGTTTCTGCTCCAGCATGGGCATACGATGGTTCTCACATACAGGAACACAATGTGTTACAGCATACAACACATGAATGGAGTGAACACATGCAAACTATGCTATGGAATCATAGACTGATATTTCAGCATTGAACTGATCCATACACTGACATTCAATTACAAATTGCAATTACAAATACAATTCAATAGATTGCAATCTTCTGCACTGAAAACATGGAATATCCGAAACTAGTCAGCGATGACCACTTTAGGTCCTCAAGTTGACGATACCTAAAACTACAGCTTTAGGTAGTCAAAATGACAACTTTAGGTCGTCATCCTGATGACCTGAGTCGTCAGGATGACAATACTGACAGTACAGAGTCGTCATATTGATGACTCAGGTCATCAGTATGACAACCTAAAGTCGTCATTTTGACTACCAAAAGTTGTAGTTTTAGGTATCGTTAACTTGAGGACCCAAAGTGGTCACCGCTGGCTAGTTTCGGATCTTCCATGTTTTCAGTGTGGGCTGTTGTATTTTTTATCTTCTACATTCATTTTTAACGAGGATAAAACAAGCTATCTTGCCTACATTGCTTTGTATAAAAACAGAGTGTTCATCCTAATAACCTCATATCTTTAGAGTGCCGATGACGTCGAAGAAACCATCAGAAAATAAATACATGTACACATTTAATCTGAAGGGTTGATGTACAACATCTTCAACACCTGAAGAGATGGCTATTGGTCCCTTTAGACCGATCCCATAACGCGAAAAATGGCCTAATATCCTTGTGATTTAAGATTGCAGTGAGCCTTAAGGTCAAATCCCACAACGTGAAAATGGGCAGCAAATCCTTGGGATATAGGATATGTGGTTGCTTAGCCGATATTGGGGGTGGTGATATCGTCTTAGCAAGGCCTATAACGGGCTAATAACCCTTGCCAAAGTGCTGGTATTCGAGGAGTGAAATACATCAAAAGTTTTTGATATTTTTCTTACAAGAGGCCAGAAATCTCTGTGATATAGGGAAATTCCCTGTGATTTAGAGGAAAACAAGAATCTTCAGTAAATCACAAGACATCTGTATATTTTTCATAAATCAGGATCCAAGTTCCACACACTATAGCCATAAGAATGTTGTACTTGTGAATCAAAGTAGCAACTAGTCAGTACAGAGATGGATATCACAGATATTTCCCTTCCCATAGTGGCTAGTAGTGGGGTTTGAGCAGTGGTATGGGAACCCTTGTGAATTTTGTTTTTGACAAGACTCCAAGGCTGCCGATATCCAGAATCACAGGCATTTTAGACCCATTTTTCATGTAGTGGGAGTTGGCCTTTAGCCGATATTGGAGTGTTAATATCGTCTAAGGAAGCCTATAGTGGCTAAGGAGTCTTGTCAAAAGGCTGCCTTTTGTGCTATGGTACACATCAAGACATTTAGATATTTTTTGTCACAGACTCTTGAAATCTCTGTGAGTCACTTGCTTGTCTGGGTTTCTCAGCCAAAGTGTAGAATTCACAGTGATTTACTGCTAAACAATGGCAATAGAATCATATTCACAAGGATGCAGTGCCCAATGTCCAATATCGACAAGAGAATCAAAATCACAGAAGATGTATCATCCAATATCGGCTATTAGTGAGATTTTAATACGGTAAAGGATGGTAGGATAACCTTGCGATTTACAATAATGACAGTACCTGAGGTTTGCTCATTTCTCAATTCACATAGATTTTAGATTCAATTTTCACGTAGTGGGATTTGTCCTTTAGGGATAAAGAAAGAAACTACATATGTATATACGCTACGATACGTTGCATATTTCCCAAAGTTACAGGTACAACAGAATTGCTTTGTTGGTGAGCTGAAATCACGTAATAAGTTATAACTTGTAGAGAGACGTTATATGACAGAGGACATGTTCTCACGTTAGCACGTGGGTGTGAGGCACTGGTGTTGATGAGGGTTGGTAGACTTAGTGAGTGCGAGGTGGGAGGGGTGAATGTGAAGGGGTGTATTGTACAGATGTATATACATTGTACGTAGCACTATGGTATGGCGGGTGGTGAGCACAAATTAACGTAACTCAGCCGTGTGCACCTCTATAGCTGCCCCAATAAGCTCTAACGGGCTGAGGCTGACCACAGCCCCCACCTATACTTGTACAGCTCTTGTTGAGCCTCACACTGTCAACAAAGACCACCCGGCCACAACGAATCGTAGGGACTGTACATTTATAACGGGAGACTAAAAAGGTGGGTTTTCGCGCTCCTGTGTGAAAAAAAGATCTTCCACTGCCCGACCCGCCTTCAGGAGGAGGCTAATTTCTCTTTGGCTATAAACACCCTTTGAACTACCGCAATGGCAAATACCTAGCGTATAAGGCGTAGCTTATAAATGTTCATCAATTGCTGTGCCTTTTAGAATCTATCTAAACTCAGCGGTGGTATTAAGGTACCTACACATATGATAGCACGTTACAATATTTTCCTTTTTTCCACTCCTACTATCCCCACCAAATGGACCCAGCTAAATAATGACCACTCCTGATAATAACAGAAGTCAGCCCTGACCATTTAAGACTAGACCTGCCCACGTTTAAGGGGGTTAAGAAGGATGTTGGGGCCATAGGCTGATAATGATATGGGTAAACGTAAATGTGCTAGCAAGTCTTCAGCCTTCAGGTGAAGGAAATCCAGGTAAACCTCTGGAGTTCTGCAGACGCGTCCGGGAGACGCGTCCACCGTTTATTATGCTACATGTACCTACTCACCTGGCTTGAAGAAGGCATGTGTCCCGTTTACATCAATGGGAATTTAGAATATCATAAAATGTCGCATGTAGTCTTATATTCTATGTAATCACACACACTATGACTGTCCATTATAGAAAACACGCGCACAGGTACCCAGGAATATGTTGCATACTGAATGACCAGTAGCCTAGTTGAAATTTAATACATATCCCTGACTTTGCCAGACCTGAAATAAATGCTCATGACCCCCCCCCCCCTCTCCTTCCTGGCCCGGACAGTCTGTCATGCTCTCCAGTGGGGGCTCGACATACCTACGTTCTCAATTGCAAATTATGTGGTGAGAAAAATAGCTATAGCCCTCTTGGTTACATAACTCACGGTGGAAGTTGGTACGGGTCTGCCCTTCAGACGAAAGCATGGCAAACACAGCTGGTTCATTTGGCCAGGTACGCAGTCTATGGGATAAGAACCCTAGGGTAAGGATTCACAACAAACTGTTGAATACTCGGATATGACCTGGGAAACTGCGTATTTTGTCTCACAATGCCTTTGTCATGGGACCTAAGGCTTACTGATGCAATGTCTGTAGGTGATAACGTAATATCAGTATTTGCAATGGACACACGGTTTGCCTCAAGAAAATTGGCGTCATTCATCAGGTCCATTTTCAAACTGCCACTAAATTCTTTCCTGTTGGGTGTCTCCTTATCACATTAAGTACTTAGTATTTCTAACTTGAAGGACGTCGCAGGTAGAGCAAAATAGCTCAAAATGCCATGAGGAACATGTGTAGTGCTAGCCTAATACAATATGGAGAAAATGATAATTTGTCACCAAGTATATGTTTTAATATATAAAGGGGCCAGACCCCGTTTCATTTTAGGAAATTAGCATGGGCAGTGTATATAGAATATGCTATTAAGCATGGTGTTGGTGCCCCCTATGTAATGGTATGTGGGCGGTCTTGAATGCGCATCTGCATAACATTTCCGTCACCAATATGTCCAATATCAATAAACAGGAAGTATGTCAACATGAAGTTGATACACATAGTAAAACATGTGCGTTGAAATCATTGGCCTGCCATTATTATTGACGTACCACACCCCTGCGTGCTGGACATTACGAGAGAGTGGATTATTATGAAATGTGGATTATTATCAAATCAATATTCTACCTCAATACGCCCCCATTGATTAGGTCAACAATGCAGCGCTAATATATCCGTGTGAACGACTCGAGGGCTACCGATGCACGTGGCTGATGAGTGGTATGTAGCCTCGGGGATGTAGTCAAGCAGATGGACTGATGGGAGGTTTCATAATTACATCAATTCAGCAATTTATGCCATTTTACTCTCCATGCACAAAAACATAGACACAGACACATTGGTCGAGAGGGTCGACTTATATATCGGGTTATGGTCCCGGGTATATAATACATACATGTGCTCATGTCAAACAGCGTTATGTCTAACGGATCACTACACTATTTCCATGACCAGTAATGCGCTCATCACTCTGGTTTGAGAGTATTTCTAGCACTGGGCAGGTGACCTGGCAGATATCACCTGCCCATTAATGCCTCGACCTGGTTAACATGGGGTTCAATGGGATCACCTAGTCCAGCTCGACACAGCTGTGGTACATGTAAACCAATGGATCATCAGCTTTAATATTGATAAATTGTAGGAATATGTTTGTGTTTAAGCTTATTGGGTGTTTATGAGCTATTTTCAAATAACTACGATATCTGACTGAAAGGCACTACCCCTGTCGATACGATGTAACTTGTAAGTCAGTTAGTGTATACCCTTAAATCCTCCGGATTACATCTGCTTCACAACATTCAAATCCTATTTAACGATAATGTTAAAGTTGGGAAGTTGCATTTGACTTCATGTATCAGGTGTATTATATGAGTGGTGCTCGTCACATGATACGCTTATGAAATGGAGGCCAGAATAAGGGCGAGGGCTGGGCGGGGGGTGGTGACAGTCACGCACGGTGACCTGTAGGGGGTCCCTGACCGTGGCATGATCCCTGAGATCCACCTGACCGCCTGCAGGCAGCTCTCAGCAGGAGGGGTAGTTAGACATCGTATCCTCCAATACCACACCCGCACCACAGACCATCAGTGTACTGACACATAATACTCGATTGATTTCCTCATATTCCTCATTATCATACCACGCTTAATGGCAGTTGAATGTACTTTACTTGAATGCTGAAGTAGAATACAATACCGTTCATAAATAGCCCCTTTCATGAGGTCTAAAACGCTCTATCATCCATTAAACGTTATTCTTCAGTTTCAATACGAATGGCATTGAATAAATGATACACAGACTGACTTTTCATATGCTATACATCGCAGCCTAATACAGACTGATTTCTATGTCGAAGGGCGCAAGGGGGGGGGGGTTAAGAATGTGCAATACATATGTCCAAGGTGTAAGAGGCTTGCATCATGGTTCTGTCCACTGATAAACAATGGTCCTGTCCGCCTGATCATTACACCAGAAGACAGAGACCTAAAACCACAGAAAAGGATCACAGCTTTACATTTCTTATACGAAGCTTACCAGCAGTGGTCCTCACCTCACACGCTGTAAAGTGATCAGGGTGCAGGACATTCTGTGTATCTCATCTTCTCAACTCTCTTCCCCATCTACCTAAAGGTACATACATACGTCTATGACCGTGGTGGTCACAACCAAAGCAAAGGTTTCAACCATACCTTGAACTCTGTTGTGGCCTGGCATTGCACCAATAGTCATTTTTGAATGAAGGGCCATTCTCTCATTCAAAAAATTGTCTTCTTGTAAAACGTTGATGCATGTTTTTATATGTGGATGGATTGACATTGAAGCTTGACCTTTGTCTGAGGTTTGGGGTATTTGATAAAAACGATGAGATCGAGATATGGCATGTTGCTACGGTATAGCAAGACCCATGGATAAAGAATGAAGTTATCCAACATGCTTGAGGCCTACTACATCTACAATTTACACATTGACTGACACTGACATATGAATAGGGTAAAATGACTTTATAATGACACTCATGCCTAAGAGTCCTTTCTCTTGGCATGATACATGTATCCTGGGATGGTATTGTCGTAGCCACAGGTATATTTCTACAATCATATAGTACTCGTTGGAGCGACTACATTTATTCAATATTTTGCTCTTTTGTCGAATATCTAATGAGGCATGAAGTGAATATTATATTTGATGGTTGTGAATCCAAACAGTCATCTACCTTCATTGTGATGGTTTTAGTTCTTTACTCAGGTGTGCATTTCACACCAAACGTCATTTTAATATGTATATCTTTTGTGAAAGGATCTCATGTGACACATATACACCTACACACATGTGTGGGAGGTTCATCCATAGTTTAGGGAGGGGCATCTCATGTGATCCACATAAAGCTGAACCATAAACTTCAAAAGGAGGGTAGCTTGGTAAACATAAACTCACGGTTTCTGGAGAAGGCAGCCACCGCCCTCCACATCGTCCGCAGCCACGATGGTTTTGATGGAGGACTCGGGTCTGTACATAGCAATAAAACAAACAAAAAGTCAGTCACCTAGGGTCAGCTAAATAAATAAAGCATGACGGCTTACATGTCATGTCGTATGACCACCACTCAGGCATGTCTCTGAGCAAAGCTCGTTAAAGCTGACATAAAACAACCATGTTGTACTTGCATACCATGGAGGTTAAACCCACCACAGCTGCTGCCCACCACCTTTAACATTAGTGTCCAGGTATACAGAACTGCTGCCAGATCCCCACCTCCATTTATACTACACCTACTACTCAGCCTACCACTACCACACCGATCAACGACGACAACAACTCACCTGGATTTTACCGCCATCTTGAAAGGGTCTCTTCATGAGTTGCAGCATTTAAATCCGGGTGGGACTGTGTGGGGGTGGCATGGTGTCTGCTGACCACCCCGGGATGTGGAAGTTACAGGTGTTAATCCGGTTGTTGATGGTCTGTGACTGTCCTGCTGCTCAGGTGGGAGGGGAGGGAGAGGTGCATGGAGAGACAGCACCCAGAGCTTGTGCTCAGGCTGTTGTGGTGGCAGCAGCGGATACAGCACACCTCCTGGTCCCTGGTTGGTGGTGGCCTGTACAGTGGTGGTGGTGGTTGGGGTGGTGCGGCAGGAGTGGTGGTGGTGGTATTGTAGGTGTAGCTTAGTGTGCTGGAGGAAACGTCACGCCTCACCTGGCTGCCCAGCGCCAATCGACGCGCCACCTGGCGTTCGACCCGGCCTGCTACTTCTGCAAGAGAAGGTAGCGAGAAAGTAGTGTGGCGTCCACCAGTTCTATTCTAAGGAGTGATCATTTTTTAACAACGGGGGGGGGGGGGGGGGGGGGGCTGGTGGGTTTGAGAATTTTTTCAACCCCTTGACCGGAGGGGGGGGGGTAGAATTTTTTCAACCCCTCTTATGGAGGGGGGGAGGGTCAAAATAATTTCACATGTTTTCAGTGGAAAACCATGCGCGTTACTATAGGGTACAAGGGCATGTTCGCGCGAGATTTTCGGCCCTTATGGGGAGGGGGGTCAAAAACATTTTGCCCAATCAAGATGGGGGGGGGGTCGAAATTTTTTTCGCACATCTGCGTGCAAACCCACCAGTCCCCCCCCATTGTTAAAAAATGATCACTCCCTTAGGGACGAGTCTTTCATTACCAGATTGTGTGTAGGCGGAGGGTTAAAAAATGGAGGGGAGGGCAAAATTAGGCTTTCCGGTCGATTCGAATACGAAGTATTATTTCAGCGCGAAGCATTATTTCACTTTTTTGGTAAGGGGGAGGGGTAGGGGTATTCAATTAGGCCGGATATTTGCCAGAAAGTGTCCTATTGTTTTTGTATTATTTATACGACGAACCAGGTGTTTTTCAAGTCCGGGCCTTGTTGATGTGTTTGGGAACCTTATTCCATTATAACCTACCGAAATTATGGGCAGGGTTTTCTGAAAGCTTCAGTTTTGGGCATTTGGTAAAAATCTACAGGCAGTTTAGATCATACTAACCCACATGGTGCAATTTACTTGTCTGTAGCTTAAATATTACGTTAACAAGTATTCTGCATATGTAAGTTGCTGATAAATTCAACTCATCCAACATCCTCATCCTAATTTTTCAACCATCATCTTATAATATAGAATTCTTCAATTCTATATAATTATTGTAAATAACTAAAGGAAAGTAATGTTTAAGCTAAAAGCCAAAAATCATTGATTTTAACTAAGAAAGGGGACTGTATTATTTATTACTTTCTTATTTCTGTCCAGCAAACTGAGCATTTCAATTGATAACTTTATTTGTTTACCTACTGTTTTGTTCAGTTTAATAAAATGATAAACTGAATTGAATTGAAATTGAGTTGGTGTCACCCACGGCCTGTCTTCAGGAAAGATCCAAAAGCAGTGATTGTAGCTTCGTCCCCCCCCCCCATAACACAATTATCAAAAGAAAAATATAGTGAGAGTATAGCTCTAGTAAACTGTCTCTTATGTTCAATAATCATTCCAATATAGAGTGCATAATACTAATCAGGGTCGTTTAATGACCTATGTAATTTCTGTTGCTTGTTCATTGTGATAATCTGAGGAAGGATACTCTGAAAGGGCCATATTACCCTTTGACATCTAGCACTATCTATGCCGAGGTAGCGGATTGTCCAATTAGCGTGGCCACTGCTGAAGCTGGTGACCAGCGGTTACCAGATGGGTTCCCCCACTGCCCCCCCCCCACCAGAGAGGTCTGCAGTGAATAGTTTGGATTATCATTACTTCGTTGGCTTATATTTAATCCCGCTAATTCAGTATAGCCTGACTATTATAATGATTCAGTGAGGCCAGTTGGTGCATATCCATGCTGCATCCTTGCTGCATCTGTGTTGCACCCTTGTTGCATCCATGTTGGAAACCCTATTCTCCATACTGCATTGACGCTACATCCATGTTGCATCCATGCAGCATACACGTTGCAATCGTGCTGTATCCACATTGCCTCCATGCTGTATCAATCTTGCATCCTTTCTGCATCCATGTTGTATCCATGTTGAATGTATATTGCATTCATGTTGATCCATGTTGCATCCTTGCTGCAAACATGTTGCATTCATGCTGCATCAATGAAACATCTTTGCTGTATCCATGTTGCTTCCTTCCTGCATCCATTTTGTATCCTTGCCACATCCATGTTGCATTTATCTATGCTGCATCCATGTTCTACCCATGCTGCATATCTATGGCATCCATGTTGTAGTCATGTTGTTTTCATGTTGCATCCATACTGCCTTCATGCTACATCCATGTTACATTGTTGCTACATCCGTGTTGCATATATGTTGACTCCATGCTGCATCCATGTTTCATCCATACTGCATCCCTGCTACATTCATGCTGCATTCATGTTGTTCCTTGTTGCACCCATGCTGCATTTGTGCTACATACTTGCTGCATCCATGTTGCATCCTTGCTGCATCCATGTTGCATCCTTGCTGCATCCATGTTGCATCCTTTCTGCATCCATGCTGCATCCTTGCTGAAGCCATGTAGCATTCGTGTTGCATCCCTGTGGCATCCATGTTGCATTCATGTTGTTTTCATGTTGCATCCATGCTACATCCATGTTTCATTCATGTTGCACCCTTAATTGCTGCATTCATGTTGTATCTATGTTACATCCTTGCTGCATCCATGTTCCATTCATTCTACTTCTATGTTAAATCCTTGCTGCATCCATGTTTCAGAACTACTGGTGTACGCTTCAGTCCAAATGCACCGCATGCCCACTGGCAGCTAAATAATCTTGCATGTAGACAGTTTTGACAGTGAGCTAGGGAGTACATTGTATCAATACTAATTTAATGTGCACACCAATAGTGCCCCTCTTTCTCTATGGTCAGACATCAACTATAGGTGTCTGTGTCAGGTAGAAGGGCGGGATCTACCAGTCAGACACTATAGTCCCACTTTAGTTGATTCCCAGCAGATTGGAACCCCGGGATTGGAACCCAGTTCAATTTTGCTACCCTTTTAACTTTTATCCTATGTTAAACTGCTTACCCGCACCAGAAGGCAGTACATGTATATACATGTGTTGTTGTACTTCCAAATTCAGTTGTTACTGAGAATATACTGACCAACCACTGCATATTTCAGTAGCCACTAATAGAATACTCCCAAAACAACTGATTTAAAACTTCCTTTTCAGCACAGATTCAGTAGTCTACTGACTCTTAACTGAATTTTCAGTATGAATGCAGTAGCCTACTGATCCTCTACTGGTATCACTGTCCATTCATGGGGTAGTGCTGGTCAGCTAGACTTTTACCTTGATATATCATTATGGTATCATATATGCTTAAGGAAAAAGATATACATGCATGAAGCTGAGATTTTACTTACTGCTAGTAAGTAGCACCTAATGTAATGAACTGTCTAGCAATTCTTTCTTTGTCACAATCATGACAATCTTCAAATATAATTCATAATCTCGGATTCACTATTTTCCCAACTCAACACTGATGCTGCTGTCATACTACTATAGCAAAGCTTTATCAGTATCAATTGGCTATCCTGCTATGGTATTGGTTACCAAGTACTACTGATTTGATACTGCTCTAGTTCCCTCTTATATGGGTTACCGTATTGGCCTGTATAAGCGAGGGGTATTGAATGAGTGCTGGTCTTGAATAAGCGCCGGGGGTACAGGGGTGTTGAAATTTCAAAATACACTGTAATCTAAGTCTTGAATAAGCACCGGTCTTGAATTATGAGTGGCAGGGGGTAGAGCCTACTTGAAATTAATGAGTGCCAAGGCGCTTATACAGGCCAATATGGTATGGGTTACTATGAAGTAAATGCAGCTACATATAGTTGATGTGGAGCTCAGCAGGCTAATGTGCTGAAAAGTAATCAGAAGGACCCAAATTCAAGTCCCCCCAGGGCAAGAAAAACTTCTTCGGTGGAACAAGGGGTAGTAGGAGTAATGCGTAGTAATGAAAGAAGGACAGTGGACACTTATTTAGTACTTTTTCCTGCCCCCAGCAGTATATCTGCAGTGGTCTACTGCACTGCATCTGGGGCTGAAGCAGTACTAAATCAGTAGAACCACTGACCAACTACTGCACATCATTTACATACTGTATTTCCTCGATTAGAAGCCTGGGCTTATAATGATTTCAAGTGGCAAATCGACCAGGCTTGTTTTGGGGCAGGCTTATATTTATTTAATCAGAAGATAAAATTTGCTCCTTTGCCATGTTTATAAGATTTATTCTATGATTTAAACAAATTTTCAGATACAAACTCATGATATAACTTTATGCCCACTTAGATATGTCTGCCTGATCACTTGACAATTTTTTTGAACAGGGAATACATAGATATTTCACTTGAACTTCAAACTATGACTACACAAATGACCTCAATTGGATTTCTGTTCCATACCCAGGCTTATATTTGGGGCCCGGCTTGTATAAGACCCAGTGACCTTTTTGACCAGGTTTGTAAACGGGGCAGGCTTATATTTGAGGCCAGGCTTGTATTCGAGGAAATACGGTATCTCAGACATACTGATCTGCCACTGCTTGTATACTGAAGTCATACCGCTCTGCTACTGGACCACTAATCTCTGGTAGAGTAATAGCAGTGGATACTGAAACACCACTGATTTGGTACTGAAACACTACTGCTATACTATGTATTTCATTAGGGAGTGGTCATTATTTATCAACAGGGGGGATGGTGGGTCTGAGGGGGGGGGGCGTAAAAAATTCACTCCTCCCGAGGGGGGGGGGGGCTAAAAAAATGTTGACCCCTCTTGAGGGGGGGGGCTAAAAAAAGTCTAAAAGAAATGGCTCTTACATCTTATTTTTTGTTTCAACGACGTCAACTACACTTTTGTGATGTACATTGACTTACGTTTTAATCCTAGACTGGATAACTTCGCCTACTTGACTTCAAGCCTGGGTGACCTGGGTAGCAGTAAAACCGGTGGGGACATCTGATGAGTACTACCTGAACTAACGGACAGCTAGGCGTTCACAATTCCTATGGGTTCACTGAAAACCTGCCCAACTCAGTATCTGCTCCCGCTACATGATTACACAGTTGCAGAGATTCCCAGCGTACCTATGGGTTGCTGTGGACTGGTCATCATCAATAGGGAACTGATATTCTAAAAACAAGGCAGCCAGTTGTTTTAATTATATAAACACCACTTTCTGGGAGATGATACAAACTAAGGCTGGCCTACTGGTCGCATTACAGACCTTTTAAAGTTGGTATCCCATGCTTTTACATGTATATCAAAAATGTATAACAGGGGGCTGAGATGCAAAAAAAAACGAGGCTTATGATAGTCTGCACACATCGACTCAGTGCAACAAGGTCGTATCTGCATCTGGGTCAACAAGGTAAAAGGTACCTCCATGAAGGGTTTCATAGAGGTACCTTTTACCTTGTTGACTAAGGTGCAAGTTTACAACCTTGTTGCATTGAGGCGAAGATGTGGACGCAGTTAGTCCGCGCTTCCCCAAATGCCTATCAAATTCTATTCCGTTCCCCAGTCTGCTGATATGCAAAAAATGTACCAAAAATGATCAACTGGTACTATGGCTTACACGTGACCTGTATAACTGTATCATTATATCATATATTATGACTTACATATCACTCTTACATTATTGGCAAACCCTTACTTCTTGGTATAAGAGTGTGACAGATGATACATCTCTCAATGCGCCAAATGTAATGATGCAAGACATGGATAATTCAAATAGTGAAGAAGTCACTTGATTCATTTTCCATTTTTTTTTTTTTATTATTACATCGAATAGAATCCATAGTAGAGGACACAAGGTCTGGAACAGAGCTGCTAGTTTGTGGCATCAAGGAAGTTTTACCGCAGGTTGTAGCCACTTTTCCAAGAATATATATGGAACTCAGACACGTCATGAATCACTTTACCTCTTAAGGGTTGCTATCTACATGTATTCTTGTACAGAATAGAGATAAGTTGGTCATGCTATGGTCGATTCCACTTTCAACCTCTCTTCTTTTTCTTTATTTTTTCTATGACTTTTAGCGTCTGTATTGATTCATAACATAAAACCTAGGTGAAATTGGCTCAGTGCTTGCGGCGCTCATATAGTCTGTCATACATCTGGTTCCACTTGTTGTGTGCCCAGTACTCCTCAGGATGGACATGGGGGAAGCGGTTCGCCTTGTTAAAGTAGACTGGCTCACCCTCAAATTTACCGGTTTCCCAACCAGGCACGTCCTTCATCAGATCATTCTCATCATCACGATTTTTCCGTAACTGTTTCAGGAACCTAGAAAACACGAAATATTCTATTTCAATATAATGGCGTGATAAGAACAGTGTTTCCCAGGAACTACCTATTTTTTTAACATGACATTTTCTTCATATGGCCTCTTTATGTGTATTATGATCACGCTATTGTTATCGCTACACATAAAATACTATTGTCAAAACTTACATTCTGTGTTGCTCAGCATACATGAAAGGTTCTAATGCTATACGTGCATCCCTCATTTCCAGTTCCTGCTTACTGAAAATGAAACAGATTTGTTACACAGGTATATCAAAATCATGAATGCATTCACACGTTCCAAGGAAAGGCACCGCTATTTCCTTTAGGCCTGCTAATGCATCATGTCCATTAATGGTCATCATGCATAAATGCAGCCCTGGCGAGAAACTCGCCATGGGTACATTCAGGCCTAATCCCAACCCTATGGGGTCAATACACTTTATCCCGAAGGGTCGGCATGGTGCTCCAATGAAGTGCTGGAAAGCAGACTGACTTGCTGGCACTCGATTGGTGCATCATGCCGACCAATGGGCATGATGCACCAAAGCCTGATCATTTTTGGATAATTTCTCGTTTCATTTTCGTCAAAAAACAGGTATGCATGTACGATTGTCACTAAATAATGAATGTATACGAGTAGTTCAGATGAACTTGTTTCTGTTGGCAACAAATATCGCAGGATTACAATGAGTTCTTCTCTCCTTTCCCTGGCCCGCTTTGTTACTTTTAAGTACCGCCGTAACCTTCTATGGAAAAATTCCTGTGCACTGTTCTAATATACCGTATATCTTTGATATAACAATGATTTGTATTGTGAGTTAAAAGTACACCAAAGGTGTAATAGCTGACCGGTTAATTGTGTAGACCCTAGACTGACTAGGACTGCATTCATATATCATGTCTAAAGTGAGAGCAAGCTTTAGGCAAATCTGAGTGGGTAGAGACTGTCAGAGGGAACTGCAGCCCTATTGAGCAAACTGTGGGAGACTTGGAGTGGGGCATGCGGGCTATACCAGTGGTTTATGTTGGGTCTATGAGGTGTGATAACACTAGACTTGCCAGGTCTAGTACTGGTTTAATGTGAGGACATAAATCTACTTAGTAGTATTACTATTAATAAAAGAGTTGCCAAACGGACCAGTATCAGTCCAACCCATGGATTCTAGTATCTGTTCTATTGTAGAGAAAAAAGTAGTGGTTTTTGTGACGACGATCATGCCGACCTGAGGTACTATCTGGGTAGTTTCAATTAGTTGAGCAGGTCAGTAGACCTCTCAGCTAATAAGCGCCCCCCCCTTTTGGAGCCTTTTACAGACCAGCAAAAGGCCTGATTTTCACGATTTTGGAGGCAGTTAAACTCTTAAGTACTAAACTACCATAAATATAATTTTTAAGTGCCCTGGGCGCTTATTAGCTCGAACACGATAACCAGGGACAGCTCTTCAAATTCCTTGATGGAACGATAAGGATAAAAGCTTTAGTGTATGGACAAAACCATAATTATCCGCAGTTCTGTGCACAACGTGGCAGATCTCCTAGGGTAATGTGGATATTCTTTGCCCACTGTTATACGTTGTTCACGTTGTTGAACGATTTTACGGTGCCGGGAGCAGATAAAGACGTTCGAATAGTACTCGCTAATTGAACACATGTTGACACTTGGATTGAAACGAGATCATAGCAAGTTGACAGTGAATAATTTAATTCGATAATAAAAAAACTATAGCAATAAGACCTTAATGCGTATAGAGGATGAAAGTAGACATTATATTCTAGCACCTACCTTTAATTTGCACTGATTTGACTTCTATATTTGACAAGATTGATAATATAAAAATCGAATCGAGCGAAATTTCTCCGTCATGTTGACTGCATAGCGGACGGATTGTTTACCGTGGCGAGACACAAGTTGTCACATTGGCATATGCTCTAAGGGTATTCTGGCCGTCGCGCGAACTGCTTACCAGCGGTTCTACTATGAAAATACCCCTCGGACACACGTTGACGTAATATTTTGCTTCCAGGCATTCTGGTCGTCTCGCCGAGAAACCAAAATGGCGGAGGAGCTTGAACAAGACGTATCGCTTGGATTTTTATTTCTTCAATTTATAAGGTATCTGCCCATAGAATCACCTAGTGCAACTCTATTTGTTATATATGCCCTTACTAGATGACTTGGAACCCAAATATCAAGTGTGCCTGAACATGATAAATCGGCCGATAAATCACCCAACATATATAGCTTACCCTAATACAGCCTTGTAATATGTGAAACTAAACTCTAGTGCACCCCATAGGATTCTCCTAAAGCCTATGTCGCCTTAAAGGCGAGCTAAATTCACATTAAATTTGACTTGAACTGGGGATATCAATCCAGAGATGTGATACATAGCATTACCTTAAATTTTTGGGAGGGGGTCTGACTTTGAAATTCTCGCAGTCATCAATGGTATTGCAGAAAGACAAGGTGGTCTCACGGTCCTCTTAATAGTTACCTTCAACTTACATGCAATGTTGCCTTATACCCAGGGTATTTGGGGGCACTATTTCAAAAGGGGAAACATAATAGGACTTTCTCTCTGACAACCATACCATTGGCAAAACAATGCATTATCATACACCTACGCATCGACCAAGTCATCAAGAATTTTGGTCACATCACAGGTCTGCAGTTTGGACACATCGCGCCTAGTACACACACTGTGCTTATCATTCTGTTGTTACATCCTACACAGCCAAAAGATAGAGCATTATCAATATCTCCCTTTTGCAATATTCTACAGACCCACCTGCATTAAGAATCTTATAATCAACATCTTAATGTGTACTTACTATTTGTATGCTCTTTCCATGGCATAAAGAATCCAAGCTGTTCCAGAAACAACAGCAATTCCTCCAAATATTGCGTAACCTGGAGAGACAACATTTCTTTTTAAGAATGTTTACCCTTTATATATAAATGGGTTACTAGATCGCTGGTTAGAAAATTTATTCATTGCTTTAGGCTAGGATAGCCTTGGGGTATCAGATGAAACAAAATTTTCAGACTGTGAAGCATATACATGTACATTTCAACAAAAATGTTTTCAACATGATAATGTTTTAGCAACTTGACTGGTACTAATGTTTATCTGTTGAAGATTTCTCAAAGTATGCTTTTGTAAAAGTCAGTCAAGCTGCAATGACCATCTTGGATCTCGATCCAAAGAGATTGGTGCCCTGCCCAATGTTAGTTGAAGAGGAAACTACCTTTGGATTGGAGATCTGAATTGTACTTTCAGACCATTAATGTGATAGCTAGTTTAAAGCTGCTACAAGACGTAATTTATGCTATTCTGATTTCTATTTCAGAGGATTATGCATGACTTTCCAATTACTTCCATGGTATTTAATCTAGTAAAGAGTGGGTGTCAATATATACAATTGGAAACTCAATGTTGAAATCTGCTTACTGCATTAGTGGGATGGTAAACTGCTTTGGTTAATTCAGGGGTGTGAAATGCTGAAAATGAAATTCTCTGAAGCTCGCGATATGGCTTGATGACAATGTCTAAATAGTGTTTTACAACAGAATAGACATGAAGGTTAAATCTAGGCCACAGGCCTACGTGTTATTGGCTTCTAAGTTCAATGAAAAAAAAAGAGTTTAAGTTCTATGCAGCCCCTAAAAGGTTTGTGTGCACCAACAATGAGGCGTCAGTAATCCACCTCCCACCTTCAAGCCCCAATGCACAGCTGACTATGCTTTATCTCTCAGGTGCAAAAACTAGCTGTCCAAACCATTCTGTCATACATTGTTCACCATATTATTTACTAAATGCATATAAGGTCAAACAGAGATTATTCAACCATGGCCTAGCTGCGGTGGCAATTGTTCAGAGATACACTATAGACCAGATTTCCCTCTATGTTCCTATGTTTGTCAGAAACCCTCTTTAATCTATTGTGGTTCTGTGGGGCAGTTTCCATATATATGAATGTGTTATTGACTATTAGTCAATTAAAATCAATTATCAGCTTTGCAGACACTGCCCGCACCCTTTAAAGGGGCCGCATGAAGCCTTTTTTTCTTTATTTTAGAAAAAAATGACAGAAATTCCCTCCTTAGGATTTTTGGTGAAAAAAAAGGTTAGATTTCAGCCCCTAACATAATAAGCCATCCAGAAGGTTCTACTTGGTCGATTTTCATAATTTTTACACCTTTAGATTCTCCAGAAATTCCTTTTCCCATATCTGAAATCAATAGGTGTTGCTACCATTGATTGGGAACTTTTGAAATCATTTAGTATGGGTGTGAAATCTTTTGCTTCTCACCAGGATATTATCTGAGACCTATGTAACTCTGTAAAGAAGCTACCTTACCCTTCCTGGGGGGAGGACCTGAATCTTACCATCTCACAAAGGATGGATATGTTCCTATACTAGAAGTGAATTCAGGCATGGGATTTTTCTGAAATGGGATTTCCGAAAATTTGAAGCAGGAAGGTCATCCTTGTGATTTACACAGATCCATTGAAAATTTCTTCAAAACCTAGTCCCGTGCCTTGAGTTTGTAAACATTCTCATGACTAAAAAAAAAAAAAAAAACGCCTCCTTCGTCCCTAAAATTGTTAAGAAAAAAAAAAAACCTCCCTCGTCACTGAGAAAATTTATGAAAATTAAAAAAAAAAGCCTCCCTCCCTCATCCCTTTTTTTTTCAAAAAGTGTCCGCAATGCTGATAATCAATTTTAAGCGGCCTAAAGTCGATAACACAATTAAAAGGGGTCCATTGATCAATATTTCAAACAATCTTTTGAGAGTTAAGATCTGACATTGGGATAGCAAAATATACACAATTTGCAAAGTGGTCAGACATTATCAAAAATGCAATGTTAGACCCCCCCCCCCCCATATAAATGGTAAAACATTTTCTCAGTGAATTTACACAGATCTCAGGAACAATCTTTTTGAAGACAAAAATCTCGGATTTCTGAGATTTCTCGGAGATTTCACACCCCTGTTAATTAGTTCTCAGCAAAGCCCCTATTTGAGCTGTCTGCAACCCTGCAGGCTTCCCTTGGGAAGGTGTCATTACCATAGAACACCACAGTCTGATTTCCCAACTACGGGTGGCACCACTGAGCTAATGTAATTAAGTGCTTGTCAACAGAGATAAAATGCTGGAAGCATTTTACTTCTAGAAATCTATGTCTTTGAGATGAGCATGGTTAAAACTCTCAGAATTACTTGAGCTGTTAACTGTGCATACCATAGTGGCCTGTTTAAACGCCGGGTCTCTGAATAAGCTCCAGTCTCGAATAAGCACCTAGGGGTAGGGTGACTTTAATCAAAATTGAAATTTACACTACCGTAATCTCCCGCGTATAAGACGCGTCCTCTACGCCAAACAAAATGCTGGGGAGTCTTATAGGATGTACTGAAATTGGGGGTGCGTCCTATACGAGGGGTAATTTTACTATAGAAATGTACTGAATTTACAAAATTGAGCCTTAAAATGTGCGTCTTATACGCGAAAATGCATTTGCTAACTTTGGGGTGCGTCTTATACGCGCAGCGCGTCTTCTACGCGGGAGATTATGGTATATCTATGTCTAGAATAAGTGCTAGTCTTGTATAACGCCGAGGATAAAGTGGTACTGAAATCTATTAGCACTGGGGCGCTTAAACAGGCCACTACAGTACAGGCAGGTGGGCTGATTGTAGATATGCCCAAAACAAAAAATCTATATATTTCACGTCTTGTGCCAGCTTTTAATGTTAGGCCGAAAGATGTGTGTTTCGATAACCCGACCCTAACAAAGCAGTGACGACCCTAGTTTTTTTTTTTCAATTCTGAGAAAAGACATCCATTTTTGGGTGAATTTTTAGTCAATTAAATTGCCAATGAGTCATCCAAATGAGTCGTGAGTCATCGACTTGAACCACAAGTCACTGGGGCATACAAATTTTACCCTCTTTTTAGCAAAAAAGCCTGCGCGCTACTATAGATCAAGAGGGGCTTGGAAATTCTCTACACATCTGGCACAGGGGGGTGGGGGCCGCAAAAAAATTTGGCCACCATCGGGGGGGAGGGGGCATCACAAGTTTTCAAATATCCTCCTGTAGATAAATTATGACCACTCCCTTTTGTCCCCGCTCAAAAAGGGTCAAAAGTAAGCTTATGCCCCCCCCCCTCAAGTGGGGGATCCACTGCCGCAAATTTGTTGCGAATTATACTCGTGCAAGTCTTCTTGCAGAAAATGTTCCAGCAGTGGACCAGCTGCTGTGACAAACTTCATGCGACGTCTGAGCGGCGTGCGACAACACTAGCAGATATCAAGATGTTTTGATATTTGCGACTGCTCTCGAAAGTGTACACGAACGACAATGTTCGTAGTACCACTCGCGGCAGTGGATCCCTAGCTTTAGCCTAGGCTTAGGCTAAGGAGGGTTCAAATTAGCTGATGGCATTGATGCTCGGCCCTGGAACGATAGTGGAAGGGCATTGTGATAATTGGTAAACACCCACCAAAGCCATACATACATACACTGTACGATACAGTAATAGAATGGGAGGACATACACTGTCAGTGTCACTGGCACTGACACTGGTGATAAAAAATGCCTCTCTGAGTCTGACTTTCCCTGACCACTTAACTTCTCGAAGTGTGGGAACCCTGTACCTCAATAATTATACGAATGCCTACGTTGTGACATTGCGGTTGTTCGACAACTCGATTCTATCTCTCGCCTGGATTCGCCTAGGCTAGTTCAACTTCATGTTGTTGTATTGTGGCTTCCAGTTCGGACAGTTCACTGTTCAGTTGACCTTGTCATGATTGCTGGTGCTGCCGCTGGTGCAGTAGTGGTGGCTGGTCGTGCTCTCAGTACTGTTTTGAAGATATTTGCTGCAAAGAACACACTGCATTAGCCGTCCACCGCATCAACAATACAGTTCCTTGATATACTTACCACTCAATCTGTTTTTGGGTATCTTTTTGGCCCAATCTACTGGCCCATAGCCACCCGAAGGTGGCATATCTTGCTTGAACCTGGACGCCATGTTTGCCGGGGCACTGACCTCGCAGAACACTTCGATTATATTCACAACATCAAAGAAATATACGAATAACAATGATGATGAAATTATATAATTTTAATTTCCACTGAAAAGTATTTGACCACTTAGACTTGATCTGATAGAACTCGACTTCTGTATTTTTGAGGTAATCTTACATTCTTCAAGCAGAGTTCTCACGCCGGGAAAGATCTGTTAGGAGATCGAGCGGATTTCGCGCCTGCCCACTGTTACACACTGGCGGGCCTGTGGCAAGCCAAATGTTCACCTTCTGATAGTTTCTTTAGGGAGTGGTCATTATTTATCAACAGGGGGGGGTGGTGGGTTTGAGAGGGGGGGCATAAAATTTTCAGACCCCTCCCGAGGGGGACTAAAAAAATTCGCCCTCTTTTTAGCAAAAAAAGCCAGCGTGCTACTATAGATCAAAGAGGGGCGCGAAAACTCTCCACGCCTCCGTTGCGGGGGGCGCAAAAAATTTTGACTGCCATCAAAGGGGGGGGCGTCAAAAATTTTCGTGCATCCACACAAAAACCCACCCCCCCGTTGATAGATAATGACCACTCCCTTATTTGATATCACAATTTTAGAATTTGATATCAGGCTTTTCTTACTTTGATATCACAATTTCCTAGTCTGATATTAAGGTTTTTTCTGAAATATTGCCATATTAGACTGATATTGTTATACATTGATTTCCCCACGTTCTTTTTCATTTCTAACATAGAAAATAAGCCTTTGTGTTGATTATTTCCTGTTATTTCTCATATTCTGTAAACTCCAGTATCTGAGCGAAACATGAGTTTATCAGAAACTCTGATATCATAGTTTTAAACTTTGATATCGCAGTTAATAACTCTGATATCAAAGTTTATATCTCTGATATCACATTGAAAAACTTTGATATCAAAGATAAAGTCTATGATATCACAGCTAGAAATATTGATATCAGAGTTGAAAACTGTGATATCAAGGTTTTTTTGAGAAACTACTGTATCACCCTGATACTGGAGTTTACAAAACATGAAGAATTATGAATGGATTGCTCTTATTAACTGGAATATCAGTCAATCACCACCAATATCTGATCTAAACTACATTATCAGCCTGATACAGGGGTTTCCCAAGAATAACTGTGATATCAAATCATAAAACTGTGATATCAGTGACATAAACTGTGGTATCAAATGAAGAAACTGTGATATCAGGGGGTGAACATATCGCTTGCCATACAGGCTTGTGGGTGTTCCGTCCCTCCACTATTCTGAGTTAGCAGGTCGCCCCATGGGCGCCGCCATTACTGGAGCTTGTTACCAGTGAGTTGATGGGTACCAGTCGCATGTGGGTCACTTCTTGGGATTTTGACCTGGCCGGAAGTAGAATGACGTCACACTGGAGACAAACATTCACGCCCCCTCAGTTCCTCAGGGACGTGGTGGGACCATGCTGTCACACACTTCTGACTGTTTTCAGATGAGATCTCATCTGAATAATATTCTTCCATTTAAGTTTCCATAAGTTTCAGATGATCTCATCTGAATGTAATTCAAATTCAGATGAGTTCTGGCATATATCCTTGATCGGGGGTTCTGCCCCCGAACCCCTGTTTGGCCGGGCACCACGGGAACCGCGGCAGCGTCAACATTCGTCTCCACAGAGGGCCAGGTCAAATCTGCAAGAAGTGACCCTTTTGCGTACCAGTCGGCCCCCGAGAGGACCGCAGTGAATCGTTGGGGTTATCCCATTGGCTAATAAATAATCCTGCTAAGTAAGTATACGATGGTCAGACTCTGTATATCTACTACCGTGATGATCAAGCATTCAGTGTAAGCTCTTAAACATGTGAACTATAGGCCTAAGCTGATGGATAATAAGTCCTGTCTTTGACAGTTTTATGTACATTTGCACACCTATATTTTTTTGTAAGGATAACGGAAACCACCACATCTTGTTCACCTTTCGTTTAATAAACTGGTGTGTTTAGTGCCAATTGAAATGTATTAAAAAACAACCAAAAAAACAACAACCCAAAAACAAACCAACAACAACAAAAGTTTACAACAACAACAAAGAATCAGTCAGATCTCCCTAAATCACTGCCTACTATCCATGTATCATTATCTGTTCTTAGGATCCACACTTTTGGGCGCTGATGTGGGCGTTTCATGTGGTTAAAGGTGATTCACATGCATAAAATTCATAACAGGTGTAGAGGAGTGGATCATGAAAACGAACATTTTGTTATACAAAGTATATTCTAATTGTCATCGAGAGAAAACAAGGCCAAATCCACTTGGCATAAAAACACCCTTTTAACGTTAAAATAACGTTTTTATTTGGTTCCTATAAGTTTGCCAACTCTTTTTTTTTACATAAATTACGTGTTTTACCCAAACCTAAAAAATGTTTGCAAACGTTGGAAATACGTTTTTTGTCAAGTGGGAAGATTGACAAGGCCAAACAGCTCACGTCCAGTACTCACTATGATGTCATGCATCCAGGTGATTGTCTCTATAAATGACATGTTACATGCACTATGCATAGTACTACATGTATATTGATTGATTGATTGATTTATTAGCAGACTCGTCCCACTGGAACGTTTTTCCGTAGCCAGTCACGGTTTACAATACAAAGGCTGTGTATTGTAGAGATGAACTAATTCTGTGACTTATGCAGAAAAATGGTATTACAAACATCGCTGCTGGGATTAAATGCAATCTTACAATAACTACTTATTCTCTAATTCAACCATAACTATACTTATCTAATAGAATAGTCAATCAGTAATTTAGTATTAAACGCTACCTGACTGTACGCAAATCAGACAAGATAATTTAAGCCGCGTTCACGGTTTAATCAAAGATTAAGGCAATTATAGCATTGTTGAATTTATTTTATTTTATTATTATTATTATTATTATTATTATTATTTTTTTTTTTTGGGGGGGGGGGGCAGTCTTTGTGTTTCAGCGTTTAATAAATCCCAAAATTCAACC
This sequence comes from Acholoe squamosa, assembly GCA_949317995.1. Taxonomy (NCBI): domain Eukaryota; kingdom Metazoa; phylum Annelida; class Polychaeta; order Phyllodocida; family Polynoidae; genus Acholoe; species Acholoe squamosa. The sequence continues at coordinate 41,046,382 of OX439039.1, read as the reverse complement.
CCTCTATAGTACGGCAATTTTGGATAATGTGTGGTGCGGGCTCGGCGTTTTGCAAATTTCATTTTGTGGTCGCCTCTGGTTCTTATGTTATTTATTATGATGGTTCCCCGTTATGAGCCTTTTTCCACATTATATTCAAAAGTTAGATTTTACGCCTGTGGTCTAATTTGTCTGCCTTATAGGTTGCATGGAGGTTATCAACACTAATTTGACTTACTCTTTGCTTTAGGCATGTCCTTAAAGCGGCATTTTGCATATTTTCCTGTCTGACATTCGTCAACTATGCATTCTTTTTTTGGTTGCCATTTTACCTTACAAGTAAATATGGCTGGAAGGAGAGTGTATCGGATCAAATGTCTATCTGGTGTTGGGAGTATTGTTGGGGGAACACTTGGTGGCTTTGTGTCGGTAAGTCATATTAATTCTAATCAAGACCGTATAGTATTGCATGCTTTGTTTTAGTATCTCACAATTAGAGGCGCAATATTTCTGAACCTCTTTCAGTTTTAACATTTTTGTTTTCATTTTGATATTGCATTATAGGACCGTCTAGGTAAGAGGGCAACAGTGGTTATGACAAAGGGGATATTTGCCCTGGAGGGGGGGGGGCAACTTTGATTGTTTCTACCCGGAGGTGTGGTCGTGCACCCCATACATCTTGGGTCATCCTAATGGATTAGATGATGGAAGATGCTTGGTCATCTAATGGAGTAAGATGACAATAACAAATCTGATAACCTGGTGACACAGGGTCATCTCATATATAAGATGACTCATTCAATTACTCTATCACAACATCCGCCCCCCCCCGCCAATAAACAAGAAGAAACAAACTCCACGCCCCCGCCTCCAGTAAACAAGAAGAAACAAACTATTAGCTTTGCCTGATAATTAAGGAAAGACTTTAGCCCCCCCCCACCAGTTCGCTGAAGCATATACATTTCCTTGAAACGAAAATAACTAATGGATCTGCACAAATGTTATGCTGAATCAAAGAGAAAGAAAATGATTTCCTCTTATTGAGTTACTTGTTGTTGTAGATGTCACATAGAACCAGACGATTTCAGTTAATTTTCAAAATTTTATTAGCTAATTAAATTCACATCAATCACTTAGCCAAAGGTATAATCAGTAGAGTATATATGCCTATAGTTGATCAACGTTTCGAATGGGTTAACCATTCTTCATCAGGATCCTATTGAGTTTTTATTTAGAAATATTCAACAACCTTTTTTTTCACAGTGATTTGCCAATTTAACAACCCCTGAGGGACCCCTCACCCATATTTCAATAGGCTCCATGGTCATAAATATACAAATTTTCCATGTAAAAAGTTGAGATTCATGTCAGGGAGGTAAATATCTTTATTTCTGGGCAAACTGTATATTGTCGGAAAAAAATGACCCCACCTGTTAAGGTGTCACAGTAGTATTCCGCCCCAGTAAACCTAGGACAGCTAAATAGTCCCAACTAAAAACAGTGTTTTGCTTGGTATAATCAGTGCCAGGGGACCTTATTTTTATCGCAGATTAATAATTTTGGTACCAGAAGAAAGGTAACGATTTGGGGGGGGGGGAAAGTTGCCAAAAATTTTTGGTCACCATGGAAACCTATTGTGTCAGAGAGGGGTCCACGGTCACATTTGTGACTTGTCAGGGGCACCTGTATCATGTAATTTATTCAACATGGTGGTTTCCATGGCAACTGGTGCAAAAACGGATCTGACTCCGTTATGGTTGACCATGCTAAAAAAATCAAGAATGACTTCAGCTTTAACTTAAGCCTTTATTTATGAACGCCATCAAATTAGAACCCGATTGACGCCAGCTTTATGGTGGAAGATGGGGGGAAATCAGAACGTCCTTGGCCCTATTAGTACCGTGACACCTTGTGGGTGACATCTTCCCATATGCTCTACTCCAGTCTGTGTTTCATATTAGTCTACAGGGCCTCATATGACCAATGACATCTCACTGTGGTAGGTCTATGGTTGAAATAGCATATTAATAGTGCCACTTTCAACACCTGCCTCACTAGCACAGAAAGGAGAGCAAAGGACTCACAATCAGGAGGTACCTAGTTCAAAACCCACCAAGGAGCAACAAGGAAACTGAAACCAGGAATGCACAAACTATTCATGGACTAATTAGACTGCCATAAGAAGTTGGATATTCAATAATCTAATATCCTTGTGTGTATGAAATAATGGGCTTTTGTCATACCTTAATGTACCTTCTATATTTCTTTATGGTGTTTATCAAGGTAAGAAAGACTCCTGCAATGTTGGAGCCTGTTCAGGTAGGGTCCAGCATTGCCTGACCCTCTTCATAGAGATACTCAGGCAATGTCCTATTCTCTTCTATTATGTTACTCCAGTTGACCCTGAGCCTGTCTCTAAAGAGACTTCTGCACTGTGAGAGTATGGCAGTGGAGAGGGTACAGCTAGCTAGGCCATAAACAATCTAGAGTAGAGTGTCAGGTTGAATTGGGAGGATTTCGAATAAAAAGGACTAGCAAACTAAAGGAATGGAAATAATAAGACAAAGAAATAGTAAAGATGTTTTATTTTGATGTTGGACATTTCGAAATCTAAGAAAGCAATACAACTATAATGGCATAAGCGAGTAACAGTAATATTGGCAAGTATGAAATCAGTTTAGAGTTTATAAAAAGTTGTTTGTGACTAGAGAGGAACCAAGTCCTGGGATGACTCATGAAAAACTAATGTCTATAAAAAGAGTTTCAGAGCGGGGTCCAAGTTGAGGACCAAAGTATATCTCCAGAAAGCGATCAGTTAGATAATAGTAGATACACCCCTATAGGATATCGGATGACAGCAGGAAGAGTTGGCTAATGTCTATAAAAAGAGTCTCAGGGCGGGGTACAAGTTAAGGACCAAAAGTATATCTCCAGAAAGCGATCAGTTAGATAATAGTAGATACACTCCTATAGGATATCGGATGACAGCAGGAAGAGTTGGGGTCCAGGGGGTATCAAGTTACAGGTCCATGACAATGAGGGTATAAAGGCCGGCTGTAGTGCAGACCAGGGTGTGAATTGGTTGGCAGCAGCATCGTGTGCAGTTCACCCTGGAATCAGAGGAAGTTTATATAGTCCACAGCTCATACAACATTTATATTTACAAGAGGAAATTGTTTAAGACTGAGGTGCTAGAGACAGGAGTTGTCTTTGGAAGTTTAGGATTTATATAGGAACACATACATTTTGGAACCGGTTACCTCACCTAGCCTCACTCACTTGTTACAACATCAACAATTCTGAAGCTTACTACCATTTGGAGATTGGCATTTATAATCTATTAGGACAAAGTTCTTATACAATTGACATAAATTACATGGAGTTAAAAGTTGCTCTCCACCTCCATCGATGAGAGTTTAATGGATATGCATGATTTACCAGGGAAGTGAATTATGCCGATGTTTAGTTGTGATTAAGAACGGAATTCATATGATTTGTTGATTTATATATGGAGACTATTTAAGATATTGAAATATTTTATTGATGTACACATGGATGAATTGGACATGAAATTAATGAGGATGCGAGAGTGTGACATCTAGTTTGTTCCAAAGGTCTTTGACCATCTGGACTATTGGATAGATTTGGTGGTTGATTGTGAGTTATAATGGATTGTTGCTACTTGACGACCTAAGGCAGACGTTAATAAAACTTCTCAGAGTTGATTTACCCGTTGTGTCTTCCTTTCATATGGGATAGAAACTTAGACACAAGACTCTACCACTTGACGCTAGACTATACGCTTTCCCATAATGAAGGATTAAAAGTATATGGCATGATAATGTATCGGTGATCATATTAAACACACTGGGAACTAGATGACATACTATCAGGGGACATGAATAAAAGTCACCAAATAGCACCTTAACGCAAACCTCCCCTCCTGCCCCTATAACCCAGGTGGTGGAGAATAATGACCGTGTCTCCTAATGAGTCAGACACCGTTCCCGGTACCTCAGGGTTTAACGCCTCTGGGGGGGACGCCTGCAGGAAGTGATGCGGCACTAACAGACTCGGGCAGCACTAATGTTGAAGGGGTTTATCAAGGAGAGGAGAGTGACCAAACTTCTACAGCTGAAGTGAGGGATAGTAGTTCCAATGGAATAGAAGACAGAGTAACTAGGGACCAACAATGCCAAGTGTCTTTAGAGAGTCTGGAACAGGAGGATGTTGGCGAGTATGAAACATTAGAGGAGATAGCGACAGAGGAGCCAATACAACCTACTATAGTGGGTGAGGTAGCTACTATAGCTGGTGAGGTAACAACGACAGAAAAGTTAACAACTACAGTAAGAGGACCAGGAGCTAATCAGGGTAGGCCTGATCAACCTACCAGAAGAGCTACCCGGTCAGCTGGACCAGCAGAACCTATACAGTTGGGTACCAGAGACACACAGATTGGAGTTATAGCACCTGCTTGGAGGTCGAAGGAGCTGTCGACTATAGGAAGTCCTGCTCAGGTGGAGGACGAAGAAAGCTCCGACTCTGGGCGCCATTTTAGAGATCGGAAATTTTCAACAGAAGAGGAGTCGCTGAAAGCAAGGGCTGAAGCACGAAGGAGACTCCTCAACTCCACTCCACAGCCTTCACCAGTGGAGACGAGCCGACGCGAACCGGCGGATTCGACCGGGACCAGCGGCGTCGCGACCTGGGGAAACTTGCGAGATCTAAAAGACTCACAGTGTGAGCAGTTTGACAATCAGGCAGTGAGGTGTCCAAAGGCGTCATTGGGAAGACCTGGAGCCAAAAGTAGGACAGGTCAGGTGGCGTCCGTAGCAGACACAGTCCCCAGGAATTCCAGTGCCATAATTAATAGAACTGACAACAATTATAGAGCTACCGAACAGAGAAACGAAATACAACCAATATTATCTAGACGTTGGATTGTAGTGAGCGACGAGGAGGTTCGTAAACAACAAGATAATGTATATGAAAACGTCAGTGGTTCGGTACAGGAAACTGCTGACGTGACGTTAACAAGTGTGGTCGGAACTGAGACAAAAATACAAGTGATAGATACATTGAAGGGAGTGAATCAGGCTTATAACCCAGAATCTGCTCCAGTGAGAGAGACACCGACAGGAATTACCAATCTAACCCTTGAAAGAACTGTCGTGGGAGAAGAGGGCGTGTCATCGACAACGGTATCAGAGAAAACCCGGAAACCACCCCAAGAATTGAATCCCAATATATATCCCAGGACCGAAGAAAAGAGCCGAGGAGTGCCATCAGCAGAGCGAACAGAGGGAGGACAGACACCTGAGCGCATAGCAGGAAGCCCGAGGGATATTATCGAATCGTCTGTCCCTTTGCGCCCATCTGACTTGGGTTCGAATCGTTCTTCGCTATCGGGTAAACAAGTGGAAGGTAGCGAAACTGGGGAGCTTAGTGAGGCAGGGACCTTGTATCGTCGGTTTCTGACTCCCAGTGGTTCAGATATACTCGAATGGGACTATAGTGGAGTACCAACAGAAATAGCAATAAAGCAATGGTTAAAAAGTGAGCAGATTCGTGCCGAAAGGGAAGATTGGACTCGTGAGGATTGGGAAACCTTGGTAGCACAGACGTGGAGACATAGTCGGGAGACCAGACCTTTGACAGAGGATCAGGATTCTCTGAGAGACACCCGAAGATGCCTGAAACCGGACTTTGATAGGGAGAGAAAAAGGGCTCAGGATAGGGTGATCACCACTGGAAACTCACAGGAAAACGATTCCGAATTTGAACATTGCGGACAGGAAAAGTCATTGACCACCTTGTTAACATTAATAAACTGAAACGAGCCTATCCTCGAGAAGACCCGGTAGTCGAAGTCGAATCTTCCGAAGAAGAGGAAGAAGAAGAGAAAGAAGAGGAAGAAGAATCGGATGCCGACGGAGAATCTGCGGCGTCCACCCTGGAGCATCTTGGCGCCAAAGGTGACGGAGGAAATTCGAGTACTCGTAGCCCAAGGAATAAAAGAATAGTGAGAGGGTGGGATCTCTCAGACGGTGATCACGCTGGTAGGGGTCATTCGTCCAGTCCCGTCACGCCTTTGGTGTATAAAGAGACGGCCTCAAAGAAGGGACCGCCATCTAAAAGGGTCGATGCAGTACCGACCGGTTCGTGGCACACAGCTCAATCCACGAATCTTAGCAACCCAAGTGCTCCCATATTGAAGAAAGGAACTCCTAAAGGAAAGGAGAATAACTTAGAACAGGTCTCAAAAGGAAAGGGACCTGACCCGTATAGGAAACGAGGAACACCTCTAAATGATGGGGGGAAAGTGAGTCGAGAAGAGACACACATCATCGGAAAGAATATAGCGCCGCCCAGAAAGAGGCGAGTACGTTTTATGGACGAAGAAACAATTGAGTGTCCTGAGAAACCTAGATGCTCTGGCACCGTACAAGAAGATCTGAGTGATCAGGAGGAAAATGAAACTAGTTCCGACGAATCGCTAGGATCTCGTGACGAGTTGTCAGAACGAGAAGAGGATAGTCCTGAGGAAATACTATCAGAAGACGAAGATAAGAGAAAACGAGAGCGAGTAGAAGTCGAGGAAGTCGCGAGTGGCAAAGAAGAAGAAAAGGAAGAAAACTAGCAGCAGAAATAATAATAATTTCAGTGGTTGAGAGTTAAGAGACAAAGACCTGTCACTGACTAATTGGGAGTTATGATTCTGACAGGATGCCATGGTGACTAGTTATAGTAGGGATACCAACCTAGGAAGGTGAAGGGACTGTAAAAAAAAAAAACATACACAAACACCAAAAACAATACTACGCAGTGCAAGGGTGAGGTGTTATTGAGGAGAAGAGATATTTGGTGAATATGGGAATCCAAGATGGCAGATGATTCAGTCACACCCAATGAGAAATTTTTGTGTAAAGTGGCTGAAAACTATTATTGGGGACTTTTGATTGGGATTATTGCCCTAATTCTGGGCCTTACCATAGTATTGAGCAAGAAAATAGCAATATTGAAGAAAAGGCACAAGAAAGATGGTATTTTTCTACAAATAGTGACCGATTATACCTGGGATGTTATAAGATTAGGCGAATCCTGTGTACCCAGTGAACAGTTGTTTTTAGCAAGAACCATACAGCCATTAATAATTGAAATTAATTTAGTAAGGAATTGTGGCAGTTGGGAAGCATGGATCCTGTGGGGACGATCACTACAGGCCATTAGTGCCACCGCCAGAAGAGAAGCCAGATTGGTGGCTTTACCGCGCAATGTTAAAATTTCTCAACGATTGGCCCGAGAGTTAGACTCCGAGAGGGGGTGCGTTAAACTGGCACGACTGGTTAGGCAGGTAAACGGTCTCACGAGCATAATACCTCTGGGAACCCCCATGATTAATGGAGACGGGTGGTCACCCATAGGCGGAGAAATACAGATGAGTGACATAGACATCACTAGAGAAAAGAAGAAAACTAAGGCAGCCAAGGTGAAGAAAGCTCACGACAGCCCAGAAAATATCCCCAGGGCCACCACCTCAAGGAGAGTGGATTTTGAAATGCGATGATAGGCTAATTAAATTGGAAGACCAGCAAGATGAAAGGCATTGGAATATTAACATTAGCCTCCCTGTTGGGATGGGTAATTAGCACACCTGCACCGGCCGGAATGAGTGTAGAACATGTATTTTTCCGCAAAAAGGCCGAAGTACATACTACCCGTTCCCAGTGGATTATTGGTCTGGTGTTGGATCTGACTCTATATGAAAAATATCTGCTGTTTACAAATGAAACTTTGAGAGCAGCCAGAGATACTGCCGAGAAGTCTATGGTATACTTTAGGAAATTAAAAGATGACCCGAAGTTTCGACAATTAACACTCGGTAAGCAGCGCAGTCTCCTTGTTACACAGGACATCTGGCGGAGTATGGAACAAGCCCTTGTAAAATATTGTGATATTCTCATGGAACAAATGCAGGAGCTGACCATCTTAGAGGGCATCCACAATAAGAACTGGAGAGATTTCCAGGAGCTAAAGCGGATAGGTCATAGCGAGCTGGAGGAAAATCGAATGGCCACGCGAGCACCCGAGCACATAAGACGAAAAATTAGAAGGGGGCTGAAGTGGAATAGGAAATCATTGAGGTCCAAGAGAATGGTGGGAGCTATACTAGGCGGGTTAGCTGGACTGACATCGGTGTTTAACATCTTTTCGACATACCAGTTAAGGCATGAAGTCGGTCAGCTACGACAAAATCAAGAAGTCATCCGATCAGTCGTGAAGAAAGGACTGTTAATGGTAAATCTGACCCGAATGGAAGTGGCTGAAAACCGCGTAAAAATTCGCCAAATTATCGACACGCTGGGAGGACTGATAGGAGAATTTCATGCAGAGGTGACTCCGTTGCGAAAATTTGTAATAACCAATGGTCAGATGCGTACCAATTTAGGAAAAATCAGAGACTTAGTGTCAGCCGAATCGGATCTAATGAATGAACTATTTCAGAAGGTGGCTGAACTGGCGAATCAAAGGCTGACTCCCAACATATTACCGGCGCCAGAATTGGTACAAATACTTAAGGGTGTGGAATTGGAGCTTCCACTGGGATTGATGCTGCCTCAGGATCCTAGAGAACGACCCTTTTATTACTATAAGACCCTAACAACCAGTACTATTGCGCTAGATGACAACCTTCTCATTGGAATTGAAATTCCATTACTGGATGTGGCTCGGAAGTTTCATGTCGTACAGGCTATATCTTTACCTGTCCCCTACACTGGCACCGATTTAACAGCTGCCTATGAGTTAGAGTTCAAAGACTTTGCTATATCTGAAGACGGTCGTCAGTATGTAGTGCTCACCTGGGAAGATCAATTAAAGTGCACTAAACGCAGCATAGGGTATTGCTCATTGACATCCGCCATAAGAGAAACCAACCGACATTCCTATTGCACTTTAGCATTATATCGTAGGGATGAGGCCAGAATAGAAAAACTGTGTCAAGTGAAAGTGTCCAACAAGGTAAAATTACCAGTGGCCCACTATGTATCCAAGGGAGAATGGCTAGTAGCTACCGGCGAACCTTTCGATTTGAGAAAGCATTGCAGTGGTCAACAAGATGCTCAGATTGTTCCAGTGGTGCCACCTTACACTGTGGTGAGTCTGGAATCAGGTTGCAGTGCACTGGCCGATGTTATTGAACTACCTATTTATTTCGAAGAGAGACGCGAATATCATGTGCTGAGAGAAGAGCGTATTGTGGCGCCACCCAAGGGTCTCAAAATGGCGGAAATGACCATATGGAAAGACATTGGACCAAGGCGGCCCGACATATTGAAGCATTTAACAAAATTGGGAGATATTGAGGAACAACCTATTCACACATTAATAGACAGATTAGACAACATAGAGGCGAGTGAAGCGGGAAACATACCAGATAGTATGATACTGTATGTGTTGGTGGGAGTAGCCATATGTGGCGCTCTATTGATAGTCGGAGTGATATATGGGCGTCGGAGACTTAAGAGGCGCACCAGAGCCAGAAGAACTGCCAGAATTGGAAGGAATCAGGGCCGTGAGACTCCCTTAATTACCATGGTGCGGGAACTACCTGAAATACCAGAAGTCATCATGGGGATGAGGGATCGCCGCAGACCTACATCTGGTGTGAGAACAGTGTCGGCCTCACCAGAAAAGCTTGAAGATTTTTAAAAAAAAAAAAAAAACAAACCTGAGAGAGTCTGAGTTGACCTAATGAAAACCGTTGGGGTGTAAACTGACAAGTGATATGCAAAATTAGGATTTGACCTTTTTCATACTAGCCCTACCTGACAATGGGTATATTACTGCGAGGCTAGAGACTTACATATTGGAGTGCAGCAGAGTTACCTGACAAGTGACCGAGAGTACCAGTTAGCTATAAGACTGAAAAGAGACACAACAAGGGAGAACAAGGGCCGTCAAGGCCGAATTATTATTAAGACAAAAGGGGGAGGGGAATTAAAGATATGGGGATATTATAACATAAAAAGATACCAGAGACCTTAATAAGGACAGAGATGTGCCCATTGAAATATTTATTTGTAGGGTGATATATGGGCGAATAGTACTATTGAATGGTAGTATATTAATATGTAATATTTAGAAGCTTATATAATTGTATAGAAATACAAAACGAAAAACTATTGATTTTCATGAAAATATGACCCCAGTGATTTGACAAAATGAGTGAGAAAATGAGATAAATACTTGAATTGGTGAAAATCCACAGGAGACCGGAATGCCGTGGGGCATTGCTATTGCCAAGAACCGGAAAGTAGATTTACCAATATTGATTTCTATAAAAGAAAGAAATATAGCAGGTGTGAGTGCCTGTGTATTTGCATATATGTATGTATATATATATATATGAGGACTCATTTTTGAGAAACTATAGCTGGGAGACAGAGGCTATGGTATGCAGTGTATACATATATATATATTTATATACATGCTTGAGAATGACATTAGAACAGGGGACCCTAGGACTACCATAGGGAACCTGGTATAATACATGTATTCAGCCAAGATGATTAATGCAGGGAGAGAGTATGTATGATATATGATTGCATATTTATGAGAATATTTATGAAGGTATTATGACAAGGATTAAGAGAGTCTTTTAGAAGACTACAACAATTGACAAGTAACAATAAAGAAATACAAATTAGAAAGTACAGGCGATACTTCTCTGACATGGAAGGACGATATTAGGAGAGCAGAACCAGATGTCTGGAGAGGGGCCTTTGTATGGTGTCCGTGACATGACTCACGCCCTCCGAGCAGCTCAGGGATAGGGAACGCCAAGACATACCGTAAACTCTCCAATAGTGTGAATAAAATGTCAGCCAGAGACAATGAGAGACAGGGGCACTTAATAGGGGGTAACGATTTCTGATGAGGACGCGTGATCGGGTGACGCATCCGGCAAGAATGCGGATTCTGCGCAGTAAGACGCACAACGCCCTAACGCCAAACAAAGGGGCTGGCGACATCACGAGCAGCTTCAGTCCGCAAGTGGGGTCCGGAGGAAACAGATCTGCGCCACCTCAAGGGGGGTGGACACATAGAAACCACTGTTAGAAATATATATTTTTGGAAATAGCCAGTGGAGCTCAGACTGGAGAGCTGAGATGAGGACTCTGATAATATAGAATTAACACAGAGCAGTGGGGACTTATATTTATACTCCACACACATGAAAGGGTCACTTTGCATGGACTGAAGGACTTAGACTGTGTGGCTCCACTTCATTATATGAAACTTATACACTGGATTTATGTTCAACTTCTTGTCATAGAGAGAATACCTGGCACTATCTGCAGGACTTATAACATTTGTGGTTCAGCTTTGTGTCTTAGGGCCTATACCATGGACTTATGCCCAAATTACAACCCATAGAGGGAATATCTTATATAGACTAAAAGATTTAGACATTTGTGGTTAAGTTTCTATACCATGGATTTAAACACTGGGTCTATGATTTACCATTGTGCCCCATCTTAGACATTTGAGAGACCGAGGGAGATGGCCCCTTTGTCCAGTAAGTTTGTTTAAAAATGATAAACATGGAATGATATAGAAAAACCTGAAATGGAATGGGACAATGTCACCCCCCTGGAAGGCCTCACAGTCAGAAGGCCTCCCAGTCAAGTGGTTCTGAAATGTGGGACAAAGACATTTGTCATTTGGGGTAGCGGCACTTCTCCTCACATGACCCTGAGTGATGGGAAACATGTGTTGTGGACCAAAGGGGAAACGGTTGCCATGGAGACCAGTGTTACTGTCGGGACATAATGGCTGTTTAAGTCCCACTGATAGGCCTGTTAAAATTAAGAGGAATTGACAGCAGGAACTCGTGAATGGGACCGGATTATATGAGGTGATGGTTGGGCTCATCTGTACTAAACCCTGAATGCAGATTAAAGCCTGAATCCATCACTTCATGTTGCCATAAGATTGCGCTGATGCCCAAGAACAATTAAGACAGCTTTTATTTAAAGAAAAACGAGGTTTTCCGGAGGCATGTCCGAGTAGCCAAAGTGGTGCGAGTCGGGTTTGTTTGCGCACCACATGTCAGAGATACATGAGGTTGTCAGAGGCAGTCACGAGGTCGTCAGAGGCAGTCAAGAGGTCGCCAGATATGGAGTACGATACGAATGCAGTTGCACCCAGGCGGATTTACGCATTCATCCAGAGAGTACGATACGAATGCAGCCGGTTGGAGGATTTTACGATAGAGTGCGGCAGAGACAACCGCTGTGCTGATAGATTATTAGTGCAGTAACGAAACCATGGAGGATTTTACCATAGAGTGCTGCAGAGACAACGGCCGTGCTGATAGATTACTGATACAGTGGTGAGATTTTATATTTTGATAGGGCAGATAAATTATTGTGCTGACAGTAAAAGTGGCAGTGATGAGACTTAACGGATTTACGTTTGCTGAAATTAAGAGGAATATTGCCCGCGTGTTTTGAAGGTTCTAGCCTGGGCGAAATATTGGTAACAGTGTAACAATTTAGATTCTGAGCGGTAAAGGCTCAGGAACCGTCATTAAAAACACGGTTTGGAAAAGTAAGAACTAGAGACCCTGCTTTCCAAGTTAGGTGGATGCCTACGTTGCAGTGTGAAGAGTGAAGATTGACCGAAGTAACTTGGAAATGGTAGGCACAAGATTATTTGTGAATAGACTTTTTATAGAAAGAAATGACAATTGACATTTAAAGACAACATTGAATGAACAGTGTTATTGTAAAAATAAGTGGATTAGCAGCTTTGGAATTATTTCAGAGCAGAAGAGACCATGAACTGAGTTGAAATATTTAGTAAGAGTGATGTGACCCTTAAGGTTAATTAAAGGGAATGTGCCTCAAGCCGAACAATGGAACTTTATTAAGGCACTAAAAGACAATGGAGGGCTTCCCTAGCCCACTGAAAAGGGTCTGGATTCTACATCTTTCTATAATCGCTCACTTAAATAATTAGAGGTATGATTTTGATTACAAGAATAGAATTAATCACTGTCATTTCTGAAATAGAAGGTTTTATTTTTAATATTATCAGCAATTATGCATGAATTTAGATAGTATAGTATAATGAGGAGTGACATATGACGATATTAATGTTAATATGAAAGTGATATGTGTGTGTATGTGTATGTGTGTGTATATGTGTGTGTATGTGTGTGTATGTGTGTATATATATATGGGTATATGTATGTATTTTTATGTATTTTGCCTGAAGTCCACACGTATTCAAAAGGTAAAGCGATAATTGAATAATATAGTATATGTCAGCCAAAAGCTTTGATAGTCACTAAGCCTAAAAGTCGCTAACCTCATCATAATCTTTCTTTTGTTTGTGGTGTGGGTGTATGTCAAACTCAGAATTGTAAGTCGTATTATTATTGAAAATGAATATATAGATTTGTCCTTAGCCTCATTTATGAGGGAAAGAAAATTCTTACCTCCAATGGACAACAACAGCAGAGTATTTTTTTTAGAAAAGGGGCAGATTAGCCCGATGCTGTCAGTATCCATGTTTCGCTTGAGCATGCGGAAGGATAGAAATGTGTTGTCCGAATGAAATTGTTGAGATATGCAGTTCAATATAATTTTCTAACAGTCATACTAGGTATGACTCCAGGGTATTGGGGTGATTTGTCATTGATCCAACCATTTTGTTGTGCTCTTAGTCCTGTGGTGGAGTTTCTTATGTGTTGTTTTAGTATTGGGCCCAGGTGACGCAGAGAATATGACTTTATATAGGATAGGCAGAGATTCTTACCAATTTATGGAAACATAAAAATCCTAGAAAGTGAACACCCTTTGTATGATTAGAATATTATAAGGATTAGATATACTTCTGCCGGCGCATAGCCATGAAGTATGACAGTGTGTCCAGATGACAAATTTAGAGGGTGGTAATGTATTTCTTACTTGACAATAGCTTGTTCACTGGACATTTTCAGTGATCACGGGCTCAAATTTAGCATATTTCTCTGGGACATTGTTGAGATATTTATGAGTAGTAAGATTATTAGTTTAGGGTCTGTGATTTAGGGAAGAGAAAGGGCTTCCCTAGCCCACTTAAAAGGGTCTATGTCGCGTCTTTGCTGTCCCTCAAAAGGTACCAGTATTTCTCAAATCCACTGTCAATCTTTGAATTTCTCCGATTCACCATTGGTTCTATAGTTTTATGGTATTTTCTTTTATTTGTTTTATTCTGGGTTCATTAGAAGTAGTTGGTATGAAAATAGTTTTTCTATGTTGTGATTATTTTTTTTGTTGTATGTGCCCTGAAAAATCAGGTAACACGGAAGTCTGTCACTGTCCGAAGATAGGTCCTTGGGAACCAGGAGGGCAGATAGAAGACTTCACGTGCGCACTATTTTTATTATTATTTTCATTTTTGCCCTGAAAAATCAGGTAACACTAAAAACTTTTACTTCCCGTCGATAGGTCCTTGGGAACCAGGAGGGTAGCTCGAAGTTTTCTAGTGCGCAGTTTTTGTTGTTTTTGTTTGTATACATACACCCACATTACTGTTTTCTCTGTATTGTCTCGCTGAATTGTCATAATATTCTATTATCTTTTGTATAAATATTTCTATATGCGTATCTATGTATTTTAGAATATTATATACTTACTATTAGAATATTGGTCCATCCAACTGCAGGGTATTGCACATAAAAATATATTTGCATGTACCAATTGGTTCCATATAAATGAATATATATATTCATCGCCGATTAGATTGGACCTTTGAATTTTTTTTTACCGCCCTAGCTGCCTTGGCGGCTGGCCTTAGCAAGATTAACTTATTTTATCTCACTCACAGTCTTCCAGGTCGAATGTATACATATAGATACAAGGGTAAACTAAGTGCCCAAAAACACTGTCTACTTACCATTATCATATGGGGTCATCCACTTGCTTATCTAACTATAAGATTTTATCCCACTCAGACTAGATTAGAGGGAATAAAAAAAAAAAAAAAAAAAAAAAAAACTTACCTGAGGCGACCTTTCATTTCTTTAGGATAAGCTTAGAAAAAGGAAACCTCCAATTATTCTAACACAATGGCATTGATGCTCTGCAAAGACGGAAACCATCTTGTCATTAAAGGGGCGGTTTAAAGAAAATGATTACTTACTCGAGGCTGCATTAAAGGGGCTTTTCATCTCTACTAAGGGGGCAGAGATGGAAGCAATGCAAGACCTCCATTTTGGTCCTACAGGTGACGTCCTTGACACATAATGTCTCAAAGGTCACTATTAAAAACCAATAGATTTTGTCATTCGAATTAATTGTCGGTATGATAATATATATGTGAATGTAACACACTGTGAATGTGAACGGAGCCGTTTACTTACCCACAGAGATCGTTAGACAGTCTCTTACAATACAGTGATCTTTTATCTTCTTTCCGTTTTTCTCTCTCTCATTTTTGCCATGCGGTACACATGTACTCGACATTGACTTTAAGTGGTACTTACTAACGATAAAATGTCGTTAAAGTTGTTGCTGGACACAGTAGTCTTGAATGTTAGTGAGGAAACAGATTGATGTAGAAATATTGGCGGATTGAGGACAAGATAATCAAAGAATTCACTTACAGAAGAAATAAAAGCCAGACACTAATAGAAGTGTTACAGGTTTATATTATGAGGAGAAATGGTTAGCTACTTACTACTCTTAATTGAGATTATAGCGGTTGGGTTTTTTCATTAAAGTGGAGAAAATTGTATGAGGAAAATTTGGTAGAATGCGTCCGTGGAAATCATGTCCATGATGTGCAGTCAAGAACTGAATAAGGCAATAGTGTTTGTTTATTAGATAATATATATGTCTTACCAAAGTCATTGTCAACATAACAAATGACGTATTTTGCAGTCTGATTATGAATTGTAGACTCTAGAAGGTCATAATAATTAGATAATGGCGACAAGGAGTTGATACGTGTGGACAAAGGTATAACTGTTGTAATAAAATGGCACTAAAAAAAATGTTAAAACAATATATATATTGCATGATATTGTATACATGTGTATTTATGCATTTGCAGGTTTAAAAAAAAAAAAAAAAAATTATTTGTCTGTGCGTTAACAATAAAAATATAAGGTGACGAACATGAAAATGTGAACAAAGGAAATAATCAAGCTTGAGTAGAATAATATGTGTAAAAAAAAAAGAAGAAAAAAATCAACCATGAGAACATAATAGATGGTGGAGAAAAGAGGGGGAGAGCAACTAAGTATATAAAATAATAACAAGGAAATATATGTTGGAGGTTGTGAGGTTGGGTGAAGGAACCCGGGTGAATATAGCAAGACACAGATAATATACAGAGAAGGGACAAAAACAAGTGTGGTCGGAACTGAGACAAGATTTTAAGACAATCATACATTAAGGTCCAAAAATGGACCTTGAATGTAATTGAGGGGGGCCTTGTGAATTGGGAGGATTTCGAATAAAAAGGACTAGCAAACTAAAGGAATGGAAATAATAAGACAAAGAAATAGTAAAGATGTTTTATTTTGATGTTGGACATTTCGAAATCTAAGAAAGCAATACAACTATAATGGCATAAGCGAGTAACAGTAATATTGGCAAGTATGAAATCAGTTTAGAGTTTATAAAAAGTTGTTTGTGACTAGAGAGGAACCAAGTCCTGGGATGACTCATGAAAAACTAATGTCTATAAAAAGAGTTTCAGAGCGGGGTCCAAGTTGAGGACCAAAGTATATCTCCAGAAAGCGATCAGTTAGATAATAGTAGATACACCCCTATAGGATATCGGATGACAGCAGGAAGAGTTGGCTAATGTCTATAAAAAGAGTCTCAGGGCGGGGTACAAGTTAAGGACCAAAAGTATATCTCCAGAAAGCGATCAGTTAGATAATAGTAGATACACTCCTATAGGATATCGGATGACAGCAGGAAGAGTTGGGGTCCAGGGGGTATCAAGTTACAGGTCCATGACAATGAGGGTATAAAGGCCGGCTGTAGTGCAGACCAGGGTGTGAATTGGTTGGCAGCAGCATCGTGTGCAGTTCACCCTGGAATCAGAGGAAGTTTATATAGTCCACAGCTCATACAACATTTATATTTACAAGAGGAAATTGTTTAAGACTGAGGTGCTAGAGACAGGAGTTGTCTTTGGAAGTTTAGGATTTATATAGGAACACATACATTTTGGAACCGGTTACCTCACCTAGCCTCACTCACTTGTTACAACATCAACAATTCTGAAGCTTACTACCATTTGGAGATTGGCATTTATAATCTATTAGGACAAAGTTCTTATACAATTGACATAAATTACATGGAGTTAAAAGTTGCTCTCCACCTCCATCGATGAGAGTTTAATGGATATGCATGATTTACCAGGGAAGTGAATTATGCCGATGTTTAGTTGTGATTAAGAACGGAATTCATATGATTTGTTGATTTATATATGGAGACTATTTAAGATATTGAAATATTTTATTGATGTACACATGGATGAATTGGACATGAAATTAATGAGGATGCGAGAGTGTGACATCTAGTTTGTTCCAAAGGTCTTTGACCATCTGGACTATTGGATAGATTTGGTGGTTGATTGTGAGTTATAATGGATTGTTGCTACTTGACGACCTAAGGCAGACGTTAATAAAACTTCTCAGAGTTGATTTACCCGTTGTGTCTTCCTTTCATATGGGATAGAAACTTAGACACAAGACTCTACCACTTGACGCTAGACTATACGCTTTCCCATAATGAAGGATTAAAAGTATATGGCATGATAATGTATCGGTGATCATATTAAACACACTGGGAACTAGATGACATACTATCAGGGGACATGAATAAAAGTCACCAAATAGCACCTTAACGCAAACCTCCCCTCCTGCCCCTATAACCCAAGGTATTGCTGGAGTGTGCCTATACCCCAGGCTCACCCTTAGTATCAAAATATACTCATTTTGGGCGACATTTGCCTGAGGCTAACATCAAGCTCACTCTGAGTATCAAAATTGTGCGTTACTAATTAATAAAATGGGCACGAAACAATTCAAACCCCTCTGAGGGGGTGGACCTCCTCTTGTCAAAAATGAACACACCCTAACCATGCTAATATCACTACATGTACTATTGGTACTGAATTATCGTATTACCTGATACACAATAAATTCGCATTTAAGGGAGCTACCATCCTGTAAATATTTCCGATTATTCATCTTTAATGTCCCTGATAACAAGACATACATCAATATTTAGCATCTACTTATAACAAAGGTCACACATAGAGACATGGTGTGATTGATTATACACAGTGGTAGGTTTATATCTATATAGGGCAACATGATAATGTATGAATTCATATTATTATAATCATATGGATGGTTTGCTTCTCTGTTTATCCAGTTCCATGTGGAAGGTGCTGTAATGTGTCACTTTCATGCTCTTCTATGCTTTTCCAGGCTACTTCGCACACACAGACAAGGAAGTTAAAATTGAAGAAAAGGTTGAGATATAGTTAGGTCCGTAATATATGTATCGTGATGGACACCTGGAAGTTACACTAGACCGCCTAAGTCCAGAGCCTTATAGTAGATTTCACTGGCGTTTAAGTGGGAGATGCATGTCCTTCTCCATGTGTGACTATGGTGCTTTAGCATTCAGGATGCTATATGGTGTACTGGTGATGTATGGTCGTTTCCCCATTGAGAAATAGTCTATTATGACTATGAGGACAGAGCTTTATTTCCTTTCTCAAAGATGTATAAATGAGCCAGTACAATTACATATTATGCAAAGGTATTATTGAATATGATAACAGATATTTATGATGTTTTCGTACATGGTTATATACACAAACATGCAATTAATATAATGGTAACATATTAATATAATTATGAATCAATAGATTGACAGCACCTTTCTATTAAAAAAGAAATCTTTCCCAATTTACATTTCAGCCCACCTGTGCCACTGTAGGCAATGCCACTGAAGTATTATGCAGCAACATCAGACAATATGCTTGGTAATGAAAGTTGAATGGGGTATTAATGGAACTATCAATGTTCATGAGTACGCATATGTAACGAATATACGTAACATGGGCAAGATTTTAGAATAACGTGTGGACTCCAATTTACAGACTGCCTTATTTTTCTCATTGGACATTGGTGGATACAGAATTTTAAAAATGAGGGCCCTCTCGATTTGCCCCCCCCCTATTTTAGCTAAGTCTGAGGATCAAAATAGGCAAATAAACTATTAAGGCAAAAAGGAGTGGGTCCCCCCTGTACCCCTAGTCTAAATCCATCACTGTACATTGCTATATTAACTTTGATAACCTTCCGTTAAATGTTGTAGTGCATGTAAAAGAAAAGAAAACAGTAACCAAAAATTCACAAATGGGACCACAGATAACTAATTAACGATCCTGCAAGATATAACTAATATAACATACGTAACAATGGATGTAAACAAAATAAGCATTCTGTCGATACCATAAAGATTATAATTATTTTGAGGATGGTTCTATAGCTTCACCGTAATATGGATATAGATAGATGTACGTACTAAGTGAGGACACCTCAACAAAAATGCCTATTTAGGCCCAAAAACGTTTTTTTTTACATGTCTAATTCAGAACCTTTCCACCCAAAATAGAACGTCTTATCTAAAATCATTGAACTCTCCATAAAAAAGTACCCTATAATAGTTTTAGGAATATTTTTCCTATTCTAGCCCATAGTGGTGCCCTCTGGTGGCTAAAACAGGTACTAAATCCTACAGGAACCCCCCCAGCAAATTGTCGTTATCTGTCGCCATGATTGGTCATCAATGGTGACTCCTTTTTGAGTGATAACTCACTGCGTCATCTTTTGCCACTGTGTGTCAGTCTCACATGGCATGGCAATTTATCACAACAGTCACCAACATGATCTCACTCACTGCGTGAGTATGTGCCACCCCTTGTCATCCCTCACAAGGCATGGTAACTTATCACCACCATCGCCAAAATGGATCTAACTCACTGCGTGAGTATGTGCCACTGCCTGTCAACTCTCACTCAGAATGGCGGCTTATCACAAGCATCGCCAACATGGATCTGACTCACTGTGTGATTATGTACCACTCCCGTGCCACTGGCATCAACTCTCACACAAAATGGCAACTTATCACTACCATTGCCAACATTGGTCTCACTCAATGCGTGAACTTGTGTCACTCCATGTCAATGCTCTCTGAGGATTGCATCATCTGTCACTCACTCTCACTCAGAATGGCAACTTATCACCACCATTGCCAAAGTTGTTGAGACAGCACCACTGTTCAACATGTAGACTATCTAGGAAGTGTGGGCATGAAGTATAAGTCCCATACTTATCAAATGTGCTTTGTTGCACACTGATTTCCATGTAATACTTCAGGGTTGAATCAAACAAGATTATATAGAGAAAATATCAATTGAATTTAGATAGAGGTATCTCTAAAATACAAGCAACTATCCATAAACACCTTTTCTCTGGTTACAGGCAAAATACATAAGGAAGTATCTACATGAACACCTTGTCTGTGGTTAGAGGGAAGATACATATGGTAATACCTTCTCTGGCAAAACATACATTGATCTGGCAGATGTGAGGCTGCATGATTACCAATGTCGATGATCATGAGCTTTTCATCTAACAAGATGAGTGATCACCAGCATCGCCATCACTGGTGAGTCTGAGTGATCACCACTCTCGCCATCCATGGTGAACCTGCTCTATGACGTGGGGCGCATTTCATCTAGCGAGGTGAGTGATCAACCGCCTTGCCATCCCTGGTGAGTGTGAGTCATCATGATCCTTGCCAACCGTGGTGAACGTGCATTATGTTTAAAGTTGGCTAAAAGTCAACTTTAGAATTCAGATCACTAGCTTTTCAGTGATACATTGCAAGAGAAGACACTCCTGTTAGTTTAGAGGAATGGCTTGCTAAACGTAGGTAGGTGTGACTATTTCCTGAATGACAATAAGCTCTATGCCTAATTGATCATGAGATACATGTATAATTAGCATAATTTATGCTAATTAGCTAAATTAGCATAATTTTTTATTCTTTTGCCTATAACTTTTGATCTAGAAATGGTATTGTCGTTCTGTTTTCACCATAGTAAACCTAGTGAAAGATTCTTTCATATGGGATTATTGATTTTCCTATTAAGAATGGAAATCATGTTTCCATGGCAACAGACATCAACAAAAATGCCTATTTAGGCCCAAAAACGTTTTTTTTACATGTCTAATTCAGAACCTTTCCACCCAAAATAGAACGTCTTATCTAAAATCATTGAACTCTCCATAAAAAAGTACCCTATAATAGTTTTAGGCATATTTTTCCTATTCTAGCCCATAGTGGTGCCCCCTGGTGGCTAAAACAGGTACTAAATCCTGCAGGAACCCCCCCAGCAAATTGTCGTTATCTGTCGCCATGATTGGTCATCAATGGTGACTCCTTTTTGAGTGATAACTCACTGCGTCATCTTTCGCCACTGTGTGTCAGTCTCACATGGCATGGCAATTTATCACAACAGTCACCAACATGATCTCACTCACTGTGTGAGTATGTGCCACTCCTTGTCATCCCTCACAAAGCATGGTAACTTATCACCACCATCGCCAACATGGATCTAACTCACTGCGTGAGTATGTACCACTGCCTGTCAACTCTCACTCAGAATGGCGGCTTATCACAAGCATCGCCAACATGGATCTGACTCACTGTGTGATTATGTACCACTCCCGTGCCACTGGCATCAACTCTCACACAAAATGGCGACTTATCACTACCATTGCCAACATTGGTCTCACTCAATGCGTGAACTTGTGTCACTCCATGTCAATGCTCTCTGAGGATTGCATCATCTGTCACTCACTCTCACTCAGAATGGCAACTTATCACCACCATTGCCAAAGTTGTTGAGACAGCACCACTGTTCAACATGTAGACTATCTAGGAAGTGTGAGCATGAAGTATAAGTCCCATACTTATCAAATGTGCTTTGTTGCACACTGATTTCCATGTAATACTTCAGGGTTGAATCAAACAAGATTATATAGAGAAAATATCAATTGAATTTAGATAGAGGTATCTCTAAAATAAAAGCAACTATCCATAAACACCTTTTCTCTGGTTACAGGCAAAATACATAAGGAAGTATCTACATGAACACCTTGTCTGTGGTAAGGGGGAAAATACATATGGCAATACCTTCTCTGGCAAAACATACATTGATCTGGCAGATGTGAGGCTGCATGATTACCAATGTCGATGATCATGAGCTTTTCATCTAACAAGATGAGTGATCACCAGCATCGCCATCACTGGTGAGTCTGAGTGATCACCACTCTCGCCATCCATGGTGAACCTGCTCTATGACGTGGGGCGCATTTCATCTAGCGAGGTGAGTGATCAACCGCCTTGCCATCCCTGGTGAGTGTGAGTCATCACGATCCTTGCCAACCGTGGTGAACGTGCATTATGGCATGGTGTGCGTTTCATCTAGCGAGATGAATGATCACCTGAGTGACCATCCCCTGTTAGTGTGAGTGATCATGATCCTTGCCATCTGTGGTGAATGTGCGTTATGACGTGGTATGCGTCTGATCTAGCGAAGTAGGTAATCACTCATGTCGCCATCCCTGGTGAGGATGAGTGATCACTCATGTCGCCATCCCTGGTGAGGATGAGTGATCACTCATGTCGCCATCCCTGGTGAGGATGAATGATCACGATCCTCGCCATCCCTGGTGAACATGCAATATGACGAGGTGCGTGTTTCATCTAGCGAGGTGAGTGATCACCTGCGTCGCCATCCCTGGTGAGTCTGAGTGATCACCATCCTCGCCATCTGAGGTGAGGCCATGTGATCACCACCATTGCTATTCCTGGTGATCTTGTGCTATAGCAATGTCGTGTTCCATCTAGCGACATGTGTGAGCCACTTCACACAGGTTGACGAGGAATCACGACAATTTGCTATTTCTGCTTGCTGGCTCACATATATACATGCCCGCCCTTTACAAAGTACAGACATTCTTGTTAATCATTACATAGACTCCCATTAGCTCCATGAATTGTCTATTCTAAGTACTGAACAGCCTGTACATTATTCCTCAACCATATAAGCACCAATGCTAAGGCAAAAACGGTAGGAGGTATCTCCTTGGCATGGGCATGTACTATTTACCAAGTTGATCTATGTATCCATATACTAAGGTGAGGGTGAGACACCCAAGGCCCTCTGCCGCCCTCTGCCAGCTCTATTTGCTATGTATGCATATGGCTATTGATGATAGAGATGGTGGGGGGGGGGGGCTTGCCAACGCCCGACCCCCCATCATCTCTGGACATTATTTCAATAGTTTCCACCACAGGATGGTCTCAAATCATACTGGGAGGTATATAAAATGACTCCATACCAGTGACTTCATAGTGAGCTACAGTACAGACCTCGAAATAGGAGCTGCTATTTATTCAACTGATGGCTCAATACACACCACTATAAAGTCATAGCACTTAGTCATCGGGGTCAGGTAACACACTCTAATAGCTAAATAGTGACCAGTCATACCATCCTTGTGGTGTGGCTTGCACTCTACTGTTAAGAAGGCCACCTCTAGACCATGCGATACATAGTGTGGCCCATGCACCTTGATGGGTGGACTGGGGTCAGGGCAGTTTGGATATTGCCTAGCAAATTTCTGTCAGTTTGAGTCATAATGAGCCCCCATGTGTGAACACTTTTGAGTTACCATGCCTGTGTGTCAACATGGGCCATCATGTTTCAATATCCATGTATTATGCTGCATAGTGACCCATCTCAAAAGGACATAAGATGGCACATACACACATGGAAGCACGTGGCAGTAGTGGTACAGAGTGATTCATTTCACTACCCATGTCGGCCAACACTAGTACTGTATGAGCACGAGCCAGTTTGATTCTACGGTCACACAGAGTGGCCCATAGTGACTAAATTCACTATTTTGTGCGGAATCACTCAGTAAGAATGCACTAATGCCAATAGTCCCATGAAGTGGCCCATGCTGAATCATCTTAGAAGATTTGAGTGAGGAATTGGGTGAACCTACCAATACTTATCCTGGGAGAATGGACAATGGTAAATTAGTGTCCATTTAGAGAGACTATGTCATAAAACATATTATTTCAGCACGTGTGAAACTTTGTCATGATGCATTCATGTGTCAATATGTGTCAGTTTGGGTGGGTAATCAATGCTCATGATTCTTTTTCTATGCAGCACCATTATGAGCAGATACAATGACTCAGAGTGATGCCAATTTGCTGGATGGCCTATATAAAGGGTACATGTCTGAAGAGAACACAGATTAAGTACTTTTGAATAAGGGAGTGCACACAACCAGAGCTATGACTACCCACTATATATTCACACAGAGGGTTGTCATACCAGGAGGTTAATTCAAAAGGCTCTGCCATCGCTACCTATGCAATGTTAGCGTAGGTACAGCTCATACCATCTCATAAGACCTAGTCTTCCTACACTAAATTTTTAGTCAGTCAGGAATAGCAAGTACTATGCAGTCCTTCACTATTCCAGTTCCAGTACTAACACCACCCATTATGTTAGTCTGAGAAAGGATAGTGGTTTCCCCTGAGTGCAAGTGCACCTGTGAGGGGACGTTCCTCCTCTCAAGAGTGAATGCACCTGCTGAGAGTCCTTGAGGGCTCTTGAGTCTACTCATGTGTTAAGGGCATAGTAACATCATGCTTCCTTCTCTCTTTTAGTTGGTGACATACTTGAAGACATTTCAGGGTCAAGTGCACCCGAAAGGGTATATAATTAGCAGAACTCCAGTGTAGCCACTCTTGAGAGAACGAGTTTTTCCACTGCCATTTTTTGTCTTCCACTGCTATTTTTTCTCTATGGACCTGTTACCACTGTGCACAGTGTGTTCTGCTTAGAATAGTGAAAGCAGGGCTGAGGCTAACAGCGCTCACTAAAAAGTAGCTGGCTATCAGAAAGGAAGGCAGGCTGATCTTACCTAAGGGGGGGAATAAGGGAGGGAAATCAGTAACATTGCATAGGTAGTGATGGCAGAGCCTTTTAACCTCCAGGGTTCGCTATTGAGTCACTACTGTGGTGGCTATTTAGGCAGCAGGCAATACGATCACCCAGTAATGTAGCCAGCTATTTTGTCACTATGGCCAAAATCCTGAGATTGACCGGTAAGATTTGGCCCATCTCAGGCCATAGGGGCCTGAACCTATCATAGAAACTATTGAAACAAGGTCATGTCATGCTCATCAATGGCTATTGGAGATAATTCAATGGGTATCACAGGGCCTTGAGTAGCTTACCCTCTCCTTTATAATAGTATAGGGATTACACATATATACGCACTCAACTTGGTAACCAGTGCATATGTCCATACTCCTTGGTCTTTGGTAAAGGCTTCAATCATCACCGGTTTACTCTGTGTCTGTTTTCATCTGATTATGGTGGGCAAGATTTTTCCCGTCCTTCCCAGATGCCTGTCCTGCATCTGGCATGACTTGATCTCCCAGTGGTGGAGCATGGAGGTAAATTCCTGGGTCTACCTCCTGACAGTACACTCTATATAGTGGTGAAAGGGGGATGACCAGCAGCTTCCTCTGCATAGCAGGGCGGTGGCTCTGCATGGAGGCTGTAGGGGGGCGGCGGGGCCGATGGCTGGGCTGAACTATTATGCTGGTCATTTCTCAATTGTAATTGAGTGTTATCTGGAAGGAAATTGGAATCATCTACTTATGGAGTTGCATGTATATTTATGGAGTTACATGTATTACGCGCGTTATTCTAAGAGAACGCAGAGACACACACATGCAAATCTTTTTTCAATTTTCGTACTTGAAGCCAGGCAAGGACCTCTTCATACTAAGCTGAGTGCATGTATCCCTATACTTTTGTAAATGTAGCACGTTTATAGACCGCTTTTAATAATTGGATGAGTTAAAGCTCAGACTTACTTGGGCTAACAGGAATGACATGGTGTCTGCCAGATGCACCAATAGCTTGAACAGGTATCATTTTGCCATCAGGTGATAACACGACCATCTTTGGAAGTAGCGGACATAATTATTGCGCTTTCAATGTGGCAAATACTATAACAGTGATATAGTATACAAATATTATTTTCACACCCAATTTTCTGAATAGCAACGTACACTATGTTCTATAACAACAACAATGTGAATAATTTTATTAGAGTGAGAATTTTCCATTTTACCTTGGAGAACGTGGGTGTTTGATTCAATGTGGACTACAACATCTTTAACTAGATATTCATATGGAACTGGAAACCTACTCATCACTTACTGCATCGCACCATGTGGACCATGCATGTAGTATAGAGAAGCACCAACCTGATCACTAGCAGTTTGTGTCCTGGGGCGTTGATTACAACAGCCTCCTGTACATAGGTCCACACAACTAAGGATGGTGATAGTTAAGAAACAGGCAAACCCCGCAACAGCCAGAATGGGCAGGATAGATTGCGTTTCCAATTCATATTCTTCTATAGGCATATCAAGCTGTAAATGCACAAATGGAATTTATACTAAATTGTGTGGGGCCATCCTTAATTACGTTTACATAGAGTAACGTATAATTGAAGAGCACAACGTTCGTTTATATACATGTCCAATTCAACTGTGGAGCTTTTTATTGAGAAGACCATGAAATTACCTCAGTCAAAGCAAAATCTGCAGCAAGACACGCCGGAATTATAAAACCTGCCATGATGATACTGATGATTGACATGACAAGGAGAGCAATGATCTGTAAAACAAAATATCACAGAATGCTCAAAATAACTGCACATTTATCACATAATTGACAAGAGGCAAATAAACTCTTAACTAAAAGACAAAAGGAGGTGACCCGCGCCCCCACACCCCCGTCTATAAATAAATCCGCCACTGTTAAACTATTTATCATTGTGGTTAGAAGAAAGTTTAACTTGGTACTAGTGATAACAACAATGGACTTCGTGTTCAATGTTCTGACCACTACTTTAGCAGCATGCATGAGGCCTGTGACAATGTAAGGCTGGTACAGATAGGAATTCGTGTTTACCAATTTATTATGTAGATACGATTCACTTACCGCCCCTCTTAGACGTGTTCTGCCAGCAGCTATCGCAACACATCCAGTACCAATCAACTGTGTGAAATGGAAACGTCTGGAGGTTAATTCAAAAGGTCATGAGATGGCTATCCCTGCGATCTTAGTGTAGGGACATCTCATAAGACCTAGCCAGTCTACACTATTTAATGCAGTGGTTTTAGGCCAGTCAGGAATAGCAAGTCCTGTGCTTCCTTCACTATTCCTTTTCCTGCACTAAAACCACCCGGTCTTACTGAAATAATTACATAATGGTTTCACCTGAGTACAAGTGCACTGAGAGGGAGTACTCCTGGAGCTTAATTCAAAAGATCCTGGGATCCCAACCCCAGCGATCTTAGTGTAGGCACATATCATAAGACCTGGCTGGTCTACCCTATGTAATGCAGTGGTTGCAGGCCTGTCTAGAATAGCTAGTCCTGGGATCACTTCACTATTCCATTTCCACCACTAAGATCACTGCGATCTTAGTGAAAGAAATGCATAGTGGTTTCACCAGGGTACAAGAGCACTTACAGGGAACACTCCTGATTGAAAGAGTGAATAGCCTGCTGCATACATAAAGAGAGAGGGAGGACATTTGCTGAGTGTCCTTGAGGGCTCTTAGGGCTACTCATGCGTTAAGTGCACTGTAAGGTAATTCTTCCCTTCTCTCTCTTTGTCCTGGGGGGGAGGGCACAATGCTTCTAATAGGCAAGCATAAATCATACATTCATGGGAACAACTCTTGAATACTGTATGGGGGTCAACTGCACCCTGTGCTCATTTGTTAGCCCATATGGGGACGGGGAACGATGGTATAAGCACTCTTTTGAAGAATAGTGACTCCACAGCTATTCCTTTATTTTGGGACTCTTACCCCTGTGCCTAGTCAGTACTTCTTGGAATAGTGTAGGAGGGCTGAGGCTAAGATCGATGCGATCTTAGTGCTGGCTAGGATATGTGAACCCAGTCAACTCTTAAGATCACTTAATAGGATAAGGCTGGGGTCGTGATCCCAGGATCTTTTGAATTAAGCTCCTGCTCTCAAGAGTGAAGGTGCCTGCTGTATACATATAGAGGGGAGGGAGGACATTTGCTGAGGGTCCTTGAGGGCTCTCAAGGCTACTTATGCGTTAAGCGCACTGCAATGTCATATTTCCCTGAAGTGAAGGCCTAACTAGAATTAAAATCCTACCTTTTACAGTACAAACATATGCCCCCCTTGCCTATTTTATTATGAAAAAACCAGATGCTTATTTCCCAGCCCCAAAATAGGCTGAATATTACTATAAGTAGCTCATATAGGGAAGGGGAACGCTTGTGTAATCACTCTTGTGAAAAGGAGTGAATCCACCACTATTCCTCAATTTTGGGCCTCTTGCCCCTGTGCACAGTGTGTTCTGCTTGGAATAGTGTAGCAGGGCTGAGGCTAAGATCACTGCGATCTTAGTGCTGGCTATGAAAAGGCAAGGCAGTCTCACCCTAAAATCACTTAATTGGATAAGGCAGAAATATTGCTAAGATCGCAGGGGTAGCGATCTCAGGACCTTTGGAATTAACCCCTTGGTCTTGATTGTGGACAGATGAGGGGAAAGGGCCCCCTAGGTAAAATGAAGTATAACAATTGCAGACAGCCCTTATAGTCCTGGTTCATATATTGCTGAAGCAAGGCCCACAGCTGTCAACCCCACTGTCACAGTGGCTTCTATGGTAGTCAATACTGCAGCTGCTGTCACCCCTCCTGTCAACCAGACGCCCGCATCAGCTTCAGTCTACAGCGTCCCGAGTCAGCTCGGCCTCGCCACAGCTGTCAACCCCACTGTCACAGTGGCTTCTATGGTAGTCAATACTGCAGCTGCTGTCACCCCTCCTGTCAACCAGACACCCGCATCAGCTTCAGTCTACAGCGTCCCGAGTCAGCTCGGCCTCACCACAGCTGTCACCGGGGTAAACAACATTGCAGCCTTTGTGACTCCTGCAGTAGCTACATGAGCTCAGGCAGCAGTAACCAACCTGGTAGGAACCATGTTTATTAATCCTACTGCTCAGGCCCTTCTCAACACGTTCGTGGCCACGCAGGTCGCTCCACAGGCCCTGCCTACCGCCATGACCAGCACACTGCAAGAGTCCAAGTGCTCCTAGACACCGCTCAACATATATCAGGGGTGAAGGGTAAGCGCAATCATCCACATGATTTTGTTACACCCGGGCCTATGCATATGAAAACATCATTAAACATACTCAATGAATGTGAATACCTATTTGGCCTCTTGCGACTTGCTCTAGATGACAAGACCCCTGTCAGTGATCGCCCTAAAATCCTGGAACACTTTTACCAGATAATCCAGGATGGTAAGGAGTTTAAGTGGGACCAAGTTCGCAACTGGTCTGAGGAGGTTCTGTCAGGAATGGCTGAAGGGCTGTATAAATGGTCTAACCCATTGGACCCCAACTGGTCAGACCCACAGATTAGCTCCCTCAGGTCTGAAATATCAAGGGTCAGAGAAGGTCGCAGGTAACCATCGGTGGCTTCAGTCCAGACTGCAGCACAAGCAGCCATGGAAAAGACAGCCATGAAAGATGATAAGAACTTTGCCAAAACAGCTGCTGCATCAATAACGCCAGCAAAAAAACAACGACACTAACAACTCTCAAGCAGCACAAGGTCACCCAACTCTGTTAGAATGTAACCTTACGATCATGTATCCTCAGTAAATGAGCGCGGGAAAGCGCTACTAGTGGTGCTGTGGAGTTTGCTGAAGATTAATTAAGAACGAATAGAAACACATGCTTCTTGGTTTCTCGTCATACCGGAAGTCTGTATATTTCCGTAAAAGTTGTCTGACTTACAAATGGGTTACAACCGCGTACACAGAGGTCTCTACTACGACGATTTCCCCCGCGAGGATACAACATCCCTCCCCTTGTTATTTGTTGAAACCATACATGAGATAAAACAGTTTTACTGTTTGATATGAATAAACATGATATGATAATACAACCACTTAGTGTTGAGTCTCTTTGATCAGATATATAACCTGAAATGTGAAATACACTTTTAACTCAAATTCACTTTGTCAGTTCTCTCAATGTTCAATATGATCAGATAACCACAAGTCACTTGTCACAAATATAGTATAGTTTCTCACTTCGTCACAAAATCAGTCATCCAGTTTGGAGTGCGTCTCTCACGTGTGGGTCTCGGAGATTGTGGAGGCACAACTTTGGAAACATTGGGGTTTGGGGTGTTAACAGATAACTCTGTTGGTACATGAGTAGATACAGGACTAGCTTTCATAGGACTAGTAGGCACAGAAGTTGGTTCAGGTGGAATAAACCTTTTCATGTATGCAGTATTTCTCATACGGGCAGGTCCATCTGGACTTTGCACTACTACTGCATTTCCTCTTTTCTCAATAATCTCATGGGGAGTTGGATTAAATGGTGGAGTAATTTTGTCGGTTTTGTGAAGTTCTTTCACTAGCATTTTGTCTCCAACTTCAAGATCACTGTCTTTAGCTAGATTTCGGGTGTCAGCATACTCCTTCCCCTTTAGCTTTCTAAGAGCGTCTCGCTGCTTCATAGCATCAAGTCCATCTTGTAGATGTAGATCAGAATCAGTCATTTTGACTTCAGGTAACTTGGTTCTGAGCTTTCTTCTATACATGAGCTCAGCAGGGCTAATGTTAGTCACTGTATGCGGAGTGGATCGGTAATGGAACAAGAACACTTTGAGATTCTCGACCCAGTCTTTCTTTTCCACTCGGGCGATTCGGATGATTTTTAGAAGTGTGGAATTTAGCCTCTCGACTTCGCCATTACTCTGTGGCCAATATGGAACACCTTTTAGATGTTCGATGTTGCGCTCTGACAGAAACTCTTCAAACTCTGTCGACGCGAACGGTTGTCCATTATCACTTCGCAGTGTCTCAGGGTATCCATGATTGAAGAACATGTGATCTAGACACTTTTTCACATTTTCAGCTGTAGTCTTCTTGAGACACACTACCTCAGGCCAGCGCGAGAAGTAGTCTACGACAACAAGTAGGTGGTATTCACCTGGAATATGTAGTAAATCAATAGCAATGTCAACCCAAGGACCGGTCGGGAGTTCTGTTGACTTTATCGGTTCAGGTCTCATACCTCTTCCAACTATCTGACATGGACCGCAGGACTTGACATATTTCTCCACTTGTGAGTCCATACCAGGCCACCAACACTTCTCTCTGAGTCTACTTTTGGTGCGCACAATGCCTTGATGTCCTTCGTGCGCCAATTCGACCGTGCGGGCCCGCAATGCTTCAGGTAACACGATTCGGTTACCTCGCATAACTACTTGGCCTGCTATCCATAGGTCATTTTGCAGAGCTTTATATATAGTACCGTTGAGCTTTGTCCAGTCTCCAGACTGAATCGCTTCTCTCACTAACTTTAGTGTTTCATCATCTTCTGACAGTTTCTCAACATCTTTTGGCACAAGTGCGACAGGTACAGCATCTCGCACTACAGAATATGCATAGTCACTAGTTGAGATTCCAGATCTGTTGTCACTTACAATACTGTCAGGTATTGGCAGTCTACTCAATACATCAGCTTTGTTTTCCTTGCCAGGAATATGTGTTATACGGTACTTGTACTGCTGTAGATATAATATCTATCGCTCAATCCTTGCAGATGGAGGCTTTGAGTTTGGGCTCAAGACTGACACTAGGGGCTTATGATCGGTTTGCACTTCAAAGTCAATTCCGATCAGATACAGATAAAACTTCCTACACGCCTAGTGCTTCTCGTTCAAACTGAGAATAACGTCTCTCTACGCTGGTTAGCTTCCGGCTAGCGTAGTATACAGGCCGGTATGTGCCGTCTTCCTGTTCCTGCTCTAGGATAGCACCTAAACCCACTGGTGACGCATCAGTAGTAATGCGGGTTGGTGCGCCCGGTGTGAAATACGCCATCACTGGGGCTTTTGTAAGGCACTCTTTAACATCATTAAATGCCTTCTCCTCTTGGGATGTCCACTTCCACTCTGCCTTATCTCGGGTTAGTTCCCAGAGTGGTGCTGTGATGGTCGCGAAATGGGGAATAAACTTGGCACAGAACTGAGCGAGACCGAGGAAACTCCTTGTCTCCGCCGCATCCTTTAGATATGGTGCTTCTACTACTGCTTTGACTTTATCACTAGCAACTTGCAACCCATCCTTTGTGATCACATGTCCCATGTATTTTATTTCTGACATGTTGATTTGACACTTTGACGCATTTAAGGTGAGTCCATGCTCATCGAGCTTTCTGATGACCTGCTCCAGGCGCTTGTCATGTTCCGCCTGTTCAGCTCCGACTAAGATGATATCATCTGACATATTATAAGCTCCGGGACAGTCTCTGATTACCTGACTTATCAGCTGCTGAAACTTCTCAGTTGCCATATTCACACCAAATACGAGTCGCTTGTATTGATAAAGACCATGCGGACCAGCAAACGTAGTGATTGGTCTCGACTCGGGATGGAGTTCAACTTGATGATATGCCATATTTAGGTCAAGTTTGGAGAACACCTTACCACCACTCAACTCCTGTAGTGTTTCCTCTACGGTTGGAACTGGGTGTCGCTCACGGATGATTGCCTCGTTCGGTCTCCGCATATCGAGACACAGATGGACATCACCATTCGGCTTCTCTACAGAAACTAGGGGACTAACCCAATGTGTGGGACCTCCAACTCCTCGAGTTTATCGGCCACTTTCTTTCTACGGCTGAATGGTATTTTACGGGGCGGTTGGATAACTGTTGGGACAGTTTCATCAATATGCAGTTTTAACTGAAAATCCTTGAGTTTACCCAAGCCTTTGAACACTCTTGGGTATTGGACCTTAAGCTGATCCCATTGACTAACATACGGTGTTTTCACATTGCAACTATTAACACCAATTTTCAGAATACCCAGATTTTCCGAGATTTCATGTCCGATCAGTGTAGGGTGATCACCAGTATCAATTTCTTTTGATACACCAGTTTCGGGGACACTCACAGTACTTTACCAATACAATTTTACCAACAAGTTTTAGAGGTGTATTTGACCCATACGGATAGACTTTTTTAGTACACTCAGACCTTAGCTTTTGGCTGCAAGAAGAATCAAGTACATTTTCAGACATCAAATTACAGTTTGCACCGGAATCAATAATGATATCATTCAAAGTACCATCAATCAACAGTTTCAAAGTGTTTGATTTCTTTTTTTCTCTAGTACTAAACACATGAAAGTCATCATTTTCAGTCGGTTGAGCACTATTATCGTCATCAGTCACATTGCGCACACTTTGAGATCCACCTTGACTACAACCTCTGTTTTGTCCACGCCTTGGCCGCGTCCACGGTTTTGTCCACCTTGACTACGCTCCGGCTTGGTACGACAGACTGACTCAAAATGACCGGTGAAGCCACATTTTTCGCACACATGATTCTTCGACTTACGACAGTCCTTTGCCAGGTGACCTTTTTCACCACACCGGTAACAACTGCCTGTAAACCTTTTGTCGCCTCCAGTTGCACCGCCTCGGTTGGAGGATTTACCCCGGGATGAATGACCTTCTCCACTAACATGATTGACCTGCTTATTTGTGGATGACGGTACGAGCACTAGCCCCGCTTTGTCATGGTACTCGCCGATCACTCTTATCATGCTTTCTAAGGTCAAGTCTTTTTCCCTATACAGTTTACTTTTCAGGCCAGTGTCTTTTATGTGTGACAGAAGGTGGTCTCTAACCTGGTTGCTGCTGTCATCTTTGTAGTCACAATGCTTCACTATAGCTTTCAGCCTAATTATGTAGTTATTTACTGTTTCACCGGGTTCAGGTTGTGTGTCGAGGAATTTCTGACGGGCTTTTGGGATACAGATTTTCAACTTGAAATACCCATCAAATAGTCCAGAGGTTACTTTGTAGATATTGGTATTGGCACCCACAGTTTTCTCGGCATCGGAAAAATTATTGTATACCTCCCGCAGGCCAGGACCCCCGAAAAGTAACATACGGGCTTGTGAAACTTTGGCATCTTTAACCTCTGCTGCGGTCAAATAAATGTCGAAATCGGACTTCCATTGGGTCCATCTTTGATTCAGGGTCTCAGGTTCACCCACTATGTCAAACTGTGGAATTGGACACATGCCACTAGTAGTACCATAGCAAACTCCATGATTGAGATAGTCGCACAAATTTAATGTGACAGGTGTAGACAGCAGATTGAACTTGTCAGGGCAACAGATTTAACTTGGCAGGGTAGCAGATTAAACTAGGCACAAATTGAATTTTAGCCAGGCCAGACTTCCAGAATGTTTTACTTTGGGGAGTTCAGTTTTCACTTTGACACACCTCAGATTTGCATTCCAATTAAACTGGGCATCAGATTAAACACTGCCTGATTCAACAATTGTGTCGCAGATTCGATGATCCCATCCTTACGTCGCCAAATGTGGAGTTTGCTGAAGATTAATTAAGAACGAATAGAAACACGTGCTTCTTGGTTTCTCGTCATACCGGAAGTCTGTCTATTTCCGTAAAAGTTGTCTGACTTACAAATGGGTTACAACAGCGTACACAGAGGTCGCTACTACGACGATTTCCAGCGCGAGGATACAACAGGTGCCACCTATGATATGGTTGTAACTATGTTTCAACTGGTCTATGTTTTACCAATAAATCTTCTGCGTGGGCGCTGCAATCAGCAGTGGGGCCGTTGTTC
The DNA here is from genome assembly GCA_949317995.1 of Acholoe squamosa. Lineage (NCBI taxonomy): Eukaryota > Metazoa > Annelida > Polychaeta > Phyllodocida > Polynoidae > Acholoe > Acholoe squamosa. The sequence goes on along the minus strand of OX439039.1, from coordinate 41,011,447 downwards.
AGCTTTCTGTGCATCCAGGATCCACAAGGAATAGTGTACCCAGGATACACAAGGAATTGACCAATCAGGAGCAAGCACCTGCTCAGCAGATACATCTGCTACTTTCAAGATGGTGGATGTCTTGGCCACTCAGTTCAGCTTATTTTATCACAGATATCTGCTAGTTTATGATAGATGAAGTACAATTAAAAGCAGCAACATCATCTTTGAGCTTATATATATTCAAGAATGCAGTTTCATTGGAAAGTCAGAAAAATTTTACTATGATTTACTCTCTAAGCATCACTGTCTATACTGGACTTAGCTGTTTTGGGCACTGGGCTGTTTACCAACAAAGGGACTGCTTCTGTATCCAGGATACACAAGGACTGCTTCTGTAGGCCTATCTAGGATCCACATTAGGGAGTGCTCATTTTTTAACAACAGGGGGGGGGGCTGGTGGGTTTGAGGGGGGGCAGAATTTTTTCAACACCTCTGATGGGGGGGTCAAAATAATTTTACCTGTTTTCAGCGGAAAACCCCGTGCATTACTATAGGCTAAAAGGGGAGGTTCGCACGCGATTTTCTCCCTTAAGGGGGTAAATTTTTTTCGAACCCCCCGCATAAGGGACGATAATCGCGCGCAAACGTCCCCTTTAGCCTATGGTAACGTGCGGGGTTTTCCACTGAAAACAGGTGAAATTATTTTGACCCCCCTCCATCAGAGGTGTTGAAAGAATTCTAACCCCCTCAAACCCACCAGCCCCCCCCCCCCCGTTGTTAAAAAATGATCACTCCCTTTGACCCCTGCAGGCCTAGGCCTACTCAGGATCCACAAGGACTCTTGGCGAAAATTTTTCCGTCCCCCTCGGAGGGGTCTGAAATTTTTCTGCCCCCCCCTTGGAGGGCTCTGAAATTTTTTCTTCCCCCCTTTTATTCTTTAGTGGCAAGCGGGCTTTTTCGCTCAAAAGGGCCAACTTTCTTTTTGACCCCCCCTAAGAGGGGTCTGAATTTTTTTTTATCCGCGCCTTAGAGGGGTCCCTTCTGTATCCAGGATCCACAATAGACTCCTACTGTATCCAGGATTCACAATAGACTCCTTCTGTATCCAGGATCCACAAGGATCTCCCTTCTGTATCCAGGATCCTTGTGGATCCTGGATACAAAAGGAGTCTATTGTGTATCCTGGATACAGAACAGTCTATTGTGGATCCTGGATACAGAAGCAGTCTATTGTGGATCCTGGATACAGAAGCAGACCCTTGTGGATCCTGGATACAGACGCAGATCCTTTTGGGCAGAAAAATTTCTTTTTTTTTTTATTAGAAAAAAAAAGTAGAACCACAAAAAAACTTTTTGGCCCCCCTCCCCTGCCATGGAGAAGCTGAAAATCAAGAGCAGACACACACCCCCTCCAATTAATAGCAGGGCTGAAAGAATTTAGTCCACCCCACCTGTATTTTCTCAAAGGAGTTGAAAATTTTTTGACCTTTTTGCCCCCCCTCCCCTGCCATGGAGAAGCTGAAAATCAAGAGCAGACACACACCCCCTCCAATTAATAGCAGGGCTGAAAGAATTTAGTCCACCCCACTTGTATTTTCTCAAAGGAGTTGAAAATTTTTCGACCCCCTCAACCCTCCCCCCGCCATTGTTAATAAATGATCACCCCCCCCCTCATCCATCTTCAACTCATGTGGGGGGGGGGGCAGCCTGAAAAAATCCCAAGTCCAACTCCAAGGAAGATACAGGGGGGCTCTATAGTATGAGGGCAAGCCCAGATGCAATGCCAATAGTGAAGCTTTATGTTTTATTATGTTTGGTCATATCCCATTCATTTTCTCAAATAACAACTTCTAATTTTCCATAGAGCATGAGTAATCAAGTGATTTGTGCATTGAATGGACAAGAATTGGCTAACAAAAACATCCACCATCTTGGACAGCAGCTGATGCATCTGCTAAGCAGGTGCTGGCTTCTGATTGGTCAGTTCATTGTGGATCCTGGAACCACTATTCCTTGTGTATCCTGGATCCACTGAAAGCTGAACAACGGCCCCACTGCCTGAAGCCACAGGTAGGAATATGACGGGATTCCGGTCGAAGCTTGCCAAGAGTCCTCGCCCTACCGTCTTGTAGTCGCCGTATAGTGTGAGGGAGTGGGGGTGGGGGCGGGGGGCTGGGTTGGGGGGGTAGGGAGAGGGGGGATGATAGGTTGAGGGGGAGGGGGCAGTAGTTCGCTTGGGGTAGTTGGGATTGGGCATGCTTTATTGGTTACCTGTCCCTGGTTACCTGTACTCCGGTGACCGAAGATGATTCGTCCCTGCTTACCTGTACTGTACTCCGGTGACCGGAGATGACTTTTTTGAGTCATCTCCGATCCACCTGCAGGATACCTGGGACCTGGAGATGACTTTCCATTTCCTGGATTGTCATCTCCAGTCTGTTCTATGGTTACCTACATGCACACTGGAGATGACTTTCTTAAGTCATCTCCGCTCCACCTGCAGGATACCTGGGACCTGGAGATGACTTTCCATTTCATGGATTGTCATCTCCAGTCTGTTCTATGGTTACCTGTATACCGGAGATGACTTTCTTGAGTCATCTCCGATCCACCTGCAGGATACCTGGGACCTGGAGATGACTTTCCATTTTATGGATTGTCATCTCCAGTCTGTTCTATGGTTACCTGTATACCGGAGATGACTTTCTTGAGTCATCTCCGATCCACCTGCAGGATACCTGGGACCTGGAGATGACTTTCCATTTCCTGGATTGTCATCTCCAGTCTGTTCTATGGTTACATGTACACCGGAGATGACTTCTCCAGTCATCTCCGCTCTGCACCTATGGGACCTGTACCCTGCAGATCACTTCCAACATTCCAGGTAGTCATCTCCAGTCTGATTTAAGGCCATTTCTAACCTGGCGATGACTTTCTAGAGTCATCTTCAGTCTGCCTAGAGGATGCCTGTACCTGGAGATGACCTACCATGTCCTGGGTAGACATCTTCAATCATTTTTTAACAACAGGGGGTTGGTGAAATTTTGCGCGTGTGCTGTGAACATTTTTCCGTGTCCCCTCAGAGGGGTTTGAAATTTTTCTGTCCCCCCCTTTTATTCTTTAGTGGCGCGCAGGCTTTTTCGCTCAAAAGGGGGTGAGTCTTTTTTGTTCCACCCTAAGAGGGGTCTGACCACTCCCGAAAGCCAAAAGATTAGTGAGGAGGAGGACATGAAGGGGCTCCTGATCATGAATTATTTCGCCACATATCTCTATGAACATGGGTATCAAAAAGGTCAGTGCTCTGGTTAATCAGGTCTCTAATTCAGCCGATAGTGTCACAACTAAGCCTATGATGCATGACAGCGTCTTCTCCCCAGGCAGTGACATTCTCCCCACTAGCACTACCTTGTTACTACCGGCAGATAATGGCCAACATTCCTCAATCAGACAGCATACTTGACATACCTAGGCCACCTATAGCACTAGTTGATAGGGACAGTAGTGATGATGAAGCAGACTTTGACCCATCAGTTTGGTTCCCATATCCTGAGTATGCACTTCTCTACTCAGTGGTGAGGAATACATGCCTCCCAAGCCATGTACAAGCCAAACTCACAGTTCCATCTGGCCTCAACTTAGACCGCTGGGATGTGTGTCTTTCCCAATACCACAACCAGGACCTACTGAAGTACCTCCGCTATGGATGGCCAGTAGGGTTTACTGGCACTGAACCTCCTGTGAAAGTGGAGAAAAATCACTCCTCAGCTCTCAGACATGAGACACACCTTACTGACTTTATCAAGACTGAACCTGCTCTAGGCAGCGTGCTAGGTCCTTTTGACTGCCCCCCCCCTTTCAGCCTTGGTTCAACACAGCCCCTTTGATGACAAGGCCCAAGAAGGACTCCACAGCACCTAGGGTGGTCTTAGACCTGTCCTACCCAGATGGTAGGGGCGTGGATGGGAGTGTGACTAAAAATTACCTAGATGGCCAATACAGGCCTTATACACTACCATCAGCCAACAACCTCTGCACAAAAATAAAAGTACTCAGTCAGGGAGCCTTCCTCTGGAAGGCAGACCTGGCCCGTGCCTACAGGCAACTCATGACCTGCCCTGGAGACCTACCACTCCTGGGGATGGAAATTCAAGGCAGGTACTACATTGACCTCTGTCCCTCGTTTGGAGCGAGACTCTCGGCCTCAGCTTGTCAGATGACAACCAATGCGGAAGTTCACCTCATGGGCACTCAAAACCACTGGGCACTTGCCTATCTTGATAAATTTTGCGGGGCACCAGGCACTCAACACGAAGCAGAGGCTGATTACCAGGCCTTCTTTTATATCACAAAAGACTTAGGGTTGGAACTCTCTCCCAATAATTGCCAATACAAGTTCTGGAATGGCTGGGTTTCCAATTCAATATCATAGACATGACAATCACTGTCCCCGACAAGCAGAGATAGAAAGTGAGTGTGCTTCGTTTGGCCCCAAAACAAGACATCCAATCACTGGCGGGCAAACTCAACCACATTGCCAGGTGTATCCCACAGGCGAGGAAGTTCATATGTTGAATACTACAGATGCTCAGGAAAGCCACATACCAATTAGTAACCTTGCGAGATGGCACACACCGAGATGATGCAAAAACGGTCTCCATTGGCAATAATATTGGGAACATCATGCTGAAAAACAGTCTACTGGCCAACAGTGTGGAAGCCCACCTTGCAAATTGGAAGAGTTGTGCTCCTAACTAGGGTCACTTCTACTTCCCAACCAAAAGGTCTGCACGGGTACACGCCTGTATAATACCTAACGAGGTATTTGACTTTTGAAATTTATCTCTGAAACAAGGACCTGGAGGACGTTAAGTGAATGCAGCTCACTGAAGGATGATACCAACCATGCCGAAACCTCATCCTACAGATTCTACACAATGGTCTAATTTGCTGAAATGAACTCTGACACAAGTGCTGTATTGGTAATGGGTTATGTCAAGCCTCTTGCCCTGTGGACATTAAGGTAGGATCCTTCTGATTACTATCATCAATCTCCGTAGATTTACATAATTACTGATTGGCTATCCTACCCAGCCATGGACCTGCCGAAGTTCCCAACGGGCTACCATTCATTACAAATAAACCCTGGACATCTGACTCCTTCCTGTTACACAGGAACAAAATGGTCTGAACAATTATTTAAATGTGATATATCCCAGTATCATACCCAGTGTACATATGATGTTAGTTAATTATGATAGATGTTACTGAAAAAATTTAGCAATCTAACAATGTTGACTTGCATATCTCTGTGCTTTTGAGGTTGCGGAGCCCCACATTGCATCTGGAGATAAATCCTCAACCCCCCCCCACTCATTGGGTTTTGGTCTAGGTTGAGTACACTCCCCCGGCTATCACTCACTTATACCGCCAGTGTCACAACTCGCGGTATAAACCCCCCCCCCTACAGGCCTTAAAACTGCTCACTGCCATGGGTGATAACTCTAGATTATCTATGCTCACTAACACATAAGCCTTTATAGATGGTTTAAAAGGGGTAACTATCATCTGCTGCAATGTGAGGAGCTTGAACAAAAAAACACTAGCTGATGTTAAACTGAGTCTGGACTGTAACATCCTTTGCCTATGTGAATCTTGGGCTGTGGATGGAACTGATGATACACTATTTCACTGGCCTGGTAATACCATCTACAGAATTGATCGAGCTAGTACCACTGTTGGGGGCTTGCTGACATATGTGTGTAATGAATTTAGTCTTTATTGCTCAATATCACCTACACTAGAGATTATGCACTCCTGTATAGAGATCCAATCTCTTAAATTTGAAAGCCCTAAGTATAAGAATTTCATAATCCTCAATATATATAGGCCACCTAAAGCTGATGTAGATATTTTTATTGAAACGCTACGAACTACCTTAAGGCAAATTGATAGGGAAAGGTATGAGCTCTGGTTGCTAGGTGATATAAATATAAATACCAGGGATTGCAATTCTCATGCATCTAAGGAATTATTTGATGTTTGTTGTGAGTTTAGCATTAAGAGATATATAGAGGATATTACTCACCCAAATACCCATGATTCTGGTGGAACCTGTTTAGATCACATTATTACGGACTGTGTTATTGTTAGCAAAAGTGTTTGTCTATGCTGCCTAATTGCAGACCACTATCTTGTACTTGCATGCCGTAAAAAAACCAAAGAGACTATTTCTCCTACATCGTTCAGTGGTCATTTATATAGAAGGTATGATAAGCATGATTTCTATGAATACCTATTAGATCTGGACTGGAGTCACTTTCACACTACCAATGATCCTGAACTACAGTGGGATTTTATGTATAAAGCACTAATTGATTACTTGGATATTGTATGCCCCATTAGATCCTTTACCATAAAAAAAGAAAAGAAACCCTGGGTCACTTCTGATATAATAGAACTCAGCAATGACAGGCAACAGCTTCTATTAGAACACAAATACACACACAATAAAGAACTGCTATATGTAGCACGTAAGTTACGTAACCGTATCCAGCGTCAGATGGATAATGCCGAATCCACCTTCATATTAGCCACTTAAGAATCATCTAAAGGTGACCCTATTAAGCTTTGGCGAGAAAAAAATCAACTAATCAACCCTGTTACCAAAAATCTGAATATACAATTGGAAAATGAACTAACAGGGGAAGTCATACCTGCCAATGAAATTGCCGATTACATTAATTCCTATTTTGCCTATATCGGATCTGACTTATTCAACCAACTCCCCCAGAGAGGCATTGATTTGCCTGACCCGGATCTATCTGAAGATGAACCAGAATTGGATATTGCGTCATTTATCAGTATAGATATTGTAAAAGGTCTTATCTCCAAGATTAATATTAATAAGTCATGTGGCCTGGAGGGTATTAATAGTTGAGTTCTCAGGGATGCTTTCCAATTTTTCCCAGCTAAAGTTCATTCAATGTTTTATAACTCCATCAATGAGGGTATCTTCCCAAAGGCATGGTCAAATGGAATCCTAGTTCCCATCCCCAAGAAGGGTAACCTAAAAAGTATCAAAAACTGGAGGCCAATCTTCCTTCTCCTCCTCCCAGGGAAACTACTAGAAAAATTAGTGCACAAGGTATTGTCTGAACACTTGGAGCAAGAAGGTATCCTTAGCAGTGCGCAGTTTGGGTTTAGGACCACCAAAGGCACCAGCGACGCTTTCTTTAAGGTGGTAAAGGATCTCTATGAATCATGTGATGAGGTCCTCATCACTGCAGCATGTTACATCGACTATTGTAAAGCTTTTGACAGCGTCCATCATGCAACCCTGATTAATAAAATCTGCCAGTTAAGTATCCATAGGAAACTAAAAAAGTGGCTGATGGAATATCTTGCACATAGGTCCCATGGAACTATGGCAAATTGGGAGCTATCTGGACCGTCTCCAGTTAAATTTGGCGTTCCTCAAGGCTCTATTTTAGGCCCCCTGCTTTTCATTTTATTTATTAATGACATTACTACTTGTTTTCAAAATTGTAAAATATACCATGTATGCGGATGATCTGGTTATTTATATTTCCCATAAAGACCATGATGAAGCCACACGGCTGCTGCAGGAGGATATTGACAGGGTTGGTATTTGATGTAATTCCAATTTCATGACAGTCAATGCAAGTAAAAGTATGACCATGTGGTTTGGTTCCAAGCCTAAGCTGAATAGTCTGAATGGCCCAAATATCTGGTTAAATGGTGTTAAACTACCCAACTGTAGCATCTACACCTATCTAGGTGTTGAACTAGACAGTAACCTATCACTGACGCCACACATGTCCAGGATCAAGAAGAGTATGGGCAATAAACTCTACAAGTTACGTAAATTAAGGTCAAGAATGAACAAAAACATTAGTTTGTCTGTTTATAAGGTTATGAGAATACTGTTTGTTCTATGTAGGCGGGGCACATAGTATGGAACTCACTTAACTACAGCGCCTACAAAATCAGGGTTTAAGAATCTGTCTTGGAATATGGAACTTAAGTGTAGAGATTCTGCATCGTGAGTGCAATGTGCATCTCCTGGTGAAACGTCAGAATGTGCAGCTTGCTATAATAATGTAGAAAAAGGCCCAAAATGGGGAAGCGTTGCCAGCCAGGGAAGTCAGAACTAGAGGGGATAGAAAAATTAAATTTGCCAAATGTCACGCAAAGACAAGTTTCTACCAAAAAGCACCACATTACAGAGGGGTATCTCTATGGGAATCCCTGCCTCTAGAAATTCAGCATATCCAAAGCCGACACCGGTTTAAAGACCCGGTTGAGAATCTGTTCTTGACTCACTAACCCCTCTCTGTCTCTCCTGGCTGGATATGCAAGCATGTCATTATGAATTACTCATATTGTTCCATTAACACTATTACTCATATTGCACTTGTATATTGATTGATTGCTGATCCTGCTTGATTTCACCTGATAGCACCTGTCAACTGGAAATTGTAAACCCAGGGTGCGCAGAAAAACGTCCTATACGGGACGATTCGTACAATAAAGAAATCTCAATCTCAACCTTCCTCTCTAAAGGCTTCAGGTTTGATGTTTATAACTATGCACAAGTCTGCAATGGCGTCCACTTCCTCACTCCCCCACAAAAAGAATTTTTGGTAGAATGTGACTGAAAGTGGCTACAACGTGGCGGGGGGGGGATCAGACTCACAATACTACTCCCTAGACTACAGCCAAGAGAAGAAAAAAAGTACCCACTGATTGTCCACCTGGAAGCCATCAAACTGCTAGTGGCCTATAGGACCCTAGTCCTAGACTACACGAAGGGTTACCTCATTATCATGTACACAGACAACATGGCTTCCAGCAGGGCACTCAAGTATGGTCATACTAAAGACTCTATCTTAGCAGCCTGTGCACGGCAACTCTGGATAGAAGCAGACAAGGCAAGGGAGACCATAAGATTGACATAAGACACAAGCCAGGCAAGGATATTCCCCTGGCCTATACCCTCAGTAGACAGAACCTACCAGAAAAGAAGGCCTACATCTCACAAGAGGTCATTGCTAGGGGTCTTGTCAAAGTGCAACCAGCTTCCTTTGTTTGATCCCATCTGATCTTTTTTTAGATTGTCCATTGGGCCTACAGACACTAGCTTCCTTCCAAAAGAAAGACTTGGCGACTCATGGTACCTGGACTAACACTCCAGAGATGAAGCCATACATGCCATTCTCATCCTCTCAACGAGTTGCCCAACACTTAGCAACCCTATTTGCCCAGTAAATGACTAGTAGTATGCACATGTATATCTTAATCTTCACACACTGACTATTTGTGGTATACACTCATCTGTAATTCCTAACATTATTAAAGGTCAAGTGTTATACCGGTTACTACAGGTTTATATGTATCTGGTTAAATTAACCACTTCTGTGTATGGTCTTACTACACTCATACAGGTTAATATTGGTTATATCATGTCACATTTGGACATTCATGTAAAGTTTATAATCCAGTACGTATATAAACTTCCACATTATACAAACTTCCTCCTTGTGTCCTCATTAGCATTGTATTAGGTGAGGCCAAGATAGTCGTCCAATGAACACCGAGAGTGGGTGAGGGCTAGAGAGATGGGGGTCTGGATGGTGGGGGGAGGGGGTCTCCCATGTCACATTTCGAAAATGCTCATGTCACATGTCACTTCAATCATCTCCCCCGTCACATTTAAGAACCTACCATGTCACAAGTCGAATTCAAGAAAGTACCGATGTCATGCCCCTAATTTTTCACCTCATGTCACTAAAGCCCATGTCACATGTAGATTTTAATGGTCATGTCACGATGTCAAATTTTGTGGTCCATACGCATAGAGATGGATTACCACGGTGGTAAAAACGTCACAAGGTTTTATGGCGGTCCTTGAACCTTGAACTCAGCATGGTTGGTATAAAGACAAACACAGTACTGCAGATTCCTCCTGGGAGATTCTGGTGAAATGGTTCGCTTGCCTAGGGAAATGTATAATATATTTCATACTGAATTTACTACCTCTTTAGCGTCTCCTCAAGGTAATCAAAACCATACAAATATGCTGGGGACTACAAGTTGAAAACAATATTTCTCGAATTCCCGGAAACATGCCCCCCCCCCTCCGCACGCCCCCAAAAATCGACAGGGGGACATGGGTATTTCCTAAAATCAAAAGCAGAGGATCCGGGCTTGGATTTCTTAAGCCTCACAGGAGCATATTTTATTATTACGGTAGTAGGCTTTTCTTAAATCGGAATGGTACATAAGAGGAGACATACAAAATGTAGAAGTCTGTCAACTTACAAACAGTCCTCCCCATACTTCAGAAAATATGCGCCCACTCGACAGTCGTGCTACTTGGAATATAAAAAAGAATGACCCAAGGACAATGCCTATTCCTCCAAATACCATCAAGGTATAACCTCTGCATCTTTTCTGTTTTTCCCTAGTTGGATTCGATGCCCCTGTGGATGAGGTTGAGGCTGGTTGTTGAATAAACACAAGGGGCTGGTTGGTTGGTGCCTGAGTTGCCATGATCGAGGTTAGATAGGAAATAGGCGATATCCTTTTCACTCTCCTCTGTATACGCGGCCCCTCTCCTGAACAGGTATGCGTTCACGATGGAAGTAGTATACTTCTTTCCTTCCTATTATTCTCTCCTGTGTAGTGTAGAGTGTGGTTTGTGGAACACAGTTTGTATACCATACTACCCCAACTGGCACTTGCAGCACCTCCGTTGGTCTAGATAGAAAAACCTGACGCAGGCTATATTTCTAGGGAACTGGGCCATCAGTGTCGTCAGGGATCCAGCCTCTTACTCACCATCCAGAATGTAGCTCATGTGGCCCTGGGCCACTCCCGGGCAATAGCCTTGGTCAGGTTAGCATCGGCAGATAAAACGTAGTAAAGTCGTGATTGCTATCGAAATAACTTCGAGAGAAAGAAACCTTTTCACTTCCCAGTGAACTATAATTATTAAGAGTAAACCGATTCAACTTTATCAATTATAGCTAGATTATTGTTCCATGAACAGAAAGAAAGGAGGATTTTTCAAGTTTACTGATGAAAATTTATTGATCTCAAGTGGCCCAATAAGGTAAAACGTGCTACAGGGCTTTAATGAAAAAGAATTTTAAAAAGTGAAAAATCGAAGAAAAATCAATCTAGGCAGATTTTTCATGGCGAATTCACTGAACCAATTTTGAAAGTTATATTCTATTTGTAAACATTACAAATTCGGAATGTATAAAGAACATTTTAGGGTCCAACTGGTTGCTTTATTGATTTTGCGTTGCCATGGCAAAGTCAAATTCATTCAAAATTGAAAAATCAAAGATCAAAATCTACGAGCAAAAGAGTAAAAATTCTAAAGTTACCAGCTCATTTGCATAGCTGATTATGCTAGTTACATGTAATTTCTCCTTAGATGTCAGGCATAGAGAATACTGGCAACAGGAATTAACTTAAAAGATACCCGTTTTCATGATGCCATTTCGGGTGTTATAATTATATTGGTACTAGTTATTATAACGGTATATATGTGTAGCGGTTCTGCTACTTAGGTGTGTGCTACTCTGGGATTCACATAGGGGGCAGGCCTGCATAGTCTCATCTAGGTCACCTGACCCCGCAGGTAGCCACCACACACACACACACACACAAGGAGGCCACCATATTGTTTGGTTGGTGCCTAATTTTTTTGCGTCCTATGTATTAATATATCATTGGAAAGGATGTGGTCTCATTTTTTCTTTTCTTTGGGGAAACCTCTTTTCCTTAGTACTTCATGTATTATAAAACCAATGTTGCAAATTAGGCCTCCTTTCAGACCAAATTGTACATTTGTCCATACTCCATCCTCCCATTAATTATCTTAGCTCAAATTGCAATAAGGATTCTACATCCTAAACTACTAGCATGTAGATGTGGTTTTGGGTCAGTGTACATGGAAAGGCGGAAGACATTCACCCCACTTAGGAATTTTCTTAAGGTAATCTGTATTTAACCCGGAAAATAGTTACATGAAGTTGAACATGGATCATGTTACTGTCTTTTGTTTTTGTCTGAGCATACAACTGCCCAGAGTACTATGCAGTTTAAATAAGGGGGACCACAGAAAATTGAGCAAAATGAGTATAATAAAGAGGCTTTTCTTTTTCTCTTATCAGCGATTAACGTCGCTTAACCCACGCATAGCTATATCTTCGACCCTATACCGACTAATTTTACAAAGAAAGGAAGAATATTAGATAAAATTGTCCCCTTGTTGTCCCTCCTCGCTGTTTTGGTGACCCGGTCATATGAAATGAGTTTCCTTTTTTTTAAGTGGCGTGATTGAATAATTGTAATTTCATCACAGTGAGGCTGGCAATGGCTTTAAGATAGAGTCATAATTATGTCTAGCTAGGCCTATAGAAGGGGAAAATAGGTGAGGGAAGCTGAGGGGGCAGAAACAATGGGAGAAACAAATTCTTTCAACATCAAATCGGTTTTTATTGAAAGTAACATTTTTGGCTTTCAATTTTAAGGAAACTTCCATGAAATTAAGAAGTCGATATAATGGATACATAATATGTCAGCTGATGTATGGATGAATATCATGAAAATAACAATGGCAAATTACCGTTAGTATCAACGAACCATTTTGTATAGGTACATATATGTAAGTAGGAACCTTCATGGTGAGATTCAGAACAATCTAAGAATCCATGAGATATCACAGTGCTTAATCTTATTAACCTTCACAGCATGCACTTTTATAAAGGCCAAATCCCACTACACAAAAAATGGGTCTGAAATGTTTGTGATTCTGGATATTGGCAACCTTGGACTCTTGCCAATTTCCTAAATCACAAAGGTTCTTACTGCACTTCTTCCTACTCCAAATCACACTATAGCTGATAGTAGGAGGGGAATCTCTGTGATTTTCATTACTGCAAGGATGCATTGTTATTATGATTCACAGGGATAGAGTATTTGATATCAAAAGCACAGTTTTAGTTTGAAACAAGTTTATTGGCCAACAATATCTTAACATACTGAAGCTTTTATAATCATCAGCTGTCACAGTTGTCCCTGACTATTTTTTTCCAGTTTGTAATGGTCTCCTGCATAGCATAAACAAATGTAGCTCACATAAATCACAAGCAGAACTCCCTTATAAGTGTAATATGTTGAACTTGGCTCCTGATTTATCAAAGACATATCTCTTGTGATTTTCTAGAAACTGTTGTTTTCTTCTAAATCACAGGGATTTTCAGTTTATCACAGAGATTTCTGGCCCTTTGTGAAGAAAATATCCAAAACTTTTGATGTATTTCACTTCCCAAATACCAGCACTTTACAAGGGTTATTAGCCATTATAGGCCTTCCTTAGACGATATTACCACCCCAATATTGGCTAAGCAACCACATATGTTATATCACAAGGATTTTCTGCCCATTTTCACGTTGTGGGATATGGCCTAAAGGCAGAATTACTCAAGGCTATTTTCTGTATAATTTTTATGTCCAAAGCCTATTATTTCTTTACCGGGTTCAGACTGCCGGACAGATAATCCATAATCTGATACACCCATTTAATACAATTGTGTGTGTTATTTGTTCTATCACCGATATACAATTGTTGTCATATGACTGTTCACTTGAATTTGAATTCGGAAATTGATTTTCACATCTGGAGAAGTTCTTTTACCACTCTGAAGTTGTTGAGTGCCAGATGGATGTCTTATGATATAATAAACATCGACATGCCTATCTTCTTGATTTATATAGCCTATTTCATTTACAATGTGACGGGATTCTCACGTTTATGTGCACAAGATAAAAGAGTGTTGGTTAGACGCATGGAAGGCCTTTTACAATGGTTCTGATTTATAATCGTGTTCTTTTTTTTAATGAAATATACATACAATATATAATGGAATAATATTATGCAGACAACGACACTCAATACAAATCTTGGGGCTGTGAGAGAGGAGAAAAATAACGCCTCAGCAGCATAGAAACAAGAAGGGCATACCTATAGTTACTGATAGAGTTCAACTTGTCTATTGTGCCTTATTTTGTCTTTGACCCCATGATCATATCCAAACTGTTTACACTGTAGTTTTCTCTGAAGTGGACCGTTGATCAAATGATCTGCTTAAAGTGGCTGTCTTATCTTTGCGGCTTTCAGACAACTAGATTGACTAAAAGAATAACCCAAAAGATCCTTTTTTATCATTTTTTTTAAAAACTAAATTGGATTATCAGCATACACAGGACCAATCCCAACATTTACAGTAATATGTGAAGAGTCATGTTGTGGCTGTGGAGTGCATGCTTCGTCAGATGATCATTCCCTACAGTTGGGCAGGAATGTTGCATATATTTATACATGTACTAACGAGTTCATACCGTGTGTTGGTATTGGTTCAGTCCTGGTGCTGTATATCAGCATAGGACCCATCATCTTCTGTTGGTGGTGGTGCTGGGTGCTCTTGGCGTGGGTGTATAGCTTCCTCCTTCCCAGATGCTTGCCCTCCTGATGTCCTTACAAGATACCCAACATCTTGGCTTGGATGGGTTGATGTTTTTGTTATTGGCTCCTCATAGCCATTTTCGCCTTGCAGTGGTGGGGGATGGAGATAGGTGCCTGTATCAGGGTCTGGAGGATCCAGGATCTCACAGTAGATTCCACTAATGGTAGATTCACGGGCTGTTGTTCCAAGAGCATAGTTTGGCGGGGGGTCAGGAGTCGGAGTGTAGGGCGGTGGAGGGAGTTCAGGGGCTGAGGGTCGTGCTGCATTGTTCGGCTGGCCATTCCTCCATTGTAATGCCGTGTAATCTAGGAGAAAGAATTAGAAGAGTACAGCTTTATTGAGAATTTCAAATGTCTCTCACTTGGCATTAAGTATTTGTAACGTTTGGGAACTTTTAAAAGGGCTTCGTGTAAAAGAACGTTTGTAAAAGACATTTTCCTTACGTCAAAAAACGATTTGTGGAAACCAACGATAAGGAGATATTTCAAAACGTTTTAACAGCTTTTTTATTTGTGTAATAGAAATGTCAAAACTAGGAATGAAGCCGTTTTTTGTATGTCAAAAGGTGCACGCACACGTTGACCTTTTCTATGTTCAAAAATGAAAGGTAGAAGAATTTAAACTTATTAACTCGCATATAACGCTCACTTATTGAGTATATAGCCTTCTTAGCATAATGTATAAAAATGAAGCAGCATAGGTATATGGACTTTGCTCTTCACAAAAGTTCAGTTTTCTATATTCTAAAAGGACTGGCAGACTATGATATATATCTGGCAGTCCTTTTGATATTTTTTTTTATTCAGGCTATTGAGGTTTCCCATAATACACTCTGTTCGTGGAGGTTTCCTGTTAATTACCATAAGTAGGTCAGTCACATGACCTGCTCTGGCCAATGGCATTGGTCACATGACTGACCTAATTATGCTAATTAACAGGAAACCTCCATGAACAGAGTGTATTATGGGAAACCTCAATAGCCTGAATGGATGGCATAATACATTTTAATGTGATATCTTCATCAATCACTGATAAGCACTGAGCTCGACCTACCTGCGCCTACAGGAACAACCTGTTGTGTGCCAGCTGCATTTATTACTTGAACTGGTACCATTTTGCCATCAGGTGATAACACGACCATCTTTACAAAAGCATGGAACAATCTTAAACTGTCAATTGGCTAACAGATACAATGGCAATGGTGATATATCGATTGATATCGCGTATGGTATTATTTCCATATAAGGCATTTAGACAGTGAATGGTAATATTATATATCTATAACAATGTGGACAAGAATACATTTGTGTATTTGATTTATTAATGTACTTCATCCAGAATGAACATGTTGTAAAAGACTGTAGGTTTACCAACCTGGGTACCGGCAGGCTGAGCCCTGGGGCTGGGGCTCTGTTTACAACAGTCGGTTGAACACAGAGCTACACAGCTTAAGATCGATGTGGTCAAAAAACAACCAAAGCCCAGTGTACCCAATATGGGCAGGAGAACTGCAGCTTCCGCATAGGTGGTTATTGAATTAAGCTGAAAATCAAATTGACCAGATTAGAAATGCAATTTAGTGTGAGTATATATCATTGTAGATTCATATATCAATCTCTGCATAAAATCACAAAACCAGAAGTTCCACTATACAGTTATGTACCTGAGACACGGCAGCATCTGACCCAAGAATTGATGGTATTATTATTCCTGCCAACAGAATGCTGACAATGGACATGGCGAGTAAGGCGATGATCTGTAAAGAGATAAGAATAAATTTATGTTGAAAAAATAGAAACGATATTTAAGGGAATGGTATAAGATATAGCTTATTGACAAAAATCGAGTGCAATAGATAGAAAGCTGGTCAGGTATCTCCCCAGCAAATTGTCGTGACTCCTCGTCAACCTGTGTGAAGTGGCTCACACATGTCGCTAGATGGAACACGACGTCGCTATAGCACAAGATCACCAGGAATGGCAATGGTGGTAATCACATGGCCTCACCTCAGATGGCGAGGACTCACCAGGGATGGCGACGCGGGTGATCACTCACCTCGCTAGATGAAACACGCACCTCGTCATAGCGCATGTTCACCAGGGATGGCGAGGATCATGATCACTCATTCTCACCAGGGATGGCGACATGAGTGATCACTCACTTCGCTAGATGAGAGGCACACCACATCATAACACACGGATGGCAAGGATCGTGATCACTCACACTCACGGGGGATGGTCACTCGGGTGATCATTCACCTCGCTAGATGAAACGTGTACCTCGTCCTTTTATCCCTTAGATAAAGGACCTTGGCTTCGCCTCGGTCCTCCATCTGGGATAAAAGGACCGAGTGGAAGTCTATGGCCATCTATGCTCTTAGACCATTGATCAACATTTGCACTCTAGGCCGCCTACTTCTTATGCTTTTATATCCTAGTGAAACATTTTGTATTCATCGGTCAGTCTCTAAAATGAATTAAAATTAAGAAGAAAACACTTCTTCCTAGAATCCTATACTTACAGGCCCCTTAAGTCGGGTTCGGCCAGCAGCTATTGCAATACACCCAGTGGCTATTACCTAGAAACAATGGCAAAATATGTAAATACGTAATACATTTGTTTAATGTGCTAGCATATATTCATTCTAACATAATATGTGTTAGGCCCTGGGGGGGCACTCCCTATCTTTTCTATAGTTTCCATGTGCGAACAATCCCTTTGATTTGGTACCCTATTCAAGGGCAAATATATGGCTAATTTTGGACCCTTATCAAGGAAAAATACGAAATACCATACCGGGTACCCTAATCACAAGAGAGCCTCCAAAAGGTACCCCCTAACCCTAGGAAATGTCATTCTTATAACTTTCAAACACTAAAGGTTGTTCCTTGATACAAGCTAATAGAGCCATATTGTAATAAAATACGTAGATCAGATTGAGTGAATATCTGGTCCAAAATATACCCCTTTTCCCCTCAAAATTGCCTAAAAAGCACCTCTAATCAAGGGCCCTCGAGGGCCCGTACCTATGGCCTAAAAATGGCCCCTTTCCCTTGGAATCATGGTTCACACATAGTATCCACAATTTGGGGGAGTGGTCCCCCTGGGCGTTAGGCCTATCCCAGCTAGCACACGCCATGGAAATTACATCACTTTTACATGATCCCTACGTAAAACTCATCAGTTTTACGTAAAAGTGATGTAAATTCCATGGCGTCTGCTAGCTGGAATGTGCTAAACTGAAAGATAGAAACTCTTTGGTTGAATTGACCCTATACAGTCATAACAATTATAGGCCAGCTAGAAAGTGTTTGGGATGATGTTCTATACTAGATAGAAGGTAATGTGTACTTACAAAGATTCCTCCCCACACTCCAGAGAAGATACCTGTACCTTTATACAGACGTGCTACCTGATAAATTAGATAACTGACTCCAATGAAGGCATCTATTGCTCCAAAAACAACTAGTGTAGTTCCCATACATTTTCCTGGTCGTTGATTGTTTTGGTTTGGTGCTTCAATACCAGAGGCTGCAGCTCCTTGTTGAATAACCACTGATGTTTGGCTGAGTCCAGGCTGTATTGCCATGGTTGAAGTTTTAATAAATATAAACTAGTACTATGCCACACGGTCTCATTTGCAGGTCCTGCTTTAAACAAATGGCTACATGCTTGCTCTGTGACGCTATCCTGGTCCGACTGTGACACTCCTGTGTCGAAAGTTGTACACCCGTGATGTGCATCAACAACGTGATGCTAAGTATATAACTACGTATATATATATAGACAGATCATTAGAACCCGATATGTATCGAATTGACATTACCTGTATCAACATTCAATGGTAAATATCATGCACCAATTCAGTGCTTACAGACGCTCTTCAATGGTGTATTATTCCATTCGTGAATAAGCCTCCTAAAGGATCAGAATCATACATGGATGCACGACTGCCTATAGTTACACATCCAGATGGTTAGCAAAATATTGTTATGCCCTAGGCTCTGATACAGTGCTTGCTATAGATGACAACATATAATACAAAAGGTATCCAAATGTTACTACTACAAGTACAGATGAATTTGATAAATATCACGTTTTGATCTTCTACCTTTATGTGCTTTTACTACACATCACGTCGTTGCTATACATTATGGTCGTACAGGTGGACTTCCGAGAGGGAGGTTGTGGTAGAATAACTATGACCTCACTCATACTCTTTCAAGGCAACTAGGTCATGCATGTCGTGTAGTCACTATTATTTGTGTGACGAAGCGTGTATTTTTATTTTCGCCTTTTGATGTGAACTGTGACAGCAATTGCCTATGTCTTGCTCTAGATATAACACACGTGTTGTATTTTCTGAAATAGACTCATCCACCTGTTGTTAAAAACGTTATATTGAACGATGTACAAGAGGACACCTACCACTTTCTAAAGAAATATTTTACCTATACAAAAACACGTTGAAATTACTTTTTAAGGCGTTATTTTAGAGTGGACAATTTTTCATCAGACATGATACAAGAATCTAATGGGTGTGGACCACTAAATTTGACATGGTGACATGGCAATTTCTTAAAATCGACATGTGACATGAGAGGTTCTTAGAGGTGACATGGGACATGGGTATTTAAGTGACATGTGACATAACCATTTCTTAAAATCGACATGTGACATGAGAGGTTCTTAGAGGTGACATGGGACATGGGGATTTAAGTGACATGTGACATAACCATTTCTTAAAATTGACATGTGACATGGGGGACCCCCCATCCACACCCCCAATCTATGCCCGGCCAGGCCTATCCGCAATTTTTGGAGAGGGGATCCTCTCAGTATATGTCTCGGCTTCATAGGAACTACCGGTATTCCTATTCGACCCTCCATATATCACACTTATTCATAAGTTCCTTAAATAATAAACCATGAACCTATGATACATGTATGTACTACTTCACTCGTAAAATAACTTATTTGTAACGTTTGGAAAAAGTTTGGGTAAAAGTCATTTGAAAAAGACGTTTTCCTCACATCCTAAAACGGTTTTCAACATTTTTTTAGTATCTAGAAAGAAAGTGTTATGTTTATGATAAGCTACCATATATCCAATGCTGCCAATTAGTGCTTATTACCCAAGTCACTAAATTTGCAAGGTCTTACCCTTATAACATATTGAGGAGCAAAAAAACTTATGAATATATCCCGATGGATAAAATGGATAAAAAAAAAAAACAGCAAAAAATGCTATACTATCTGATATTACGGAGCACACACAGGTTTGTAAACAGTATACCCCACACTTTGTAGGGGATCAAAACACCACATCCCCTTCCCATAGGCCAGCCCAAATTGTTTCTTTAACGACCTTCTGTACTTCAGTTCACAGGTGTCGCCAAATTTCATACTCCTCAGAGAAAAAGGCCCACTCCCGAGGAACTCATAAATTCCTTGATTCCAACTCCTCCCAAATCCACCCGCTTTCTATCAGAAATGATCCCAAAAGGCTAATCCGAGGCCAAAATGCATTTTCTGAGTGTTCACATAATATAAGTCTAGGCTTATGTGATGTATAAAGACAAGTGCGGTGACTCCCCCTTGATGGTCAGCATGAACTACTTATCCCGGAACTCACCAGCCACAATAGTGACATCTACTGGGGTCTCGTCAGACTAGCCAGTTTGAATCCCACTGGGAGATTATAGTTGTACTGGGTGTCTGCTGGTGGTATCATGTACCTATACAGTATATTGTGTAGGTCTATGGTAGCATATAGAGTCAGGTCGCACGGTGGAGACAAGTGACATGTCTCTTGTAACGACATTGTGGTTTTTTTCAGTTCACACACTAGAGAAAATGAAAGATGACTTGACCTGGTGGATAAAATAGATGAAAACACTGATGAAAATATTCCTCAGGTAGAAACATACCCTTCTATGACATACTCTTGTGCAAGATGGGGTCCGGACTTGGTGGCAGGGTGTTGGAACCCCGAGAAAGATGAGAAGAGTAATGGTTCTCAGTACGTTAGAAATGCAGTAGGTCTAAATTGACATATCATTACATGTCCCAAGTTTGGGTCTCCAAATTTGTAGTGTCACCAAAATGATATGAATTATTTCAATATTTTCAACTTTTGTTTTCAGAGGGGGCGTACAGAGATAAAAGCTTTCAAAACACCCCAAATACTTGGCGTGTAACCACCCCACCCCCTCCAAATAGATTTGCTGTGTGTATATAATACCCTAGCTTACACTATTAAAGGTTTCTTCAGATTTTAGGGAGAATTACCGACAAATTTAATATGCATCGCCTTAATTGCTAATACTGGGCTATTAATATGTGAGTGTTCAGTTGGAGATGCTGAGCATCTCGTATAACTGAGATTCATGGGGAAAGCTAGTCGAAATTATGGAGAAACTAGTTTTGCTAACTCAAAGTAGTAGGCTTGATCATCCCTCACCAAAGATGACAAAGCGACTTGATTTTAGGAACGTCCTCTGGTTTTATTACATTTGAGAAGGTGGCAATCAAGAATCCTTGTTGCACAGTGAGTTCTGATGGCAATTAAACTCTTAGGAACCAACCCAGCAAATTGTCGTTATCTGTCGCCATGATTGGTCATCAATGGTGACTCATTTTTGAGTGATAACTCACTGCATCATCTTTCGCCACTGTGTCAGTCTCACATTGCATGGCAATTTATCACAACAGTCGCCAACATGATCTCACTCACTGCGTTAGTATGTGCAATCCCTTGTCATCCCTCACAAAACATAGTGACTTATCACCACAATCGCCAACATGGATCTAACTCACTGCGTGAGTATGTGCAACTGCCTGTCAACTCTCACTGAGAATGGCGGCTTATCACAACCATCGCCAACATGGATCTGACTCACTGTGTGATCATGTGCAACTCTCAGTCAGTTCTCACTCAGAATAGCGACTCATCACCGACATCGCTAATATGGATCTCACTCCTTGCGTGAGTATGCGCCACTCCTAGTCAACTCTCACTCAGACTGGCAGCTTATCACCACCATCGCCAACATGGATCTCACTCTCTCCATCAATATGTGCCACTATCTGTAAGCTCTTACTCAGAATGGCGACTTTTCACCTGCATTGCCACATGTCTCTCACTCACTGCATGAGTTTGTGTCACTCCTAGTTAATCTTCTCTCAAAATGGCGACTTATCACCACCATCGCTGACATGGATGTCACTCGCTGTGTGAGTGTATGCCACTGTCATCAACTCTCACACAAAATGGTGACTTATCACAACCATTGCCAACATTGGTCTCACTCAATGCTTGAATTTGTGTCACTCCAAGTCAATGCTCTCTGAGGATTGCATCATCTGTCACTCACTCTCACTCAGAATGGCAACTTATCACCACCATTGCCAAAATTGTTGAGACAGAACCACTGTTCAACATGTAGCCTATCTAGGAAGTGTGGGCATGAAATATAAGTCCCATACATATCAATTGTGCTTTGTTTCACACTGAAGATTATATAGAGAAAATATCAATTTAATTTAGATAGAGGTATCTCTAAAATGAAAGCAACTATCCATGAAAACCTTTTCTTTGGTTACAGGAAAAATACATATGGAAATATCTACATGAACACCTTGACTGTGGTTAGAGGGAAGATACATATGGCAATACCTTCTCTGGCAAAACATACTTGATCTGGCAGATGTGAGGCTGCATGATTACCAATGTCGATGATTATGAGCTTTTCATCTAACAAGATGAGTGATCACTAGCGTCGCCATCACTGGTGAGTCTGAGTGTTCACCACTCTTGCCATCCATGGTGTACCTGTGCTATGACGTGGTGCACGTTTCATGTAGCGAGGTGAGTGATCAGTGATCAACCGCCTTGCCATCTCTGGTGAGTGTGAGTCATCAGTATCCTCGCCAACCATGGTGAACGTGCGCTATCTAGCGAGGTGAGTGATCACTCGTGTCACCATCCCTGGTGAGTGTGGGTGATCCTCACCATCTGTGGTGAACCCATGCGTGGGGTCACAGGCATGGTTCATCATGCGTGGTGAACATGTGTTATGATGTGGTGTGTGTCTCATCTAGCAAAGCGAATGATCACTCATGTCGCCATCCCTGGCGAGGATGAGTGATCACTCATGTCGCCATCACTAGTGAGGATGAGTGATCATGATCCTCGCCATCCCTGGTGAACATGCGCTATGACGAGGTGCGTTTTTCATCTAGCGAGGTGAGTGATCACCCGCATCGCCATCCCTGGTGAGTCTGAGTGATCACCATCCTCTCCATCTGAGGTGAGGCCATGTGATCACCACCATTGCTATTCCTGGTGATCTTGTACTATAGGGATGTCGTGTTCCATCTAGCAACATGTGTGAGCCACTTCACACAAGTTGACGAGGAGTCACGACAATTTGCTAGGAATGAATGGGGGAACCTTTCATAGCTACTGCAGTCATGTCTCTATAAATGGACTGCCTCTGTTTCAGATAATTTTTTACCAGTTCCTGAATCAGCTAGTTTGCTGAATCATGATTACAATAGAATTCAATGACTACCCAGCAAATTGCCGTGACTCCTTGTCAACCTGTGTGAAGTGGCTCACACATGTCGCTAGATGGAACACGTTGCTTTAGCACAAAATCACCAGGAATAGCAATGATGGTGATCACATGGCCTCACCTCAGATGGCGAGGATGGCGATCACTCAACCTCACCAGGGATGGTGACATGAGTGATCACCCATCCTCACCAGGGATGGCGACATGAGTGATCACTCACTTGGCTAGATGAGACGCACACCACATCATATCGCACGTTCACCACGGATGGCAAGGATCGTGATGACTCACACTCACCAGGGATGGCAAGGCAGTTGATCACTCACCTCGCTAGATGAAACGCTCATGATCATCGACATTAGTAATCATGCAGCCTCACATCTGCCAGATCAAAGTATGTTTTACCAGAGAAGGTATTGCCATATGTATCTTCCCTCTAACCACAGACAAGGTGTTCATGTAGATATTTCCCTATGTGTTTTTCCTGTAACCAAAGAAAAGGTGTTTATGGATAGTTGCTTTCATTTTAGAGATACCTCTATCTAAATTAAATTGATATTTTCTCTATATAATCTTGTTTGATTCAACTCTCAAGTATTACATGGAAATCAGTGTGAAACAAAGCACAATTGATACGTATGAAACTTATACTTTATGCCCACACTTCCTAGATAGGCTACATGTTGAACAGTGGTTCTGTCTCAACAACTTTGGCAATGGTGGTGATAAGTTGCCATTCTGAGTGAGATTGAGTGACAGATGATGCAATCCTCAGAGAGCATTGACTTGGAGTGACACGAATTTACGTATTGAGTGAGACCAATGTTGGCAATGGTTGTGATAAGTCACCATTTTGTGTGAGAGTTGATGACAGTGGCACACACTCATACAACAAGTGACACACATGTAAGCGATGGTGGTGATAAGTTGCCATTTTGAGAGAAGATTAACTAAGAGTGACACAAACTCAAGCAGTGAGTGAGAGCCATGTGGTAATGCAGGTGAAAAGTCACCATTTTGAGTGAGAGTTGACAGACAGTGGCACATATTGACGGAGTGAGTGAGATACATGTTGACGATGGTGGTGATAAGCTGTCATTCTGAGTGAGAGTTGATTGGGAGTGGCGCATACTCATGCAGGGAGTGAGATCGATATTAGCAATGTTGGTGATAAGTCGCCATTCTGAGTGAGAACTGACTGGGAGTTGCACATGATCACATAGTGAGTCAGATCCATGTTGGTGATGGTTGTGATAAGCGGCCATTCTGAGTGAGAGTTGACAGGCAGTTGCACATACTCATACAGTGAGTTAGATCCATGTTGGCGATGGTGGTGATAAGTCACCATGCTTTGTGAGGGATGACAAGGGGTGGCACATACTCAGGCAGTGAGTGAGATCATGTTGGCGACTGTTGTGATAAATCGCCATGCCATGTGAGACTGACACACAGTGGTGAAAGATAATGCAGTGAGTTATCACTCAAAAAGGAGTCACCATTGATGACCAATCATGGCGACAGATAACGGCAATTTGCTGGGTATCATCAAATCTGTATGGTGGAATAGATGGCTGATATATTGGCCACTAGCTGGTCTGGAGCTGGTCCCGGCGTCGCACACTGATAAGATGGGATCAGCATGTCCCTGGAAGTGACTGTTAACCAGGGACAAGGTACGCATCATGGTATGTGTTATCAGTGGGTTTTACCTCAACCGGCGAAATTCAAAATGGCGGCTCCACTAAGCCTCCATACTGAGTCCTATATAAGTGAATCAACCAACCTATTGGAGACTGATATATGGAGATTAGACTGTGTACTAGCATTTTAGATTTGGCAATTGCGGCATGAAAACATATAGAAACAAATAATCGTTGGATGCAGCAAGTTGATTCATTTCACTGCTTGTATACTTGGCTGGTCCCGCAGCCCAATGTCCCACGCTCGGTATAGGGCAGGTAGCTAGCAACTCCAAGCACTGGCAGCTACTAAGCCTTGGTATAGGCGAGTGACCCACGCGCATGGGCATGCACATGCGCGTGGGTCACTCGCCTATACCAAGGCTTTGTAGTTTGCCAATGATTGAAGAGTGATATGCAAATCATAATTTATGATAATGATATTCTGATCACGTGTTAGCTCTACTAGAACTCGTGACGTCATAAGGTCAGCTAGTAGCTACCTGCGGGCATATCGCATCGATCCCGCAGTGGTACCAGCGAACTTGTATACTTAACTTTCGTTCATGGCCTTCTTCAGCATGTTCCATGTCTGATGTTTTCCAATTCATTGTGACCACATATTTCCTCTAACCACATTATTAGACCGGGGGAAGGGTTTTGCAGTAGATTGCTTCTACTTTTTGTAAAACAGTGGCAGCTAGTTACTGTTAGTATAAACCCAATGACGGTGGCTTGCCCTGTACCCAGTACAGTGGTCTGCTAGCCCTTTTAGTGCAAGTTCACCCCATTACAGTGCAGATTGAAGGTACTAGGGTAACTGGCAGTTACCCCATCCGACATACGGGATACTATAATGTAGTATGGAAAACTAAAAGCAGGGATTACACAGTATCTCTATCTCTGAGTAATGCTAAGTTGTTTAGATGTGTTCTACAACATGGATAATCATCTGAACTAATAACTGGAGACTGACATTGTCTAGAACAATAGTATAGAGGGGTTTTAGCTTTGTCGGTGCAGGGGCGTAGGAAAGGGGGGGGGGGGGCAGGGGGGCCTGGGCCCCCCCAATCATGAAGGAGGTGGGGCCTGAGTATGTCTGGGCCCCCCCCCAATATTTTCCAAGAACTCATAAACACAATGGAAAAGAAGCTAAAACTTTACATCTCAAATTAGATTATTATGCTGATGTCATAGGGAGAATGGGGGTCTGGCCTAAAGTCAGATCCAAAATTTACCAAAAAATCACTTTTCTTTATGAATTCTAAATATGCATATATAGACGCCATCACGCATCAGCCTACAATTCAAGGTAGTCGCGATGGTGCCCTCGCTGGGCCCCCCCCCCAATGAAGATTTGCTTGCTACGCCTCTGCGGTAATAGGGTAACTCAGTGTGTTTACAATAACAAGTACTAGGGTAACTTCATCAAGAGTTACTCTAGTACTAGGGTAACTTCATCAGGAGTGAAGATCTTAAAGCAGCTTTTCTATAACTGGAGCAAGAATCTGAATAGAGCAATCTTCTGTTGCTCGAATGCAAGTAGCAACAGTCTTCTGGAGTGGAGATATAGCTTAAAATCAAAGTCTAAGTCCCATCTAGCAAAGGAGGTGCACTCCCATTCCAGAAGATCATCTGACAGCGATTCATATATGTTCCAGTGGACTATTGGTATCATATCAATATCCATTGGGACTTATGGTAGGGTACTAGCGACTCTCTTGGTGGATGAAAAGGCATTCAAACTATACTTGTGTAATATTCTACAGTTTTCCAAAATGATTTATCATGAGGCCTATATCATTCTTGCATAGATCGTAGCGTGGGGTTCTATATGGCAATAGCTTGTGCATGTATGTGTTAGACCAATAGTCCACTGGGCACTTTCGACCAACTTTGGCCATACACTTCCTACACAAAGGTCGGTCGAAGATGCACAGTGGACAAATGGTCTTAAGGGGGAAGAAGTGATGGTTGTGCCTCATTTGAGTGAACATCAGGGGTATGTTTCAGAACACGTGACGATTTGCTCAACATTTTGTATCTCAAACGATCATCTACTGTACAATTTGTCCATGAGTATTATGATACAAATGCACGATATTAAATTGTTTAAACGTATGGAAAATAACATTGAGTAATGCAGACTTTTGTGGTAGTGGGTGTCGGATGATGAAAGTGCTATTTGGTGACCGTTAATCATTCTGCAAAAGGTCCTTGAATTGCATTAACCATCCAGATAGAAATAACTGGTATGGCCTATAGTTCCACAGTACCTAAAGCTTCAAGGGCAACATAACCCATGCATTGATTGACGTTGATCCTTACATACATACATGGCATATATACATATGCCCATACGTACATATATATATATATATATATATATATATATATATATATATATATATATATATGTGTGTATATATATATATATATATATACGTGACTGTGAAGCCATCAAATTTTATGAGATATTTCTTCTGCAGAAGCTGTTAAGATACATACATGTATAGGTTTTCACAATATGTACACTTTACTGTGGCGAGTGGTAACTTTATGACCAGCAGCAATTTAAGGTCGTTTCCCATTGATGGACGTAGATGTGATATACTTTAGGATAGATCTGCTGCGGGTGATAACTTGTTTTATGTTGGAGAGAGCATTGCATTCCCCTATCTGTCCGCCAAACATTGTATCTGTACTCCAAACATTTAGCCTTAGGGGCCAAATAATCTGGCCCATTAGTCATAGGAATGACCTTGCCAATCCCCTATTTATGGCTCAGAGGGAAACATTAATATCCATCGGCATCCATGGGAAATACCAACCTTATCGTACCAATTGGAATATCTGGTATAGTCTGTGCCCTAAGGGGTATAAACTCACAGCCATGGGGGATTTCTCATCTACACTGATCCAGGTCTAACACACGTTGTCCCCGGCATCCATCAGGGGATGATGGCACAGGACCCTGTCAGCTATAGATATCTACATGTACATGTGGTCCTCTCCGCTTGAGAGTGGTTGGACAGATATAAATCCAGTGCCCACCTATCACACTACTTCACATGCCACACACCAGTCACCATCTCACTCCAACGCACCTGCGCCCATCCACACATCACGTGAAGTCTCGCGAGAAGTGGAACAAAAATGTCTGCTGTGATATAGCTGAGCAGACGACAATTGGATGGCGCATGGTGAACACCCACTCAGACCCTCCTGCAGCTGAGGGATTCCATACTGAACATCGTCAGGGAGGAGATTATAGAGTTTGTTGTATGGACTCGGCCCTGTGGGCATTTTTCAAAAGTGAAAACCTCGCTGACTTTGAGGGGGGGAAAAGAACGAGGGACATTTTAGCCTCACACCAGAAAAGAAAAAGACATATCAGTCAGCGGATCCAGACGAATTCTTTGGTTAACAGAAGATTGAATTCAGAGAAAGACCATGGCGGCGGGACCAGGAGTGTGGGTTTCCAGAACCCAGGCCATTGTCATCATCGTTTTGTTTGCCGTCATTGTGGTGGGCGTGGGACTAATGGCGGGGTTAATCAGAACCCCTTGTGACTCTACCACACCTGCAGACAGCACCACCACCACCGCCACCACCGTAGGTACCACCCCAGATACCACCACCCCAGGTGAACAAGGGCCCTGGACGGACCCCTTCTTGCCGTCAGCCACACTCCCCATCCACTATAACATGTGGTTCTACCCTGACTTCTACTATGACGCTGGTACCTTTATAGGTAAGAGTGACATAGAGATCAACATAACCTCCCCCACACGGCACCTGATCGTGCATTACAAGATGATGAACATGACCATGACGTCCGTGCGCCGGAAGTCCGACAGCGCTAGCATTGCCGTGACCCGCGCCTTCGCCTACGATACCAACCAGTACTGGGTGACGGAAGTGGCAGATGAGTTGGTTGCCGGTGATGTGGTCATACTGCATTTGGAATTTGAAGGCTCTCTGCTCAATGGCATCGTTGGGTACTACAAGAGTACTTATGTTAATTCACTCACTGGAAAGGAGAGGTGAGGAATGATTCTTACAGGCTTATTTTCCCACTTATGTTCGTTTACCCAGCTTTCTGGGTGGCATTTCTCAATATGCTAAGATTTGAGCTATTCAAGCCGTACCTGAAGTATCAAGTAAGACTAGAATATAGCCTAATCGTACAGAGCAGTCATAGTGTCTGCAGTGGTATACGATTGCGCAGTCCGACTCAAGGTGATCTGAGTCGTACTGGGTGTGCCTAGTTGTACCATGTTAAGAAATGCCCTCCAGCACTACCAATATTAAAAACCATCTTTGCCGGAAATACATGAAGATAACCTTGCTAAAACAAACATGTTGAATAACCCTTACCTCCCAAAGCTCTGTTGCTGTTTATAGTCACGTCCACAAAAATTGCAAAAGAAAATATTCAACATATAATTAAACTCTAACTTTCATAATCTTAATGAACTTACTCAGTACCTAATGTTTCATGTGACACCACACACAAGATACGCAGACCTTGATGGTATACATATCCCATAAAAATATATATACCTCAGAAGAAAAGCTTTCATGTTTCCTAGCAGAAATTGAATGCCATTCATGGTGTCGTTCACAATATTTCTGAAGGCATCTTGAATCATATTGGATTTACAACGTTATAATTCCAATCATGGGCATAGAAAACGTAGAAAAATAAGACATTGATATCCCCCCTTTCCTGGTATTTCAAACTGGTATATAGGCATACCTATAAGTCAATGTGGTCCATGTAGAATAACGTAGAAGGAGGCCTACGTCAACTTCATTATTGTAGTAGGTAGAATCCCACATGGCGATTTAAGGCTCAAATATCTCTGCAATTTTATCCTTTGCATTCTGGGGGCATTCCTGATACCCTAAATGGCAAGGATAGCTGCCTTTTATAGACCTTAACTCACTGTGGGATTCGGTATAATTTGAACAATCCTTGCGATCTATAGGGTCAGAAAAGGTCGAATCCGACATGGCAATTTAGGGCTCATATATCTCTGCGATTTTGTCCCTTGCGATTTTGGGGTCTTCCTGGGCTCCTAGATCGCAAGGATTGTTCAAATTATACCGAATCCAACACTGAATCAAGACCAATTAAGCAGTTATCCTTGCGATATAGGGGCTCAGGAAAGCCCCAAGAGTGCAAGGGACAAAATCGCAGAGATATTTCAGCCCTAAATCGCCATGTGGGATTCGACCTAGTGGCCCATATAATGCAAAGGACAAAATCGCAGAGATGTTTGAGCCTAAAATCGCCATGTGGGATTCGACCTATAGCAATTATTGGCCCATCTATGCACGTCATTGCACGTTTACTTTAAAGGTCTACCCTTCTTGGTGGAAATTTACGTCTATGCAGATAGTAGAGACGTTTAGATCACGACGTGTACGGCAACGTGTGCGCCTAGAATGGTAGGAAATGGTAGGCCACGACAGCAGTCATCTTAGATCTGTCTACAGCCGAAGAAATGACTTTGATTTTGTAGATTGCCAGCAACAGTAGGGACATGTAACACACATATGGAATGTCCTAAGGCCCGGCCAAAGGTAGGCATGAAAGATCCGAGAAAAGGCGGACAATCATTTTATGGAAATCTCCTGAATAGCCCAAGGCTAAACCAGCTATATCTATGGCTTTCCTGTACCGTTAACGTTGAGCCAGTTGGGCAGTCAGGTAATGCAGATGGTGCACCATCTTACAAGGCCCCATGGGGCCTTAATGTATAGCTGTCGCTATGCATTTACAGTAATTGAATCCTATCGGATGAATCTTGTGCTTTCATTGTACCCATAGCCCACCAGACCCCGATCTGTCGGCAGATTTTAGAATATATATTCGACCAACAGAGGCCTGGTGGACTATGGGTCTTATGCACCACTATGATTTAGAAAATATTCAGTGCCAATGCGACCAAATATGGCGGAAAGGGCAAGTCGCTTAACGTAAATGCTGGGGGCGAAATGTTTTCTACCATGACCCCCCCCCCTCCCCAAAAATTTTTAAACATCGAACATCAAAACCACACAATGCACAGTCATGCATTATAGATCCGAACATTTAAAATATGTACACCTAGCTCCTTCCACCCCTTGAAACTGTTATCCCCCCCCCCCCACACATCCTCGAACTCTAGACCTGTTCCTCTGACCCAAACCATGATCTGAAATGGGCTCTAGGTAGGATGTGTTGGGCGGACTATCTTTGTTTCAGTGACAGTCAGTGACAGCCAACATGGCTGGCTACATATGTATGGAGGGAAACGCGCCAAGTGGCAATGGGACAAGCTAATTTTTAAGCATCATCTTTAGGCGTGACAATGCATCATCCCACTTGATAACATTTGAGAACGTTTAAAAAGAGGTTTGGATAAAAACGCTTGTAAATGACATTCCTCTTAAGTAAAAAAAGTTATTTTTGGGACCCAGCGCTAACAAAGAAAACATTAAAGAAACGCTTTTAAGAAACGTTATAACAACGTTTTTAGTTATCTACAATATGTCACGCCACCTTCCCAGACTGCTTTATGGGATACTTCTCCTAGAATTCGGACTAGAAATAAAAACGTTTTCAAGCACGTCATACAGCATGTATTAAGTGGAGACTTTGCTGTTTCCGACGTTGAACGCAAAAGTAAGTATAGAACTTTATTTTAAGAAGAAATAAGACTTTCCTTTTGACATATAAAAAAAGTTTAAAGTGCTTTTCTTTTTGCCAAGTATGATACGTTCAAATGCTTTTCCATTTGAAAGTCTGAGCATACTCTATCATAATCTTCTGCGTCTCACAATTATACATAGCTCTCGTGTGATTTACTCTGGAGACACCACGAGGTGTACACATTATGGAGGATTAGAACATAGACGTCATGCCGCCTCCCCAGACTGCTTTACGAGATACTTCCCCTAGATCTCGGACTATTTTTGAGGGGCGCACGCGTCGTCATTAACCGAGCGGTAAGTTTCCAATACTCTGTGCTCG
Source organism: Acholoe squamosa (assembly GCA_949317995.1). Taxonomy (NCBI): domain Eukaryota; kingdom Metazoa; phylum Annelida; class Polychaeta; order Phyllodocida; family Polynoidae; genus Acholoe; species Acholoe squamosa. Next base: position 40,979,622 of record OX439039.1, on the reverse strand, counting down.
TCCCCGCCAAAACTTGGGCTCTGTTTGACAACACAACCTCACAGTTGCATGGAAATGGAAAGCCATTTGAGCCCTTATGGGTAGAATTAGTCTGTTATACTCAACTAATTTGGGTATTATGTATAGGGGGCACTCACCACAGCCTCCAGTCACCTTTGAATTTTCGTCCTTGGAAATACACGGTGTGTTTGAGTAAACTCAGCGGCGTAGAGAATAAATCTTTATTGGCTGGGGAACCTTTTTCATGGGACCTTCAATTCTGTTTTTGTTATGGTAAGATGATGATGGATACTATTTTCTTAAAGTATTCAATATAATTAGGACTTTTTTGTTACTGGGGTATATTCATTTCGATGTTGGTAGAGTCTTTTCAAGGTTGATGATGATGCAGCGTCTGGTTGATCTCTTTCTAATGGAAGAATGAAAAGTCCTTTAGATAACATGACACAGCATGAGACTAATCAAAAAGGAATATCATATTGTAGAAACTTGTCTCTATGTCATATTACAAATAAGACTTCATTTGAAACGATATTTGGACACTCATTCAAAAAGGATTGCTAAGACTGGCGTGTCATAACCGAGCGTACACTAAGCTACTATATATACTATTGCAGTGACTGCTTAGTACTCCTGTACTCAGAACTCCCGCCCTGGAGAAGATGTATGGACAAGGGGTATGCCCTCATATCATGGCATAAGTAGCTTAGAATCCTAAACTCTCATCTCTGTTCCGCCGTGAGAGTTTAGAAAAGCTCCTGTTTTCCCGTGGGTTAGGAACTCTCTAGTGAGGAGGGGAGAGAGCAGAGAGTTCCGACCTAGTTTAGATGCTATTTCTGTACCTCCAGTCCTTCCCGCGTTGATGGCAGCTGTGGTCAGTGAAAAGGGGACTGCTCAGGAGATTTGCTCTAGAATATTCAATATCAGCCATCCGATTCCCAAAATTTGGGATTGCGTAGCTAACATATTACTCTTTGCAAGGACCTTCAAAAGTTTGAGAAATTTGAAGTATAAGTGGCCGGAAATCTGCGGTCTTTGAGCAGGTACGCGGCCATCACCCACAGGAGAACAGGAGCTTTTCTTAACTCTCACGGCGGAACAGAGATGAGAGTTTAGGATTCTAAGCTAGGCATAAGGGAAGGGGGAGGGGTAAATATAGCTGTAGCCCAATAACCTATCTGTGTCACATCTTACACAGACGGGAGTAAATCTTGTGAAGGCAAAATATACATAGCCCCACTGATCCCGTTTCCCATAGCATTACAGCCTCGATGGGACCAGTCCTTCACGCTACAGCCACTTAATCTGAGCCAGCCTGGTTTTCAACTCCAATTAGGTCATGAGGTCATGACGTCACACGCAGTGATGGCGGCCGGCTGGTGGCTGGAGTCAGCCGCCAGTGTGCAGTGATAGTGGAATTAAAGCAATTAGGGATGAATAGTAAACCAAATAATCATACGCCAAGCTCTAATAGAACTAGAAACAATTAAAGGGCTAATGATACTGTCCCTATGCTGTCCGTCAGCGACTGATGACCGTCAGTTGGCCGTGAATCAGGAGTTTTGTTGTGTTGACATCCCTGAGATCAAGTGGCTGTAGCATTAAGGACTGATCCCATCGAGGCCCGTCGTAACACTATGGGAAACGGGATCAGTGTGGCTATGCTAGAGGCGGGTAACAATCTGTTCAGAGGGGACCAATATAACACGTAGGGTCATCACTAGTCGTACAACTACGCCGGTAGTACTAGTAGTAGGTGTGCCCACCAGTCAAGTCAAAGAAAAAAAAAGGAAAAAGCATATCACAAGGGCCAGAAATCTATGCATTGCCACCCCAGCACAGATGAAAATGACGCAGATATGAGGAAAGTTATCCTGGAAGTGTGAAGATGTATGCTATCCATAGCCAGCTGTATTCCCGGGACCACGGGCTTTAATTTGCTACCAAACTTAAACTACATTTGTTCACTTTAAAGTACTTTTTCAGAAAAGTCTAAGATAAGAATAAAAGAAAATCTCAAATGACGTTTCTTTGTTTTCTGTCGAGGGCGGTGATGAGAAGCAACTCTCTTTTACTGACCTAAAGTGGATTCCAAGATAATTATGACTCCCTAGGCTTTTCTCATTGCAGGTTTACCTATCTCAAGTTCTAGAGATTAATACAAAAGACCGTACAGGGTGATGCCCACCTCAATCCGTATTAGAAGCCCCCACAAATCAAAGTGGACGGGTTTTTAAGTTAAAGCCTTTGTTAGCAACCATAAGCAAACTCATTTCAAAACTTGTGACAGAAGGATCAGCAATTCCTTTTCAACCAAAATTATGTAAGGCTCGTGTAAGCGTATCTAAAACGTTTTTGATCATACTATATAGGATGGTTTCAAATCATTGCCTCGACGAGCTGTCGTAGCACCTTTGGAAATAACTACTTAGATGTTATTTCTAAATGCACTACGATCATACACAGCCGTACAGCTTGAAGGGTGCAGCCATAGTACATAATTAAGAAATAACCTCCTGGGCCATGTCTTTATGCTAAAGTAATCATATGACCGAGGGTTTGCAGAGAGACCACGCACGTCGGTGTGTAACATGTTTAGAGCACATGTTGAGAACAGGCCCCCTCTGTTTACACAACTTCCATAGTACACATTCCACATGTAGTCTCATGTACACACAAATAAACACACTAAATTGGAAATACTATTGGAATGAAGGTTTTGCATTGGCAGTAGATGTACGAAAACATGTGGCTATTTCAGAGGGCATATCTGTATCATGAGAATTAAGCTCCAATAATTATATCTTTCTGTTGGTTACTTACTGATTTGTGAGAATTAGTTCATATCTATTCTAATAATCTAATCTAACAATAATCTATCACTACACAAGTTATCATACAATTAATGATTTTCGTTTTATTGCATGCCTATATTGTCTGTGTCAAGGCCATACCAATATCTCTGTCCAATGAATTCATTCTCTTTATTGCTCACTGACATACACTTAAACCCTATGACCTATATGGGGCAGACTGAACCCACTCACAATGGTATATTTGACCTGCAGACTTCACTTTTGAGTGGTTCATACTTGTCATGTCAGAACCCAGCATGTTACCAAGGGGCGTCACAGCATTCCGTTCTACGACAAAAGATAAGGCGCACACCTAGTACATGTATGTGCATGTATAGGTCGTTACTATCAGTACCACCCTCCAGTGAATGTAACCGTGTGCCATAGGTTGAGGACATTATTTTTACTGATGGTGATATAGCTAGATTAAGCAAGTCACTAGTTACAAACCTAACTTTTGCAAATCCCCCCTCCTCATCTGTCTGACGTTTTAGTCATGTAATCAATGTATATATGGTCAAACGGTGGACTCTCACCAATTACCCATAGTCGATTTGCTTCAATGCACTAAAAAATCTCTCACACTCAAGTATACTAAGGGTCAATACAGTTATGATGTATGTATGCATGATCCATATACCAGCAGGCCTGTATCGATGAGCATCACCAAAGCAATACGTAAATTTATGGGTTGCCCCTATTCACTATTACATGTATGTTTTTTTTATATCCCGCTGTAAACGAAGGCCTGAGTAATATCGTCCTCGTTAAGTCTTCATTGAGTCCCTACCTTATGTGATAAGTTCTTCTGGAAATAAAAAGACACTACATCAAGCTCCTTTTTTATAATACATAAATACTACCCTCATTTATGTGCAATTTGAAATTGGTGGAGTACAAATGGATTACTGTGCTGTCCATGTCTGCACTGCCTGAACTTAGATAAGGTCACATTTTCAAAGAATTAATCCTCATAATGGAATTTATCTCTAGAACCCTTAAGGATATCAGAAGTTGAAGGCTTCCCAATAGATCAAATTTGAAAGACTCATATCATAAGGGCGCCACAAATCATACCTCCAGGACCATGGAGGACAACTTTACATCGGTAGATAACTCCATGCACAATGCATCAGATAATATTATTATCATATTTCTTATCAGATAGAGATACAAGTATCTATCGCAAACCATTTGACCTCTGGCAATTACATATAACTAAAAATGGCTTATGTTTGTAAATACCGCCTTTATTTGCAAACAATTTTGAATCGATGTGGTGCCAACTCAATGCTATTTGGGGCATCTGTTGTGGGAAGGTCTGTACTAATGCCAGAATGGTGGTGGTAGCCCGTGTCATGCCGGTCAGATCGCTACTGTATTACACTGATTGGTCATCAGCATGACAGATAATGGGTTCCCTGGTGACACAATTGGGACAATATAATTATATGGGCACCAAAAGCCCATTTAGATGGGAAAGTTTAGTACACTAGAACAGCATGTTATACGATGTGTACATGCTGACACACGATGCCGCCTGTGTTAATGTCTGCCTTCACAATGCTCTACATGTCATGGCTGACTGAGGCTTTCATGTGTACATACAATAAATTCCTATATATACATACGATTATGACCTAGTGGACATTACTGGGGACATTAAAGTATGTTGAATTGTAATATTAAAAAATCTACAGCCACTAATCTAATGGCTCCGATGATTCAATATCAGGAAAAATAGATATAATCATAAATAGATAAAATTCTACGCATGTCTGCTATCAGAGATGATAGCCCACTGGACAAGACTCGAGTTGGGAACGTTCACAACTTGGGCAAGGAGAACGTGATTCACATTCTCTATTCTTGTTGTATTCACAAGTCGGGACTCGAGAAATTCCTGAGTAATTCTCGAGATCTTGTTCAGTGGGATAATAAATAGTAGGGTAGATTTGTCCACATCTACGCATTACTAACATTGCATCGTTATCAATTAGTAATGTCGTTGTCAATTCAATGATATCTTGTAAATAAAGAAACCACTCCTGTGTTACTCATTAAATGGGTTCAAGTAGCGGTTGAATTTCCAATCAAGTGGGCGATTTATGGGTGTATGCAGTGCACTGATAACTCATATTAATCACTCACTAGATTGGGATAATTTATCATATCTACTCATAGGTTTGTCACATTCGAACATTATAATAACATACTTGCATGTTCGTGTACTAGATAATGAACTAGTCCTGTTGTACAGAACAATGGTCACTGTGTTACTTATCAATGTGTATTTTAGATATGTTCCATATGAGGATTACTAATGGATCCCGATTCTTGGGATACTTGTGGGAAACAATCGATAAGTATGATGAGATTCTTTTCGAAGTTGATTATTGATATGACGCAGGAAGTTTAGTAGCGAGGCATAAGGCACAATAATTTACATTACGATTAAGTACAGTACTTGGGCCTGAGAAGGGATACTTTATGCAAATGTTATCCCAAGTGTATTGGCTGTATTCCTAGAATGCAGCTTACACACACACACACACACACACACACACACATATATATATATATATATATATATATATATATATATATATATATATATATATATATATACATACACGCCTTGCCTAAGGGGGGGGGGGGTGAAACTACATGGGCTAGACTATATTTAGGGATTTATCATGGCAAATATTTACAGTTACCAGCTATAGCCATGCATGCAGTTGTATTTGTATCACCAAAATCCAATACTTTACCTTCAGTTTATAAAAAAAGTGTTTTCTACCTTTCCCTATTACAGTTGGATGGCAACAACCAAGTTTCAACCGACCGATGCCAGAAAGGCATTCCCTAATTTTGACGAGCCTAAATACAAGGCCACATTCACCATCACACTCAAACACTGGTCAAACTTTACAGCCCTCTCCAATATGCCTGAAGAGGTAGGATCTTACTACTGTTATTTACATACAGACCTAATGAACCTTTGTACCTACCCATGTTGTATATGCATGGTTATGCATAGACCCCTTGCCTCTTTCAGTACTCTGTTCTTTGGACAGATATATTATGCGAATGCATGGACAGTATGGAATGTGCTGCAGAATAGGAAATGGGTATACCCCTACCTTCCCTCTGATTAGCAAATGGGAAGAAGGGTATGGCCGTAACTATACCTCTATATATACCAATGTTGTCTAAAATGAGTTAATTTGATGATAATTTCTTTATGCAGCATTCAACATCCTATGACTACTGGAACGAGACAACATTCCAGAAGTCTGTACCCATGAGCAGCTATTTGGTATGCTTTATCGTCACTGACTTCCTGTATAAGGAAAACAGACTCAACAGTGGTGTGATCGTAAGTTGGCGCTTTGGAGTTCTCCTTGTTTCAGTGGAATATGCAAGTTATGTAACAGTGGACAAATCTCGACCTATCATGATTAAAAGAATATCGTTTGCCTTAAGCTATCCATAAATTACAAGTACTGTATAGCACATACAGATTCATCTAACGACTCACTTTGGGTGTCGCAGCTACTGATTGCCTATATTTGCATGCTTTATTGCACTCTCTTCCTGCAGCACCGGGTGTGGGCGCGGCCTGACAGCATAGACCAGGTAGACTATGCTCTTGAGGTTGGGAAGAAAGTCATGGACTTCTTTGCTGAAGAATTTGCACAGGACTTCCACCTTCCAAAATTAGGTATTTCTTAAAGGGGTTTTATCACATAAAAATGGTAGTTCTGGCTCTCGATGAGCTAATATGTTATTCACCTGATTAAATTCTGTTGTTTTAAAGACATTTCCAATTATCCATGTATCTTCACAAATGATACTCTTCTACATCACAGACCACGTGGCAGTGCCTGACTACCCGTCTGGTGCTACAGAACACTGGGGACTCATCACCTACCGTCAGGCCAGGCTACTGTATGATGGTGCCCAGGTCACAGCACAGGACAAACAGAATGTAGCCAACATTGTAGCACACGAGGTGGCACATAATGTAAGTTGTTATTAATTACATGGTTATTTCAACCGTCCATTATATCATTGTTTTATGGTGAGATGTCCAAATATATTTACTTGGCTACGTACCATGCAGAACCGTGCCTGTAGCCGGGCAGGGCATTGGTTCATAATTCGAACTTGGAATATATTCTATTGTTATTTTTTGATTGAATAAGATAAATCGGTGCAATGTATTTTCCATTGAATGATTATGACAGACGGAATCTTTTGGCTTTTCAGTGAAAGACCACTGAAAACGCATACCCTTTTCTCATGCAAAGAGATTATATCAAATATCATTGATAATTCCCAATGTTAGAATAAAATGGAAGTTACTTCTTTCAAGAGAAGGTGTCATAATGATTTTTAAAATTTCGATGTTACGTCTTACACCTGAATTCTCTGTGAGCATCTATGTCTACGTATTAAATGCTCAATATGGACATTTTTTCAAACCACTACTTTCTCTGCCTGTATTTATTTGCAATTATGGCCTTCTGTATGTCTCAGTACTTTGGGAACCTCGTGACGTGTTCTTGGTGGGATGAAGTGTGGCTCAATGAAGGCTTCGCCAGTTTCTATGAGGAGAAGGGCACAGCAGCGGTAGAGCCATCGTGGCAATCGGTACAAACATTGTGTGTAGAAGATAGAACTCTGTCCACAGCGCCGTCCCACTGACCCCCTACATCCATGTTTGCATATTGCAGATTTCTGAACCAGAATGTTGTCATCCCATACCGTGTCAAGCCTTGTTCTCCTGTCCATAGCCAGACGGACACCCTCTTTGTATAAACACTATGCATGTATATAGGTGTCACCGAGATGAGCTGTTTACCATCTGATACACCTCCCTGTTACTATTGACAACACATACCACATACCATCTCTTTGGGTATTGAATTGTCTGGGAAGTTGTATGACATAATTTCAGAAACCCCTGCACAACATGCGAAAATAAGTGACAAGTTGGCGTAATAGCAGTTGTAAACGAATCGAATCACTTCTTACATAGAAATAATGACATCTCCTAAAGGAGTAGGGAGGTGATGTTTGGCTATGGGTAGAACATGGTTACCATAACTGGCGACATATATCTCTCCATGAACACTATACTATTAATTGTACCAGAGTGATTTTCAATACCCCCTTCCCCCAACTCATTACCTGGTGTATTCCTTCCTACAGATGGACATCCAAGGATGGCACTCCAAAGGATGACACTCCATGTAAATAACCGTACAATGATGATTACCTTTAATGCCTTAAGACTTTTAACAAGTGTTAAGTTGTGACGCTACACCATTTGCGACCAAATGTCAGCCTCTAATATACAATCCATTCTGATACCGACCGCTAGATATATCATTCCAGGACATTTTTTAGGAATAAGCCTCTATCAATTATGCGCTTTATAGGTGCTCAATTGAGTTAATATGCATTGTACAGAGCTGACATTTGCATCAATGACGAGTAGTGTTTATACTCTACGATTGTTTCCCTGTCTGTTATCCCCACTCTCTCATTCCCAATCCCTCAGCTCAGCTTAACGTGTCTATTATCTACCCCTGGTTGTGTAGTACTTCGGCAACCTGGTCACAAACTACTGGTGGGATGAGCTGTGGCTTAATGAAGGATTCGCCCGTTTCTATCAGAATAAGGGGGTGGATATCGCAGAACCCACCTGGGCTATGGTAATACATGATCAATGGTGTTCTTTATAATAAATCAAACCTCGTGTAATGATAATGAATGAATCGTCCCTCAAATCATGTTAAGACCTGAGAAGACACATACATGTAGAATCAACCTTTCAGTAGGTCATCCTTTCGATACATCCTAGTGCACAAACAGAATTAGAGATGCTAACATAGAAGATGAAATGCTCTTTTGTGAACATGCCTTTTAGTTTAAACATGAATTATAGACTAATAAATTACACGGATATTTACATTGTATTATAGACATGCTTAGAAAGATATATATAAATGAAATAAAAAGAAAACCCAATTTATCAAGGCTGATGATTTAAATCATTCATAAATCATGTTTGTGGTAACTTTTATGGTGAATAAACTGTCTTGAGTAACCTGTTTCTAGGAGGATGGTTTTGTCGTCACTACTCAACAGTCCATTATGAGTTCCGACGCTACTGCCACCTCGCGGCCTGTTGTGTATCCAGTGACACACCCTGACGAAATCAACCAAGCCTTTGATGGTGTTGTATACAATAAGGTCAGTGTTATTTTTTAACGTAGAAAAGGGATCAGTTCTGTAGGTTCTCATTGTCTCTTATACAGAATGGTAAATATTACATTCCAACCCATGCATAAATGTGTCCCAAATACAACATACTGCACGATATACTCTAGCCTATATCAATAATGTCTCTTACGACAATCAATTTCTCTGTAAAAGTTGGCGAACATTGTGAAAGGGCTGGCATCGTTGTATATATACTAGTGCGGATCATCCAAGAGATGTGATCGTGTGGTGCTCGTTCCTTCTATGCCAACCAGGTGTCGCTTCGCGATACCTGTTTGGTACAAGAGGGGCAGCACCACGCCTCGCATCCAGCTCCTACTAAGGGGGGTAGGTGGGGGGTCCCCATGCCACTTGTCGATTTTAAGAAAAGCCCATGTCACATGTCACTAAATTTGTAATTTCACCTGTCCTTGTCACTTAGCTCCATGTCACATGTTGATTTTAAGAAAGGACAATGTCCCATGTCATTATCTTTTTTTCTCCCCTGTCCTTGTCACTAGAGCTCTATGTCCCTTGTCGATTTTAAGAAAAGGTCATGTCACACTGTCGATTTTAGGGGTCTAGACCCCCACTAAGGAGCTGGATGATCGGCAGAAGGGGACTGGACCTAGTCCAGTCCAGACATAGATCTTTCCTTCTCTAAATAAAGTTCATCGGAACAGATGGAAAGTTAAGGGCTTTGCCCAACCCAAACCTTTCGTGTTGTGTGCTACTTATAGTATTTAAGCAAGCCTAAGAGCCACCCAACATAATACAGAGAACAAACCGTTACACTAGTGCCGTGACCAGTCGGTCAAACGGCCGAAAGCCGCAGTATATGAAATGCGAGTTCCTCAAGTCTAGGGCTTGAAGATGTCCCCATCGGGTCTGCCCCATCCCAACAGGATACAAACCAGAATACATTACTGAGATCCATGGAAATGTATACGCTGGGGTTATCCTTAGATGAAGCCTTATCGGATTCAGTATTTAATCCGGGAGGAAGCCGCAAATCCAGACAGGGTCGTCGGATGGGCCCCGGATATAAATCGACCTCGGCTTATTTAAAAGCCAGGGACCAGGTAGAGCAACAAGCTAAGAAGCAACATGAAGCATTCATGGCTGCACAAAAGAAGATTGAGCATGAGACCCGAGAACGAATCAACAAACTTCGTTCTGTAGAACAAGAAGCGATTCTAAGAGAATCTGACCTCAAGTATCGACTTTCCTCTCTAGCTCATAGGGTGGAGTTGAAGACAGCAGAGGAAAGAGGAAGGGAAAGTAAGTTGGCCGAACTCGAAGAGGAGGAAGCCAATAGGCGGAGAGCTATTGACAAAGCTAGATCCGAGGAATTTGCTAAAGCTCGGGATGTGAATAGGCTACAGTCCGAGTTAAGTGCAATGGAAGAGAAGCTGAAAAGACTTCAACTACATAAAGCCGAAACAGAACAAGATGACATCCGTAGGGAAACGACTGAGTACCAAAGATCTCAGAAACAAAAGAGTGAGAAGTATCGGCTACTAAAAGATACTTTAAAAAGAGAAGCACAAGCTGCTCAATTAGAACGCCTGGCATATTTAATGGAATAGATATGGCTGTGAAGAAACGAACCATGTTAGCAGGGGATGTTCCTAATGTGTCAGGACATACCCCCATAGCAGCTGCAATGCATCGATCCGAGGAGACTAACAATTCGGACGACTTTGAACTGATTGACATTGAACAGGAGGATGGAACCTTCTGTGCAATGCAATTGAGAAAGAACACCTCCGGTAGGAAATATATTTCCAAGAAAGTTCAACAAGTCAAAGGATGCAAAATCAGCACCCGAAATTTCAAGTACGCCCAGAGCGAATGGCAAGGCAAACAAGCCAGCCGAGAGTGCTTCTAAATCGAGTGGTCAGGCACAAGACATGACAAAGGTAATGGAAGAAATGTGTAAGAAAATTACTGAAGCATTACAAGCCAGTCGGTCGAGACCCAGGGTGGATCGCCGAACTGTGAAATGATTTAGGTGCCAGAAGATGGTGCACTATTCATCAGAATGTACTGCTGCAAAGCCAGTAATGGCGGCTTACTATGAAGCCGAAGCCGAACCCAAAGCTGATATAGCAGACGTTGTTGGAAATTAGAGGGGGTGAGACATACCTTCCCCCAAGTCATCCTTGTCTGGAGTTTTTAAGAGGACTCGGATTGAATCTTGGTGATTCTGGAGACTTTCACCAGTTTACCAGTAACCCATCCCCACTGGGAGGGAGACAGTGGTGTATACCCGTAACTGTGGAAGGTCAGGTAGGAGAATTCTTGGTGGATACTGGAGCTAGCCATTCCTGTGTGTCCAAAAGGTTCTTCGACTCGATGGCCGGCAGTCATGAAAACCTCAAAACGGGGGTAAATGCTTGCACGGCCGACGGAAGCAGTATGAGGACTTTTGGGAGGACTTTTTTGCCTATCCATATAGGAGGCAAAGAATTCGTTCTTTCGCCCACTATAGCAGAGGTTAGTGACGATGGAATCCTCGGATTAGATTTTGCAAGCCTATACGGGGCCATGCTGGACCCGAGAGACAGGATGATGAGTATCCGGAACCCCTATGGCTTGCATGTGCAGTGCGTATTGAGACAAGTGTCTTCAGTAGCTTCGGTTATCCATACAGTGAAAATCCCACCGGGTACCACTTGTGATGTCTTTTGTGGTGGATCAATGGGCCAGAAGGGTAAGATAGGAACCTTTGAACCTGACACGATACATTTATCGAGCATCGGGCTAGATTCAGTGGATACGTTAGTGGCAAGCGCAGCATGGACTGTACTACCCATGACTAACCGAACTGGTTCGGTGATTTACTTGAAACGAGGTGACAGTGTAGGGGTGATGAGTTCAGTGGAACACGTCGCCGAAGCCGAGTTCAAGAAACCATTAAACCCTGTTAGTAAGCATCCTTTGGATGAAGAATTTCAGAAACTGATAAATAAATCAGATTTAAAGAATATGGAGGATAAACGGCACCTAGGGGAGCTCCTCCGAAGGTACGTGAATGCTTTCAGTACAGAGGGAGGACCCGTAGGTAGAACTGATAAGGTGTTGCACACTATTGATATGGGCGACGAAAGACCTTTCAAAATTCCGTATCGTAGACTTCCTCTTAAGAAGTTAATATGTGAACAGGAAATACAAAAGCAGTTGGAGCTAGGGGTAATCGTGCTGAGCACGAGCCCTTGGTCCAGCCCGGTTTGTATGACCACAAAGAAAGACGGTACCTTCCGTTTTTGTGTCGACTACCGGAAACTAAATGGGATGACAAAGAAGAACTCGTATCCTCTACCAAGGATAGACGAGATCTTAGATAGCTTGGGTGGGAACCAATGGTTCTGCACCCTGGATTTACAGTCCAGGTATTGACAGATACCTATGCATCCCAAAGACATAGAGAAAACCACGTTCTCTAGCCATTTGGGGTTGTTCGAGTATAATGTCTTACCATTGGGATTGTGCAATGCACCAGCTACGTTCGAGGCAATAATGGAATCACTAGTCAGTGACTTGTTGTGGAAAAAGTGTTTGGTTTACTTAGATGATGTTGTCTTGTCCTGAATAGGATCCTAGCTAACGGCCTTAAACTTAAGCCTAAGAAGTGTAATTTGTTTAAGAAAACAATAACATACTTAGGAAGGATAATTACCCCAGACAGGGTAAGTGCGGATCCGGAAAAGCTGGAAATTGTGGAGAATCGGGAAAGACCCTCGAGTGCTAAGGAGGTTAGATCATTTTTAGGATTTTGTTCCTATTACCGTGATTTTATACCAAATTACTCTCGTGTAAGCTTTCCTATGCAGTGCTAAGCTCATTGAACACCCGGTAGGGCCCGGGAACCCTTCCCATGGACTGGTGAGCAAGAATGATCTTTTACCAAAACAAAGATTTGTTTAGAAACACACTGGTATTGAAATATCCCACACCCGAGGGACATTTCATACTAGACACCGATGCTAGCAATAATGCTATAGGTGCGGCACTCTCTCAGGTCCAGAACGAAGTCGAAATCCCATTGGCATTCGCCAGTAACACGTTAAGCAAGACACAGCCTAATTATTGTACCACTAAAAGGGAACTATTGGCGGTAGTGGTGTATACGAAGAAGTATAAGCATTTCCTTTGGGGAACTGATAGAAGTAAATGGATTACAGTTCCAGAATCCACTTTATTAACTCTATCTTACATTGAATACATAATACAGTCAATGAAGTATTTCAAATCTCGTTATGCTAGGTACTTATAGTATTTAAGTCTAAGAGCCACCCAACATAATACAGAGAACGAACCGTTACAATTGTTTTCTGATACATTTTTGTAATTGTATTGACACACCATCAGTACTCTATGTTTCACAAACATCAATAAAAGATTTTATAATTATTCAGAAAGAGTTGATGAAATGCTAGCTACTGTTTAATAATACTATAGGCACATCCAATTGCGCCAGCAGATAGATGAATAAGTCAATGTGCAAATGTTTCTAATTCCACTCACAAGGGGGCCTCTGTGTTGCGGATGATGGAAGAGTTCTTTGGCAACAATACATTTAGAAATGCTATTAGGGTAAGACATTTTCTTCGAATTATAATCTTTTACTACTCTCATAGCAAATACCTGTGCTTTCCTTGTTGTATACATATTGATATGGACCCCCAATGAACCATCTTGTAGGTATAGCACAATCAATGATCTTATCTCAATTCATCAGCATCAGACTGAAGTATATGCGTTTTTGTACATTTTTCTTATAGATTCTAGTGCGTGCATATTCCTAACCATACTATATATAAAGCGAGATATATTACATATAAAATCATTTTGTTTCTTTCTCTTATTCAGATATATTTGAGGGACAATAAATTTAGTACAGCCGTCACCCCAGATTTATGGAAGGCATTCCAAGAAGTAAGTAACACAATGATGTCTAGTACATGCACATCTACACTGTATTTGGAGAAAACAACCGATTCATTGATTCGGTAAGACACTTTAAAATATTCGCTAAGTTCAGTTGACTTTGGGTTGATTCTTTTACTCGTTTTTGTACAATGAAATTTTCTTACAAAACCCATTACACAGGAGGCAGGTACGTCCATGAACGTCACGACCGTCATGAATCCATGGGTATACCAAATGGGACTTCCTGTGGTAGACATCACGGTTGATGGAAGCACGATCACGGCCACACCCCGCCGCCTTCTCACCAACCCAGAGGACCCTGTAGACAAGCCACACTCACCTTATGGGTAAGGTTCCTATATCTATATATAAAAGCAACCTCTATGACTACTTCATTTTGTGGAGGGTATATTCTGCCATCGTCATATGTAAGATCAGATAATTCAGCTGCATTCGTTGATCAATGATCCCATAGTTACTGGATGAGACTGTGGGCATCGATGATGTAATAGTCTCATTGGCCATGTTAAGCACTATACCATGTTAACCGCTATACATTTGTATAATATTTGCCCTGTACAGATACCAGTGGTATGTGTCTCTGAGCTACCAAACAGCGACAGCAGAAGATAGAATCTGGCTCAATAAGACAGCAGGTAAGCAATGGATGCCTAGAGAATACATAGGGAAAAGTAGAAGTAATGGGATAACTCTTTTATCAGTGTCAACGTTCTATCACCAGGATAACTCTGAATTTGACTCCTTTTGTAAACATAGTCAACCATCATTTGCCACCTTTGTCTCAAAGAGTCAAGTCACAGTTGACTCCTTTGTTTAGGACAGTCGAAACAGGATTGACTCTTTTCACTAAAAAAAGTCAATGCCAAGTTGACACCCCACACACAGGGAGTCAAACGCACTTTTACTCTGCCATCCAAAGGAGTTGGATCACTTCTTACTCTGCCTTTCAAAGGAGTTGAATTAAATTGACTCCTTCATATAGAACAGTCAAGGTAATTGATTGTTATGACCTTGCTCGTGTATCGAACTACATGCAATTTAAGGAAAGGAAAATGATCACTTAGGTTACACAAAGTACAATCATTTGCTTTTTTTTACGCAAATGCATTCGGCGTATATAATGGAGGCCTAATATTCCTATTTTAATACAAGGAATATACAAACAACCATGGTCAAATAATGAAATAATTATTCATTAATTGATACTGATTCTGTCATTTTATTTGTAATGGTTTCTACTGGATTCACTTGTGAATTCATCTTAAATGTCCATGCAATCTTAAAGTATCATATAATACTGCCATTAAATAATCCATGTATTCACCGCCCATGACATTTGACAAGAAGTCAGAGCAGCCTCAGCCAACATGGATAAAATCTAGACTTTCTTTAGCGTTCCCAAAAGCTTAGTGACCTTAACGTCCTTTTCTGCGTCAATGATCTTCAACCGTATCCTCTGCATGAAGGCGAAGGTGGACAGCTGGCTGCTAGGTAAGCCAGGAGGCTATTGCGAAAAGAATCGGAAACGGATTCTCACTGTCGTAACTCAAATTCCAGTTCCTGGCTGGTCTGCTGCTTAGAACCAACTTCTCACCCTACACTCAGAATCAATCCTCTTTGTGTGAATAATACTGGGAAGCATTCCCCAATTCATGGAAACTTAAGAATCAATTCTATAACCTATTACCTTGCTGCAAAACAGGGGAGAAGTCATCATCTAAGGGTAGTCAGTTCCCATTTGGGAATAGCACCTCCGACAGAATTGAATTCCTGTCCTTTCGCAACACCCTCCAGGTTGAAGGTGTATACCCCATGCATGTGCACTAGCGCAGCTCTGTGCAGTGTTTGATGGGCTTCCCCTGTCTTCAATATACAATCATTCCATGGTGATTGCATGGCGCTGGACACAACAATTAGCAGTTTTTCGCATGGCTGATCTACTAAATAATCAAGCAATCATTATTCACAATCCTGTAATAACCAAAATTGACATTCTTACTTGTAGTATCGTTCAATGACCCCCGCTCGGACACTAACCAGTGGATCAAGTTCAACAAGAAGCAGTCAGGGTTCTACAGGGTTAACTATCCAGAAGACCTCTGGAAGAAACTGTCTGACCAGCTCGGATCTGACCATCAGGTTTGATTGTCACCATCTACAAAGATATATTCGAAATTTGTCAGTGTATACATGATATACTCTTGATTGTAGTCTCCTTTTGTCTTCAAAGCGTGCCATTTGGAAGGAATGTGTCCCTTGCCGTTTGTCTCTCCCATGACCAGCCCAGCAGGGCATTTCAAAACGATATCTATTGCTATAGTTTTGAAATGCCCTCCAGTAGTAGGCTTCTTACACAGTACAAGTCGACTCTGGATGAAAAGAGCAGTTATTGACACAGAATTCATGTTTGCAGGTGTTTGAGCCCATAGACCGGTCACACCTGCTGGATGACGTGTTTAACCTGGCTCGTGCCACACAGGTGAGTTACCAGGCTGCCCTGGACATGTCTCAATACCTGTCGAAGGAGATGCACTATTTCCCCTGGAGAACCGTCTACTCAGCTCTCATCTACATCAACGGTATCCTCTATGGCAACCAGAACTACGGCCTTTACAGGGTTAGTGAACATTGCTTATAGTTATTCCAACATCAGATTGCAGCTCCATACGTGATTTTTTTCTTTTTGCCATTTACCTTATGTCTTGTGTTATGTGCCTTCAAATTGGATAGAATTCCCACAGTATCCAAATATACATGTATGATATACGGCACTCACATACGGTGTTCAAAAGCATAAAGTTATATGATGTCAGTCGATTCGGGGTGATCAATATAGACAACGGTGTATATACAGAAATTTACACTTTTTTTTCAGAAATACACTCGTGATTTGACTTCAGCAGCCATGGAGAAGCTACAAGTGGCAGATGGAGGAGAACATTTAGATATGTAAGAATCTTATAGATATACAACAGGTCCTAGACAATAGCAAAAATCGTACTACACAATTCTGTTATTTCCTCAGATGAACCGATATTCCATCAAACGGTGTTAATCCATATCAACAAAGGTTAATGATATTGATATAATGGGAGTGAAGTTACTAGGCTGGCGCATAGTGTGAAGGAAGCCCATGTATATATATATATATATATATATATGAAGACAGAAAAGGTGGAAATAATGCCTACTTTTTCTTTTATGCAATTGCTTTTTAACAGACTTTTACGAGGCTACATCATCACTTTGTCCTGTTTACAAGATGACCTTGGTTGTGTCACAAACATCACAACTCTGTTCAAGGCATGGATAGAAGACCCTGTGTAAGATATTTATATACCATTGTTGTGACAAACAATGTATTGGCAATACCTACAGGATAACAATTCTTCTATTTAAATCTTTCAAGTCATCAAATACAATGTGCTGTCACAAGGCCATGTTTTTCTTTCAATGATGCATCAATAAATGACTATCTCTTTGACATCATGTTCAGCTTTAAAAGAATTTTAATGAGTTACTGACCAACGTTGCTTTGGTACGTTTTCATTGGCATAAAGTTACATTGACTTACCATGAAAGAGTCATCCTTAAAAGTTAATGTGTTTTTCACTCATGAAGATCCACTGGAAGAAAGGTTCATTGGTTTATTTATTATTCCCTACAGAGCAAACGCGGTGCCTGCTAACCTACGTCCGTATGTATATAGGTTTGGTATGATGAAGGCAGGCACGGAGACAGACTGGGATGTGATGTGGGGCAGGTATGAAAATGCCACATCAGGACAGGACTCACTCTACCTACTCAGGGCACTCTCACAATCACCCCAACTATGGCTTGTACAGAAGTGAGTCACTCTGCTATAGAGATGAAGTCTTGTTCTTTATGCTGTTCCCAGAGAGAGACAGAGAGAGAGAAAAAAAAAGAGAGAGAGAGAGAGAGAGAGAGAGAGAGAGAGAGAGAGAGAGAGAGAGAGAGGAGGGGGAGAGGCACGCCAAGGGGGATAAAACTGCTTCATTTTATATGAATAACACAGGGGTGGGCATATAGCGAAGTGCTGGAGCAAATCTACAAATTGTTGTATCAAGGTGTTCGGGGGGGGGGGGTCAGGGGAGGGGGGCAACAGGGGCGGATCTAGGAATTTGAAAATGGGAGGGGGCGAAATTTGATGATGAGGGGGATGGTGCAGTGCAGGTTTTCCCAAATGCAAGTGCAGTGACACACATTGGGGGGGGGGGGTCTTTGCCATGCTCTCCCCCCAGGGAAAATTTTAATCTATACATCAAATGGTGCCTTCTGGTGCATTCTAGACATTGATAAAGAGTTCTAGAGGTTTGGCTTGGTGTGGTTGATTTAACCTCCACTAATAGTCTCCCTGCTATGTTTTTATTTCTTTTCTCTTTTTTCCCCTATTTATTCATGGGGCAAATACCCCCAAGAAACAAAAATCATTCAACCCTTTTAATATGCCTAAAAGTCCATTCTACGGAGACTGGGGAGGCATATCAGTCCAATTAAATTGCATGTTAGGCCACACCAAAAAATAAGTTGGTCTAAGGATTTTGGTTTTGGAAAAATGGTGCAACTGAGCAATTATTATTTTTTTTAAAGAATTTTTTAGTGTCCAATGGATTCCTTGCGGGGAAATTGAGGCAAGCGAACATTTTTTTTTTTAATTTTGCCAAACATCACAAAGAGAAAAATTTGTAGAAACTGAAGTGAGCAAAATCCGTAGACAAGATTTTTTTCAAAGAAAAAAAAATTGTATTTCCGAAAATATGGCAAGAGCGATCCGTAGACCAACTTATTTTTTTGCTGTGGCCTTATCTAATGCAGTGATGGATTGGGGGAAGACAAATACCTCCAGGAAAACTATCGCTTCCACCTCGAAATCGATGGATTCTATGTGATTGGGAGGAGCCATATTAAATATTATTTCAAAATCTACTAGAAAATTGGTTGTGTTTTAGAGAAATTAGGGGCACAAGTTACCTCAAGAAAACTTCCTAATTCTAACTTTGAAATAGATGTAAGTTAGAGGAGCTGGACGAAGCTTGGTCCAAGTAGATTTTTATATCTTGCCTTTGAAATTTGTGATTTGGAGACACAATGCTCCAAGAAGATCTCCCTTTAAGATTTGACATGAATTGATGTTCTAGTGGATGGGAGGACTAGTGAATTATATTTGATACATTTCTCCAAGTTAATGCAGGAGTTTCAGCCCTAGCTTAATTATTGGGCCTTAAGGCAGAATAAAAAAACAACAGTGTATTCTGGAGGACAGGTTCCTCCAAGGAAATTCAAATCCAAGTTGAACAAATTGCTGCACTGCAAAGTAGGATTAAAACTTTTAATTATATCAAAAAGGGTTTGGGAATGTATTCCAGCAATAAAACTACCAAACAAATCTATTGCCTTGGGGGAGCATAACCTTGAATCTAATTGGAATATTTACAAGATTCTTGAAGATTTAGAAAGCTGGGATCATGCCCCATGTCACTGTCGCATTTTCCAAGGTCTCTGTCACACATTTTCTGTGACATTGCGACAGCTGCTCACTCCTGATAACATCATGTGCACGTGATAACGTTACAGTGTCGATCACCACCCCCTTTAGATACTAAATTCATTAAATTTAAAATTTAAGCATTTTATATCAATAAAGCATGATATAAATGCAGATCAGAACTCTCTGTCATATATTTTATCAATCCACCCTACGGGGAAATGTCTTTCCCTCAGACTTTGCCTTCGGGGAAGATAGCCCCCTCAAGGTGGATCGATGACAATGTCTGCCACGGTCGTTCAGCTGTCTATTTCTCACACCCTATTCGACACATCGGTCCCGTGTAAGCTATAAAGAAACATTCATTATTAGTTCGGGCATGGGGATTCTCAGGATTTTACAGTATAAGCCAAGCTTTGAATTTTAAGGTTTATCGTAACCTAGACTTTCCCTCTACATACTCATCGGTATAATGGAGACAAAATTAATAAAAACCCACAGTAGACATAAACACGAGTACAAGAGGTAGTCATACGGGATGGGAACAAACATTCAATTTCCCCAGAGAATATAATCTCTCTCCTCACATCATTTCCAAACCGTGCGCTTTTCATTGGTACATAACTGTGACCCGTCAAAGGAATACCCCTCCGCGAGGGATTTTTAATTCCCCATTTGGCCACCAAGGGGCATTGGAGTGGCAAAATTACCTAAAATCATAATAAAAATACTTTAATCTAATTTTTGATACAGAATTCAATGGTCTCATTTAAAATGCACCATTTTTGGTAGAAATGGCCCATATTTGGATGGTAAAATGAACATGTTTCATGAGAAAAAATCTTATATGCCTGTTTCTGGTTGCCATGGTAACCATTCCAATAATGGAAATTTGCAGATTTTTATGCCAATTTTTAGGGATACTCACCAGAAACCCAAAACTGAAACAGAAATGGAAAATTTCTTCTAGATCAAAATCTATGATAAAAATCACCATATTGTTATGCATTTTTTATGAAAAAGGCTGAGTTATTGTGTTTTTAGACATTATTATGGTTTATAATGTATTTAGAGCTTAATCATCAATTTCAGATATGAATAACGACCTATGTTCAAGAAGGGATGCTGACATAACTACTAGGAATATTCGAGCCAATGATGTCTCATTTTAAAGATCTAGAGATGAACTTTGATAATGAATTTCCCTGCAGAGGGGTGCTTTTGCTTGCCTGGTCACAGTTACTTTTAAGCAGGGCAATAGACTTTCTATTCAATTCAGTGTCTCCCAGTTTGATATAAGCAGCCCTTTCTTTAAGACATTCGCACATTATGTGGATATATAAAGTCTTTTAACTCTTTGCAGGTACCTAGATTACTGCTTGGACCCCCTTAAGGTGCGGTCCCAGGACTTCTTTACTGCAGTGAGCTACGCTGCCTCTAACCCCAGTGCTACTTACTACGTGTGGAGCTGGGCGAGGGCCAATTATGATGACTTACTAAAAAGGTAGGCCTTCTCCGTAGGGCGTATCCCTTTTGTAAGGCTCAGTAATCATCCAATTTGCAGCACCGTGTGGAATAATGGGATGAAGTCTGCCAATATCTTTATTGGCCCGGAAGTTTATTGTCAATAATGTAGAAAACACCTACAACTTTAC
The DNA here is from genome assembly GCA_949317995.1 of Acholoe squamosa. Taxonomy (NCBI): domain Eukaryota; kingdom Metazoa; phylum Annelida; class Polychaeta; order Phyllodocida; family Polynoidae; genus Acholoe; species Acholoe squamosa. The sequence continues at coordinate 40,958,377 of OX439039.1, read as the reverse complement.
GTATTTATCAGTTTTCTGGGAATACAACCGTAAGCTTACAACCGGGAGGAGGGGGGGTACTCATTAATGGCAAATCTAGGATATGGAAAAGGAGGGGGCTCACCCATTTATTTTGGCAATATTTTGGACCTTGTAAAAACTCTAACTATAGACAAAAAGAAGGGGGCGCACGCCCCTGCGCTATACCTGATTAAATCTACCATTGGTTTATAAACCTATTTGAAAGGGATATCTAATATAATCATCTATAACAAATGACAGAATACCCAAGTTATAAGTACCTAAATTTGAAGAAACAAATCAATAATATTAATACTGACCTTTCATCCCCGGATTCCCCACAATATCCCACCGCCAGACCGCTATTGGTCACTAACTGGTCTGGAGCTGGTTCCGGCAACACACACTGATAAGAAATGATAAGGTACCCATCATGGTATGTCTTATCAATGGGTTTTACTTCAACCAGCGAAATTCAAAATGGCAGCTCCATTCGGCCTCCATACTGAGTCCTATAGTGGATTTTGGTCGCTATGAAAGATGACAATTGTATTTACTGTAAAATAGAATTCTGTTAAACATAAACTCAACCCAAAACTCACCTCAAACTCAGCTAAATTCAAATAGCAGGGCCTCTGTCGGACTGTTGCCTATACAGATTCTATGTAAAGTCAGCACCAACTAAGGCCCTGTGAACTTTTCGCTGAATGGGCATATTCGGTGAAACACACACACACACACACACACACACACACACATCTGTGCACAGACCAATGGGACATATAAAAAAGACGAAGAGACCTGTAGACGAAGAACATTAAATTGACAATTACCATGCAATTACGATGGTACTAAATGGAGATTTATTTGAGTGCACGCTAATAAACCATCATAATATTATGTATTCATTAGGTTACTGCATTTTATGTAATGTACACAAATTAATCTGAGTGCAGTGCCCACCAACATATTTATCAATAATTCAGACCTTCCTTGTGCCAATGCATTTTAAGTCAATCGAATTAACCAAAATAATCAATGATAATAATGATCGGCCCAACCTTTTCTCATTAGGTTTGGAGTCCAGGATCGTTATTTTGGACGCATGATACCAAATATAGTTTCTAGTTTCAAGTCAAAATTCCATTTAGAGGAGGTAAGTTCTAATGAGGTGATGTACCTTATCAATTATTAATGTTTTAAAATGTAGGACTGCTATGTAGTTGACGGCTCACTCACAATACACTAACTTACTATCTGAACCACCACTGTATGTAGTGTTTGAATTTAAATTTTTGATTTTTTTTTTTTTTTTTTTTTTGGGGGGGGGTAATGTAGCTTCATTGGCGAGGCCTATCGAGGCTTTACCTATGTAAAACGATATTAGCAAATGATAATAAAAACGCAATATAAGGCATAAAGCAATATGATATGAGATATTACAGGATAGGAGGGGTAATACCTGGGTGAAATTCCGGAATCACGGTTAGCTCAATATTTTTAAATCTGAGTAAAGTTGTCTTTCTTTCTCTACCTCTCTAGGTGGAGACTTTTTATGCTAAGTATCCCGACGCAGGGACAGGGTCCACGCCCCGTGCCCAGTCGTTGGACAGCATCCGTGGTAATATAGAATGGCGGCAGCGGAATGAGGATAAGGTAGTGGAGTGGTTGCAGACCAACGTACAAGCTTAACTTCTGTAAACAGAATAATCTCTACTATCATGTTCTCTATAGCTTACTATTACATGGACGATTTAAGTAAGGGAACAGGGTTTTGTTCCACAGTCCTGCCAATCAAAATCACTTCTTCGGGATAATGGCTGACGATTTATCATCATGACAAAAGCATGGAGGTTGAACTTCCGGTTCTTCGCTGTCGCAAATCGTAATAGATTGTATTAGTGTTGGCTTCCATATTGAGCTTCACGTGGTACAGCTATATCAGATGAAGCCTTACATTGTGTGAACCATTGGCGCTGTCAAATGTTCTCCACGAAGACTGTGACTACAGATGATTATTTCAGTGCATTTCTTTATCTCCTGTTATAGACTCAAGCCCATAAAGGAAAAAGGGAATAAAGAAAGTTCAGAGTAATATAAGTTTAAGGCATTCATCTTTCTCAATCTTAGTTCAGCACATATGCCTATCCAATACACAGAAGTGATAGATACGACCAGTATTTCGACACTCATGACTTAAGTATAACCCATGTAATTTTATAGCTTACACTCGTTGAATAAATCAATACTATATGTATTTTAAACTGGCCTATGACAAATACCGCCGTAGCTACCAAACTAACGTCAAGAATTAATGTTCAAGAAGCTGAGAGTTGTCTTTGTGTATCATGTTCATATGCTTTATCGTTTTCCTTGTTTGAATTCCGCAGAACCTTTCTAGCTCTATATGATATGTTATACGTTACTGAACACACATCATCTTTGTGGTGCTTTGTTGACCTGTAGTATAGCCTTGTGTAACATAATGTGTGAATGCGACGTTGATATTTAAACCAAATATCATTCACATCGCTGTATACTTAGTGGATGTATGTTTAGGTCAAGTTATGGTCTAGCATTATACTGGTATTTAAATTACAAGGACAAGGAAAACACGCCTTATTTGAGCTGGAAATATATGCTCAGTCCATAGTGTATTGTATGGTAGCACCCACGGGTGGAAAACTAGTCTCAACCACATGCTCAGTGTAATCCCCCTCTTGTAGTATAGACAGGGTCTGACAGTCAGCAAAGTCCCCGGTCTCCTCTATGTTTACACAACCCACCCAATCCACATGGCTACTTTGAATATGCATTATCCCTAGGTATCTAAACACATGCACTGTACACATGGCTGAAGTCTATAGGGCTGAATCATTAATTGTCCTATAATTACCCTAGTACTGACTTTTAGCTTGAGTGTAAATTGTAGTTAGTATGGCAGTGGCTGGTAAGCTGTAGGCAGTCATTTCCCATGATTATGTATGGTCAGGTAGCTACACCATGAGTAGACATTCCATGAGCGTTTAATATATCCGAAATAAGACACTGTAAGAGCTATACAAAGCTGATATTAATACATTTCTAACTTTATTCTGAAAATGAGAAATGTATATGATTGAGCCTAAAAAGATCCTATTTATCATATGTATATGAAATACAAGAGGGTGAGATATTGTTACCTTACCCAACACATACCCAGAGGGCAATGTAGTTAATTGGATTGTTTGCCTGAAGTGGCCTATACAGAACCAATCATTAAGTGTGCCCTATCACCTAGTAAGAGTGCTATGGTCAGATGTTGGATACCTAGGGATAATGCATATTTAAAGTAGCCATGTGGGTTGGGTGGGTTGTGTAAACTCGGGGGAGACCGGGGACTTTGCAGACTGTCAGACCCTGTCTATACTGCAAGAGAGGACTACACTGAGCATGTGGTTGAGACTAGTTTTCCGCCCATGGTAGCACCTAACATTTATAACATGTATTTGTCATTCTCTTTGTCGGTGTTCCGGGTGCCTTATGATGTAGGAATTATGGGAAACATTTTGGTTTCACAAAAATATTTCATGACTTGCGATGCCGTCCACAAGTTGGTCCCAATGGACATTATAAGATATCATTTAGCAAGAGAGGTGCCAAAACATAGCTTTTGTGTAAATGACTCCTCGAGTATATTATCATCGGTTGTTTATACAGAATTCTTGAAGTGGAAACTGTTCATATAAACCGTGTGCATCTATAGATAGAGCACATTATAGACTTTGGTGGCAAGTCGTGCATGTATGATGTAGCGAATAGATATACCACATTTATAAACCACTCATGTTGAGTGTAGGCAGAACTGGAAACGAGGGAGCTTTTTGATTAAGTCGTTCTATGTTATGTTTATCTTTACCCAAGAAATAAGATGTCTTAACTCAAGAAATAAGATATCATGTGGTCAACATACAATTGCAAACACACTAAAGGCCAATAACAAACATATTTGAATTAAATATTATTTTTCAGATCATGTATGACAGTGTCACTATGTCGCCAACCATCGTACAAGACATTATCTTTAAGCATTTTCTTAATACCCATGATTTGAAGTGAATGTAAATTCCCATTATGAAATATATAACATCCCCGTCTACCTCAAGACAACTATAAAAAGAGACCCCCCCCCACATATTCTCAGGATAATCACATTGAGCAATCATATCAATAACGTATACGGAATAAACTTGGGATAAAACTCTGTGATGTTTTCTCTTTTCGGTTATTTAGAAATGATCATAGTAAGTTCTAATTGAATATAATATTATTATGCTATAGGCCGATGAAATAGCAAGATACAAGAACAGTAGGTATGGTGTATAGGCCTAGTCTGTTACACCAAAACATGGCAAATGGGCTTTTGAAGGAGAGTTGTCGATCATGTTAAACATCGTGTAAATACTATTCAAATGCACACAACATATCAACTGGTGATTAATTAATGAGTAGGGGTTGGTGCAAATTTAGGTGTTTTTTTTTAATTGAGCAGACGACTTTACATCTGACAACATGAATCTACTGGTCTGAAGGCCTACTGTGACAGTTACCTTCATATATTTTGAGCCATCATGATATGACTCCCTGTTTCTTTGATTACTCTTTTTTTTCTCAAGTTCGACATCCCTTTATAGGAAATCTCATAATGTAATATATGATGATTATGGATGCACAACCTGACTTTAGGGCCAGATAAAGCAAAACATGAGGTGAAGCTGAGTGCTTTATCTAGGCCCTAGAGTCAATGAGTGCATCCATAATCATCACACATTGCATTTATACCACGGTCTGCATCTTTAGGATGCATCAAAATGCATTAGAATACATTCTGCATTAACTGCCACACAAATATAATTATATATGGTATCCATAGGGTACCAGATATAAGACTTGTCTAACCAAACACCATTATCTGGCCCCTTGGCCCCATGGATAGCATGTAGCACTTTGGATCAGAAGATTGCTGGTTCTATCTCCACCCATGCTGAGCTTTCTCGGTACCAACAACTATCAAAGCTTTAATTATAGGTATATCCGATCTGCTGTCACATATAAGACAGAATAGTATAGAAAAGAATATTGTCAACCCAGCAAATTGTCGTGACTCCTCGTCAACCTGTGTGAAGTGGCTCACACATGTCGCTAGATGGAACACGACGTCGCTATAGCACAAGATCACCAGGAATAGCAATGGTGGTGATCACATGGCCTCACCTCAGATGGCGAGGATGGTGATCACTCAGACTCACCAGGGATGGCGACGCGGGTGATCACTCACCTCGCTAGATGAAACACGCACCTCGTCATAGCACATGTTCACCAGGGATGGCGAGGATCGTGATCACTCATCCTCACCAGGGATGGCGACATGAGTGATCACTCATCCTCACCAGAGATGGCGACATGAGTGATCACTCACTTCGCTAGATGAGACGCACACCACGTTATAATGCACATTCACCATGGATGGCAAGGATTGTGATCAGTCACCTCGCTAGATAAAACTCGTACCTCGTGATAGCACAGGTTCACCACAGATGGTGAGGATCTTGATCACCCACACTCACCAGGGATGGCGACACGAGTGATCACTCACCTCGCTAGATGAAACGCACACCATGCCATAGCGCATGTTCACCACGGTTGGCGAGGATCGTGATGACTCACACTCACCAGGGATGGCAAGGCGGTTGATCACTCACCTTGTTAGATGAAAAGCACATGATCATCGACATTGGTATGTATTTTGTATGTATTTTTCCTCTAACCAGAGAAAAGGTGTTTATGGATAGTTGCTTTCATTTTAGAGATACCTCTATCTAAATTCAATTGATATTCTCTCTATATAATCTTGTTTGATTCAACTCTGAAGTATTACATGGAAATCAGTGTGAAACAAAGCACATTTGATACGTATGAGACTTATACTTCATGCCCACACTTCCTAGATAGGCTACATATTGAACAGTGGTGCTGTCTCAACAACGTTGGCAATGGTGGTGATAAGTTGCCACTGTGAGTGAGAGTGAGTGACAGATGATGCAATCCTCAGAGAGCATTGACTTGGAGTGACACAAATTCACGCATTGAGTGAGACAAAGGCTGGCAATGGTGGTGATAAGTTGCCACTGTGAGTGAGAGTGAGTGACAGATGATGCAATCCTCAGAGAGCATTGACTTGGAGTGACACAAATTCATGCATTGAGTGAGACAAAGGCTAGCAATGGTGGTGATAAGTTGCCATTCTGAGTGAGAGTGAGTGACAGATGATGCAATCCTTAGAGAGCATTGACATGGAGTGCCACAAGTTCACGCATTGAGTGAGACCAATGTTGGCAATGGTAGTGATAAGTCGCCATTTTGTGTGAAAGTTGATGCCAGTGGCACGGGAGTGGTACATAATCACACAGTGAGTCAGATCCATGTTGGCGATGCTTGTGATAAGCCGCCATTCTGAGTGAGAGTTGACAGGCAGTGGCACATACTCACGCAGTGAGTTAGATCCATGTTGGCGATGGTGGTGATAAGTCACCATGCTTTGTGAGGGATGACAAGGGGTGGCACATACTCACGCAGTGAGTGAGATCATGTTGGTGACTGTTGTGATAAATTGCCATGCCATGTGAGACTGACACACAGTGGCGAAAGATGACGCAGTGAGTTATCACTCAGAAAGGAGTCACCATTGATGACCAATCATGGCGACAGATAACGACAATTTGCTGGGAATGTTCTAGTGTCAACTCAGTACCTCTATCCCATGATAAAAGCATTCAAATTATCGAATTTGGGCACCCCAAATCGTTCTGAAATGTGATAATCGTGGTATTATGCAGTATGCATGCTTTTATAGCTCTAAATCGTGCAATTTTATAAACAATATAATTAAAATCTGGTTCCCTATTTCTTTCACAGCTGATTTGATCATGGAGGGTTCTATGGCCCCTGGTGCTCAAACATAACTTAGATTAACCTCACCAAAAATCTTTTCAAATCATTTTACACACATCATGAAAAAACTGTGTTAGTTTGAACAGATTGAAGAGTCCCAACTATACTGCATTTTCTTTGAAGATATAATTATAATCTGGCCATGGGCGGTGAAATGATGGCCGGGTATGTGAGAAAGATAGTCTGGTGGATACTTTTGTTGTAAGCGGGCTATGAATTAATCATAGTGAAAACTTATGGGAAATAGAGACATGCGATATAGAGTGAACCTCTCATCAATGAATCTATGTCCATCATTATGATAAATTCTCTTCTTGTGAAATTCACAAGACTGAGGAAGGAGACATGCTTCGGGCATTCTACAACATTTCCCCTTTGTTGTTTACAAGGTATAGATTTGAATATGATAAAATCTTCTAAACGCGAACAGAGAAAAGAGTCTCTATGATAAGAGTTATAAGAGTTTAAAGGGGAAAGGTCAAATCAAGTGGTTGTGGAATCGGGTCCCGGATCTGACCATTCTTGGTACGAAGGTCCCGACCTCTCCTTCGGAGAGGGGATGAAATGCTATCATCATCGAATCTGGTGTTGGTTATTGTGATGTGCACAGAGACATAGACTGCAGGACGTACACTGTAAAAATAGTGTTTAGATTATAAACACTTATTTGTCCCAGTTATCTAAACACTTTGCATAAGTGTTTACATTTTAAACACATTTAACCTAAACACATCCATATGTGTTTAGATTTTAAACACATATTAACCATGTGTTTAGATTGTAAACACTTATTTTGAAAAGTGTTTACAATCTAAACACTTTTTGAAAGGTGTTTAGCAAAAGTGTTTTTAGACAAAAAGTGTTTACACACAAAAAAACTTTCCCAAAAAGTGTTTAGAAAAGTGTTTCATTTCTAAAAACATTTCAAAAAGTGTTTAGAACATTTGAATAAGTATTTAGACTCTAAACACTTATTTAGATAAGAGTTTAAAAATTGAACACTTATCTAAACACCTTTTGGCTATCAAAACACTTGCCTAAACACTTTTTGCCTAAACACTTCCCTATAAACTTATATAATAAGTGTTTAGAAAGGTGAGACAGGAAAGTGTTTAGATAAGTGTTTAATATCTAAACACCTTTTTTTACAGTGTGTATTCAATTAATAGTGTCCTGACAACAAACTGGCATAGACACATAAAAATATAGTGCCATCCAATAATGACTAACACTACAACACTTCATTTGCATAGGTGACATCAATAATTCCTTGTAGTGTCCATTCGCCCGTGACCACACCATTAGTCAACATGAGAGCAGCGTTCGTTGGTCTCCTGGGAACGGTAAGGTGTGCAGGTGAGTTTGGCATCAAGGGGACAATAGGACAGTCTACCAAGTGCTGTATGGCAGACAAGATTCGTCAAAGTCACAAACTCCATCGCAGACACACAATTTCATTGATCCTCCAAATCGCGAGAGAAGCACCATAATCATTGTGCTAGCCGCCCCCGGGTGGCCACCCCCGAACCTACACCAACATCCCCCCTGTTCTCCACTGTAGAACCACATACTGTACCTTTGCGCTTGGTGGATATAGTGTGGGGTGGGTCTGGACAGGTTAGTACTGCCCATGCGTGCCCAGGGTTTGACCAAAGCGAGGCTGTTGGTCCACCAGTTGCTTTAGCACCTCTTTAAGCAGCCAATGCACATAGTAGCTCTAGATGGATTTAGGCTGCAGTAGTACATGCAGCAGGAGTACCAGTCTGAATAGTGCTAACAGTTATACTACACAGGAGGACAAACTGATAGACGACTACCCTGCTCCAAGAATTACATAGAAAAGATTATTATCATCTGCTTATATCCCCTTCCTCTTGAGTCAGGGGCAGCTCAGCTGGATCCTACAGTACGAGACAAAAAGTGCATGTAGTGGAGCTGATGCAATAGAAAACGGACTACACCATATATTTACCTATGGGCTATACTTTCTCTGCTTTTGTTTCCAAAAATGGGACCGTAATCTAAGGATAGAAGTCACGGACAAGTGAACAGTGCACTTGTTTTTAAATGCACATTCATCAACTCTTTACCGTTAGTGAGGTTCAGTGGATATCAATTAGCGACAGCAGGCGTGCCCAATTCAGTGTGACTTGACGTAATTCCCGCAGTAAGACAAAAGAAAGGAGCAAAATACAGCATGACGGACACGTTTCACATGCAGGTGATAAAGGTCGGTCAACCTTAGTTTGCAAGTTGAAAGCAATTGGTTAGACCTAAGCCGGAAACAGACGTTCTGCCTCCTTTAGGTAACGCACCGGAACCGGAACCAGAGGCCCGCAGACCGAAAGTGGAATATAAAATACATTCTAGAATCAGAGGAAGGAAAGGCCGTGTGACTGCACTTCCGATGTGTTGATCATCGTCAATTTGTGAACATGAAGCATCCAGTTCAGCTGGTGCAGGCGGCGGCAGCGGCGGCCGGCGCCGTCGGCAAGCCGCACGATAGACGTATCGTCATCAACGTCGGCGGCGACCGTCATGAGACGATGCTGAGCACGCTGCGGCGACTTCCGGACACGCGGTTGGCGCTGCTGGCCCATCTGCAAGAGGCAGATGACAGTTACGACGTGAACACCAATGAGTTTTTCTTTGATCGGAACCCTAAGGCTTTTGGTGTTATCATGCACTATGTGCGAACACAGGAGCTGCATATTGACCATAGTCTGTGTGGGAACGTCATAAAACCGGTAGGATATGTCTCCTAGATACCTTTTACATCTTGTTGCTAAACGCTATAGTTCCAAAAATAATAAGATACAAATAACAAAACATGTCTGTCTTACACAACTCTGTTATTCCATTCACATCTCTCTTTTTATGTATATCTGTCTATATGGTAAAGGATGCTACAACTGCGTACAGTTTAAAGTGGGGCTGTCGACAAATCTATAGAATGACATAGGAGATACACGTAATTGACCAAGTCATTGCTTATGAGGATTATAAAGATGTGTAATATTCCTTAAACATTCTAATGTCTCACACCTGCTAATGATAGATATTAATCCCGTAAATACATAAATAATCCAGGGCTTGTCGTGACGCAAACCAAAGGTGTGAACAACTAAGCGTCAACTACAGCTAATACAAGTCCTTATACAATAATGACACTTTCGATAAAGCTGTAACCATATGGCGCATGGTTTCTGAGTTCTCTGTGCTCCGATCGAGTTCTCTAACATTATAGCCATCACATACTGGCCTTGGACATCAGTATTAGATTTTGAATGCATTGATGTACCCTTTGATGAATGTAAAGAGATATATGCATATGTTAAGGAACACTACTACATATGTGACAGGATCTGCGAAAAGGGCCCTTAGTGCAGGGTACATTAAGGTCCCAGTACAGGTCACATATATGTTTCAAAAGTACTGGAAACCGTGTCATAATTCAAATAACGCTTTCCCTCTCTCTAGACTAGGGCCTAGACCACCCCTTTTGGATCTGACTATGGCCAGAGTCAAATACATTTTACTATGATATAACAGAGCTCGTATGTATGTATGCCTTCAGCCGCCAGGCAGAATACATGAGAGGGGCTTATGTAGAACATTGAACGATGTAAAATGCTTTAGAATAATATATTATGTGCATAATCAATGAAACATCAGGGGTAGAGGGGACAGCAGAAAAAGATGGCTGTCCCAACCCCCATGGACTTGCCAAAACATTATAATGAAATGCACAAAAGTCCCAAACCTTATCCTCACATCCTATCAATGTGGTGGATTTTTTCTATAGAAATCTTATTCCTTTTTATAACGTTTATTATTAGAATTTAATATCATCCGCAATTATTAATTTTACACAGTGATATCATAATACACCTTACTGGATAACAATGAAAATAGGGCTCCAGAAAGGGGATCCCGTGTGCCTTGCCCATTGTACGAAATGAACTTATCCATTGTCAGAATAAGGCTTGTCACTTGTCCCTACCCAGAAACACTTGTCCATTTGTCCCAGTGTCCCTTGTCGCAGCTATAAAATGCAATTTGTCCCTGAATACTCTACCCCCATGTTTCTTATCCATTCTAAGAAATGGCCTTGTCCTCTTGTCGATTTTACCTGTATGCATTGGAGCCCTGCAAATCAATCAAAAATAAAGACCCTTATAATGGACTCAATGACCAATGTCTACAAGCATCACAGCGATCAATGGATATAACAGGTAGATAATAACCTTGGTACTGGAGGGGATAGCTAATTCCATGCATTCGTGTGCACAGTTTACTTAATGGGAGTAGACACGATCTACTCAAATGGCACCTGGTGGCAAAAAATGAAACTGCCAAATTTGACAATATTTGCTCATATTCTTAATTTATATTACATAACCCTACTTTATCAACCCTTTAGGTGTGATCCATTGGCATTCTATACATTCTTATCACTGGATTTCACATTTTCTGTATCCATAGGCTCCTATACTAAAGGAATTAGAAATATTTTTAGTTTATTCAGGAAATTTCAATTTGCTTATGACCCCCTACTTTCTGGTTCCAAAATAATTCTAATGATCTCAGGTATAAATACATGAGGTTTGGTTAAAAAATTGTTAGAAATTTTTTTTCTATGGAATTAAATGTGGGAAAACACAAATTCTCATAGGCGGCCATACTTAAGACCACCAAACTTTAATACCTTCCAGTGGAAAAACGACACCGTGACCTATGGTTTTTATGCCTTCTTTATGTTACCTAAGCATCAATCTAACATCCCTAAAAGTTACTAAGAGAAATTGTTGGTCAATTTTGAACAGGAATCATTCAGAATTGGATCTATAGGGTTCTCTCAGCAGAACGTATATAGGATACCGAGGTTGCAGATTCCTTATAAATGTATAGTAGGGGTCACCATTGCTTGATCTGGAACCAGGAGAAATAAGAACTGATATCAGCCAGCATGATGGGTACCAGATGTAATGTAAAGTACGTAATGCACTAAATGAAGGGAATTAATTTCTCATTGGTGAATAATGTATCCCGCTAGGTTGGTATGCTAATTATAGGTGAGTGTCCGTGGATGGATTGTGTCGCCTCATTTTGTTTATGTAAATAGTTGTACATTATATGTCAGGTTGACCGTAAAAGTGTATGGAGTGTGCATGGATGGGTTATTGTATAACTGCTTCATTTTTACAAGCATCTAACATCACACATGTCCACTTGAAAGCCGAGGGCACACTATGCGATTTTGGCGCCGATCTGGGTCATACTCATTAAGAGTGAGACTGACTAACAAGCTCTCTAATCATTATCAAATTAAAAATCCCACTCATTTGGATCAACACATTTAGCCATATACCATATCACACAGGAGACCATAGGCCTTTAACGCATTAGTCACGGATAACAATTGTGTTGACATCAGGATCTTAATGCTCGGTTAATTTAGCATGCCTGAAGTTGTTATCCACCGTACGAGTCTTAGTACAAATGAAGCCAGAACTCAGCCCTTGTCCTTGGCCTTGGCCATCTGGGTAGAGGTTTGGCAAGTTGGATCCTAAGCCTATGCACGGGCACATACCCTTTAAAACAATGGTCTTAATCCCTACATCACAACCTACTTATTATTGCAATCCTTAGAACAAAGTGCTTAATACCCTATCGCTATATAATAGAGGCTACCTAACACCTTCATAGTACACATGCTTATAAATCTTTTGTTTTACTTCACCTCCTTGTTCGTTCTTCAGAGACTGCTACATGACCCCGATTCCAGTCAGACCCTATATCTGGACACTCTAAGTTAGAAACATAAATAAAAGTTCCAACATTCTGCACCCGAATTCCCAGAGAACGGACGCAGTCCCACTGAACAAGATCTCGAGAATTACTCAGGAATTTCTCGAGTCCCCACTTGTGAATATAACAAGAATAGAGAACGTGATTTTCCCGGGAAATTTGGACACGCCATAACATCTGTGACAGTGACTGGGAAAACAGTCTGGGAGAACATGCCCCCCCCCCCTTCCTCCTTCTTTTTTGGCCAAACCCATAAAAAGTCAGAGGTAAAAAATGACTGGAAACCCCCTTGGTCTCCCCACTCTGAAACTGCTTCCCACGCCCTTTTTTTATATCAACAAGTGTCACTCCCAAATGGAAACGATTCTACCACATGTTCGAACAGATATTTACCCTCAATGTCTCAAGAGATGGGAGAAATCAGACATACATGGAACGAATCAACAGATAATCGGTCACTGTCCGGAAATTGGATACTTTTCCCTAGCCCTTTTTCATTGTAATAATTACAATACCCTAGTTCTTTTGCATGTACTGCATCCCATCCCGTCCACTACACATGGTGAACAGATGTTATTCAATATTAAGATTAATGGTTACGTATTTCTATTCCCTAGATCTGCTTAATGATTCCAAACCATGCTTACGACCCAGTGACCAACACTGCCTAGGGAATTGTTCGAAAATGTTCGAGAAAGGCCAGTGAGTACACCGTGTTGCTGGTCGTACTTATTTCAGTATGGCCAAGTCTGCCAGTGTTAATATTTGCTAACATTTCAATCTTTCCATCACCCCCTACCTTTGCCCACAAAGGAGCTAAAGATCCTTATCAAAGAAGTATCAATAGATACAATCTGTGTGGTCACATAACACGCCCGGGGCTATCAAAGATCTAGGCACCTAGGCAAAGAGTTCTATATGAAAGGATTGATCGGAGTGTGAAAGGCATTGCCGACAGTATTTGCCCTGCGCGGCCTGTGCAACTGTTCATGGAACCTTAATGCTCAGCCAATTTAGCTTTTGCGCTAAATTTCCACTACATCAGTGATGTATTAGACCAAGGCTGGTCCGACTCTTTTATAATGCATGACCTTTGAATAACAAATAGATGAATAATAGTCTTGTCAGTGACATTGTGTTTCTGAAAGCATACTAGTAGGTAATATTGGTAATCGCTTCCAGTTCTGGATTGCTGAAGTAAGTCAATTTGTGTAAATATGACCCTCAAATATGTATAGGTCAAAACCCACGACGCAGAAATGCCCATAAAGTCCTTGTCATTTATGTACGCAGAGTTTCTTAGCCGATATTGGAGGGTAATACTGTCTAAGGAAGGCCTATAAGGTCGAATCCCACATGGCGAAATATGGCTTCAATATCTCTGCGTTTGTGTTTTTTGCACTGTATGGCCCTTTTGCAGGCCATAAAACACAAGGATTGTTCAACTAGCTCCGAATCCCACAGTGGTTTTTGGTCAAGTTTGCAGTACCCCTTGCATTTTATGGCCTCAGCAAGGGCCATACAACACAACAGACAATGGACCGAAAGCTACATCCCGCACTTTCCGGGTTTTTTTCTCTTGCATATGGTTTCAAAGGCCATTGTGAAGTTCATACACATATAGGATGTTTTGGGCAAGCAATAGATGATTGATAGATTGAAATTACTTTATCTATAATGAAAATGGCTATCAGATGACTCTGTTTATACGATTTTATTGCCATTTCACGTAGCCATTTTTAGGTCTGAATGGGCGCTGTGTCGCGTTAAGCCCTGTGTCAAAATATTATAAGGTATAGAATCACAGGCGACCGCGAATTGAACGTGTCACCTATGTTGCATAGTGGACCCATGGTGGCTATAGCAATGATTGACATTGTTATACACAACACTACAAACGATTAATTTTAATTTATTAGGGTGCGATTTTAAGCTAGTGCATAATAACAGATACACATGGAGGGAGTTTATGGTCTGTTGCATGGTGGACCCTACTATTAAAATTCTCATTCCTCACTTGAAAAGCAAAATTTGATGTGGTTGGCAAAAAGCGGTCTTATTGCAATGTGAAATAAGGCCCCCTTTCCCGGTACATGTCATGACATATGATTATCAAACGTGAATTAATCTGATGCAACTGCAGACCCAGTGAAATTTCTAGTTGCAACAAGGTTTAGTCTCACAGCGGACTTTGGCCTTATAACCCAAGCTATCTTTTACCCTGGGTTCTAAGGTACGTTGGTCAATCTAAAAAAAATGAATGTAGACAATGACCTAGTCGTTTTTCCCAGTGCAAAGATGACTAGCTGTCATGCAAGTATAACTCATCAAAAGGCGCTTTGAATTCGCTCACAGTCATATTTATTACGACAATATTACTGCTGAATTGGGATAACAAGGCAAATTTGCATGGGATCATTTCTGGGTGCAGGGGGGTGGGGCACCTACAACAGATAAACCGTGTGAACAGAACTTGCCCATGCCTCAATGTCATAAGTATCAATCAAGCAGGCCAAAGCATCTACATTAACAGATGGGAAAGCTGATATCAGTGGGTAAAAATACAAATCAAATAAGTTGAACTTCAAAGTCAACCAGAAAAAAATTTGTTTTCTACTTGTTTTCTTTGCTTAGCAGCATAAGACTATTTGATAAGACCATCATTAGTAGGTGGCTACCATTTAAGTATGCCTTTAGACTCCAACCAGGGCCTTTTAATGGTTTATAGTACTTGACACAAACACTAGCCCATTGGCCAATGGCTAGTAGTTTTGTTCTGTAGAATATTTGAAAGTATATTGCTACATACTAGGCTGCTTGCCCGGGTAGCTAAAGGACGGAAATGTCAGCGTCTACCCTTTGTATCATGCCAGCCTGACACGATGAGAAAGTTTTATTTTGAATGACAAAAATGACAGCAACACACGGCAATGCAATGTATACCTATCCATTGTTCATGTTGTACAGAATTCATTACAGACAGTGAGTTTGGACATGGTTGTTGTTACTGTGATACACTTGTTTTTTTTAATACAGGCTTACAGCAAATACTCTATGAAAGATGAATCGTAGGGAAGCAACCAACAACCAAACAGTTCGTACTGAAGAGGAAGGAGCATTTTAAAAATTAACTATACAGCACAGTTGTCGATGGAGCCTGTGACAGGCATGGCAGTAGCCACCACCAAGCTGCTAAACTTTTAATGATTCTAGTCTGCCATGGTGAATTGTTCTCATTAAAAGAATAAGATCAGTTATTGTATTGCCATCACTTTAACGGACAGCGATTATACCACTGGTGAAACATAGTCGGAGTAATGCCCATTTGGCTCGTACAGCAGACGTATTGATCTAGAAACCGTTCCGCATCATCACATCTCTAAGAACTACATGCATTGTTCATGACGCAAACGTAGCGACTTATACATGGATAAAGGAGAATTCGAACCAAATGGTCATTGGTGACCTTAGAGTTTCAATAGGACCACCCAGTGTTACATAAGCAAATGTCAACAATCAGTGAATAATTTAGCATCGTATTCCCCAAGGTGTAGCTGTCCTGTATTCAACGAGGCCTTATAGGCATTTATGCCATGGCCTTACGGATGAATTTGCTTTAAAATCAAGAAACACAACCATATTTACTGTTTTTCAACGTGTCAAGTCGTCCCGGTTTGTTTTCATCCGCAATGACACCTTGCTTGATGAAGTAGGTCACGTGATACGGAGCTAGCCGCTGCTTTTAGTTTCGATATAAATGTTCCTTGCGCAGGACAATATCTTCTTTTTTAACATGGCGCTAATACATAGATATACCTTAAATAATTCATAACATATTATTTAACTAGTTCAATCATTCTTTTTTTACGTAAAACTTCTAATAACCATACCTAAATATGAAACTAATTAGCTCTGTATAAATTTCAAAATGCCGCCGGCGTATTTCACCCCCCCATTGAATACGGTGTAAGTAGTACTAATCTATAGTGTCGTCGATATTAGCCATGGCATAAAATTGGGAACCCCACCTTTGTATTGAAGGGATAGTATTGCAATGACTAGTATAGGGCACACATATAGGGGTGCATTATTAACACAGCCTCCGCTGTTACAATTGGGAACCCCACCTTTGTATTGAAGGGATAGTATTGCAGTCGTGATTACCGGACTCTCAATGTGTAGGTCCAGTCTAGAAGAATAGTACTTTTTTTTTGTTTTGTTTTTCTTTTGGATAATAAATTGTCTATCATAAAACTATGGATATGCTCTAATACAGACTTCAACCCTTGACCTTAGGATTGAGAGTCAGACACACTAGCACTGAGCAACAGAGGATGTACTACTAGTTTCTCTTATGTACTATATTTCCTCTGTGCAGTTGAATGGTCAAGGTTGACAATCCACATAACAGAAAACATTGTCAGCTGTTTGGATCAATATCTTGGTATTATGTGAATTAGAATTGATGTAATTATCAGACAATGAGAGAAGATAGCTGTATGTATATAGTATATCAGCCAAAATGTTTGATTTATATAATACTGATAGGGTTTCCCATGGACAACAGCTACAGTAATACAGTTTCTTTACTTGGGGCATCAAAACAGTAACACTTGTACATTGCTTTAGACGTTTAAGAATATTCATCAAAATGCATTAACTTCAACCGTTGTCTATTGCCTTGTTAGGAGTTGGCCTTCTGGGGAGTTGAAGAGCAGGAGATTGAGGCATGCTGTTGGGGAGAGTACAGCAAGTTCACAGAACACCGAGATGCTCTTCGGGACTTGGACGACAACTTTACATCATTTGTCGATGAAAATTGGGGACAGGAAAAGTCAAGATATAAACGTTTTGCTGATGCTGCCTGGCGATTTCTGGAGGAACCTACATCATCTAGGGGTGCCAAGGTAAGCCGGCAGAGGAGTAGAATATACCAGAGAGATTGGATTTCTATCGGTTAATTACAGAATAAATATGATAAATGTTAGTTCACTCAAAAAACAACAGAAAACTTATATTGAATTTCCCACAGGAAACACGGGGAAATTATGAAATGACCTCATACCCTTATCCACACCATAAAGCGTGATAGAATAACGAAAATGCAAGGGTGAAAGGGTTAAATAAGATAATAATATTAAACACGCGATCTTTATCATCAAACAGGTGTATGCGGTGGTGTCCATGTTCTTCGTGGTGTTGGCCATTAGTATCTTTGTCCTGGAGACACATAAGTTGTTCCAGGTGGATGAGAAGTCGGGCGTGTCCATGAACGTGCTGCAGCCTGGGGACGACACTTTACCTACAGGTGGCGGGACTGTTAGGTGCTGTTGTAATAATGGTAACTTGACGGGAGATGGAGACATCTTCTCACCTACCACCCACCCAGTACTCAAAATACTAGACTATATCTGTGCAGGATTCTTTTTGTTGGAAATCATTGTCAGGTCAGTCCACAGGCTAATTTAATTATGTTATATCAACTACAATCTCCCATGTAACACGATGCTAAAACATTTTAATGAAGAAAAGTGTTTGTTCATTCACGTTTACCTGAGCCATGATCATAAAGATTCACACCGCCCATTTACACATTGATATATCGCATATTGGTTCCTAGATACAGTTTAATTTCTGGTTGTGTACCTTTCATTATATCTGCCTCTCAGCCCATGACATTTGTGCCCCATGTCCTGCAGCAGCTGATGTGACTCTTCTTAATGCATTTCATATATATCCCACCAACCCGTTCAATATACTTCTTACGCCCTTGCGCACTACCACTCATGCTCCTTTTCATCATACCTCTTACACCCCGACTACCTACAATAACCCCCACTATCGTTCCTCCTGAAATGCACTCTTTTGATATACTACTCACACCCGTGTACCGTACTACCTCGCATGAGGCACGCCTGGATTCCTGTATGAATGTCACAGTGATAAGACTGGATGATAAGGTCGGCGGTACGCAGTTTGTCATAATTCCAGACAGAAATGAAAAGTTAAAATAGAATTCCTGTATAAGCTTGTATTAATTTCATCAGACACTCCTTACTATCCTTACATTGTCAGTTGGAAATGGGGTACTTGGGATTATATAAGGACATCAGTAGAGCAGGCCTCTCTGAGGAAGCATGCAGAGAAAACTTTCGTTGGCTATTTAAAAGTTATACTGTCCGCCCACCACGTAGATATACAGTAGAAAGCTTTTTATTTTGCTATACACTTGTACAGTGATAGCTGCTGTAGGTATAAATCCCATACTAGAAGGGCATTCAGGTGTAGTTACAGGTGGTTGTACTGCCTACTCACAAGGGTAATTATGACCCATTTACAATCGCGGCTAGGAGTTATATAGGCTGTTATGATTTTGGTGTGAGTTAGCTGTACAGGAATATCAATCTACATGACATTTATAACCAAGATGTACATAAGTAGCTGTTGTAACCAAAATTTCGATATTTGAAGTAGTTCCAAACTGAAGAGGGCAGATACATGCTACTTTGCTTGATGCAATGGCTACTGGTTGGTCTTATATCTAGCAGTCCCAAGTCTGTCGATATGTGCCATTTCCATATACTACTTGCCCATCCCAATGCACTACTTACACCATGTGCACCCTTTCACTCTACTACTTACACCCTTACTATTGAGCCTGCTGATATGTACCAACTCAATGCACTACTTACGCCATGTGCGCCCTTTCACTCTATTACTTACACCCTTACTATTTAGCCTGCTGATATGTACCAACCCAATGCACTACTTACACCATGTGCGCCCTTTCACTCTTCTACTTACACCCTTACTATTGAGCCTGCTGATATGTACCAACCCAATGCACTACTTACACCCTTACTATTGAGCCTGCCGATATGTACCAACCCAATGCACTACTTACACCATGTGCGCCCTTTCACTCTACTACTTACACCCTTACTATTGAGCCTGCTGATATGTACCAACCCAATGCACTACTTACACCATGTGCACCCTTTCACTCTACTACTTACACCCTTACTATTGAGCCTGCTGATATGTACCAACCCAATGCACTACTTACGCCATGTGCGCCCTTTCACTCTACTACTTACACCCTTACTATTGAGCCTGCTGATATGTACCAACTCAATGCACTACTTACGCCATGTGCGCCCTTTCACTCTATTACTTACACCCTTACTATTTAGCCTGCTGATATGTACCAACCCAATGCACTACTTACACCATGTGCGCCCTTTCACTCTTCTACTTACACCCTTACTATTGAGCCTGCTGATATGTACCAACCCAATGCACTACTTACACCATGTGCACCCTTTCACTCTACTACTTACACCCTTACTATTGAGCCTGCTGATATGTACCAACCCAATGCACTACTTACACCATGTGCGCCCTTTCACTCTTCTACTTACACCCTTACTATTGAGCCTGCTGATATGTACCAACTCAATGTAGGCCTATTGCTTACACCACCCCCCCCCCAGCGCGAAAAGACGACCTGGCGGTAGCTGTGGGAGGTCGTTATCTGTCTCTGCTGCTTCGCGTCGCTTCATTTCTGTCTGTACTGATTCGTTTCTTACAGTATTGTGTAATTCACCGTAATTCCTATTCTATTGACAGGGTCACTTTTGCACCAAACAAACTGAAATTCTGGAAGGACCCGTTGAACATCATAGATGTGGTGTGCCTCATACCCCACTTTACGGCCATCACTCTGAGTGCCCTCAGCTATGTCAACTCGGCTGCCTTCCCCATCAAACCATTTATGGTCCTTAGGGTAGTACGGATACTGCGGATATTTAAACTCATGAAGCATTACAGCGCCTTTAAAATCCTCGTCTATACAATCAAAGTGAGCACTAAAGAATTGATGTTGATGATTGTATTTTTAATGACTGGGGTTCTCATGTTCGCCAGCATCATTCACTACGTGGAGAAACACAACTTCCCCAACATCCCCATCGCCATCTGGTGGGCTGTAGTGACAATGACTACAGTAGGGTACGGTGATAAGTACCCAGTAGACTATGGAGGGTACATTGTTGGGTGTGCCTGTGTGATAAGTGGCGTGCTGGTCATTGCCTTCACAGTACCCATTGTAGTGAACAACTTCTCCCTCTACTACTCACATGCACAGACTCGTATTAAGCTTCCACAGAAAAAGAGGCGGAAGACTGCATTTGACACATCAAAAATGCTCAAAGTGAGAGGCACAGGCGCATTGGAAGCCTCTTCAGGTTCAGGTGATTTAACATCGACCAGCACGTCCGTGTCTATCATATCTAACTCTAGTCAAGCAGAGAGTGTCGTGGAGAACAATTTGAATATCATAGAAAGACAACCTCCGGACAGGAAAGAAGCACCTAGAAGACAGTCGGAGAAGACATCTCATAGTAAAAAGCCTGCAAAGGGAGATATTACGCCTGTTGACGACTTATATATAGTAAGTATTACTTGGGAAAAGTGATTCAATAACAGACTGGGATTTATGCAGCCTAAAGCCAAAAGTTAAGAATACTAGAGCCTATAATTATGTAGGCCTCGCGTATATCTAAGATCTATAACCAGTCCCAGAGTCAGGCCCGCTCTCCACTATAGACTATATAATGATGGCAGACACAAGTATCGGTCATTGTTAGATTTTGTACAGATTTGATGACGACCCGGTGTCGATCCATGCATAGACAGCAATATCTTGTGTAATGCCCAAAATCCAGCAGAAAGTTATAATGCTGGCCGATCCTATAGCGTGTTCGCATCAAAGACGAGACTTTATGACAGTACAAAGGCTATTCTTAGTATTTACATACATCTATCATCTGATACATCTAATCAGAATCATCAGTGATGGGTAATATAAGGGCCACTTCCATTGCCGCCACCCTATTCCATCAGTCACTATTCCGTCACAATTTTGGACGGAATTTTGACGGAATCGGGACTGACGGAATAGGGTGACGGCAATGGAAGTAGGGCTATAGATGGCTATATTAGTCCTGCCTCTATGCCGGGACCGTTTGTTGCCGTCTATGAGTCAAAGGGGCGCACCTATGATGGGGAATGCTATATCCCTAGGTGAGTGAGTGAGTAATAGATGTTTAACGCCATTTCGACAGCTAAGGTCATATTCATGGCGAGAACAACATTACACAATTTCACAGGGGAATGTGTCAGTGCCCGCGCATATGTGCACCACACACATCCCGAGGGGATAGGAAAGAGAAGAAATAGACCCTTTTTAAGTGGGCTAGGGATGCCCGTATCCCCTAGGTACCCAAGCGCATAATGCATGTATATTGAAAGAAATTTTCATCCAGATACTTCTAGTGGTCCAATCTGCAAAGTTAGACCCTCTTTGGAATGCTTATGATTTCCCATTTATGATACAACCATCTATTTGACCTTATCACCGTTATGTCAAGCACAGTGGGTCAAAACTTGGAAATGAGCTGTCATTTTACGTGATTCACTTCAAGGAGCTGAAATCTGACATGGTACCAAAATGATGATGGATCATAAACACATAGTTCCCAATACTCTGAATATTATATTACAATAACTGTTCATATCCATAAAGATAAGCCGTACATTGTCACTATTATAACATAATGTTTTCTGTGCGACAGTACATACATGTACAGATGCAGGCAGAATCAGCTTTGAAATGTCTGAGGATTGGAGGGATTATGGATATATATATATATATATATATATATATATATATATATATATATATATATATATATATATATAGCATAAGAGGGACCAAACACTACTAAATGACAACGAATGGCATGTTTTGGTAACCATGGTTACCAGACCAGTAATGCCATGTCCTTAACTGAAAGTCTTCACTAAGTTATGAGTATTAAGAATATGTAATGCAGGGCCCTTATCAATGAAGAAGATCGAAATAACACATGGTCTTATAAAAAAAAATGATACAATCATGAAACAATGTAAAATAATGTAAAATCCTCAAATAATTCTGGGCACAAAAAGGATATTGGGCACACACAACTTAGAAGCTGATGTGCTTGTAACTATATATTTATTAATTGATAAGTGTGCTAACGATGAGCATTATTGTAAGTGTCTATATATAGTAAAGGCTACCGTATTATAGTCTGGAAAGCCTTCATACTGTCTTCTGCCAAAAGTAGTGATCGTTGGCTGGATTGCAAGATCGAGCCATATTACAAAGGTTGACCCATTGAACGGTTATACCAATGGGACTGCCGTATTCATCGTGAACCAAAATTAAAATTCACCCAAAAGTACATATAAAAAGAGGCCATTTATACAATAAGGCACGTAAGAATTATATTTCTAGACGGGCAAAATGAATGAAGAATAAGAAACACAATGGGTTAAGGCACTTCAGTGCAGTGATGAGCATGTCTCTGACCTATATGAGCAGCTTTGACTCAAGGCTGACGTACCGGTGGAACTAGACGTGCAGTGTGTGCCTTAATTGCCATCTTAATGACCATTAGTAAGAAACCTCCTCCTCTGAATCATTTCAAAAACTTCTTAGGTGAGTCATCGAACAGTAATTGATTTAACTTTTGCTTTGTGTGTTTTCAGGATGCCATAATGCAGCAAGAGGTGAGCAGTAGCTCCTTATACTACTGAGCTGCTCTTTGCACCCCTTATACCTGCTCAGTGCTCTTCTACACATACACTCTTTTGTAAGTTTCTTTGCACACATGCTATTATTTCATGCAAACATTGATAACTATGCCTATTGTTTTTCATGTGGTTATGATTTGAGTTTTAAGTTTTGTAAGTCTTTGTCAGCTCTGCATGCACCTAACGAGCGTCAATTTTTCCTGTGTTGCACTCTGCGTTGATTTCATACATTTCACAATCGGTGTTGTTGTGGTCATGCTGGTGTACAGCAAAAAGTCTACATTTCCTAGATAGGTAGATAGATAAAATCGTAATATGTATTAGGCTCCAAAGGTCATACAAAGAGTTTTAATTCAGTTCATCACAGCCATTTCTAAATGCAGCACGGGATATCCATACCCTCTGGCTCTATCTTCCCATCTAGAAAACCTGGAAGATCCAAAACTAGTCAGTGGTGAAGACTTTAGGTCCTCAGGTTGTCAATACCTAAAACAACTACCTTAGGTGGTCAAAATGACAACAGCAGGTTGTCAATCTGATGACAACCTAAGTCATCAGTATGACAATACTGACAATACAGAGTCGTCCTCCTGACTGACTTAGGTTGTCAGGTTGACAACCTAAAGTTGTCATTTTGACCACCTAAGGTAGTTGTCTTAGGTATTGTCAACCTGCAGACCTAAAGTCGTCACCACTGACTAGTTACAGATCTGCCAAGTATTCAGTGCATTTGACCAAAGCTAGGTCGTCACTTTATCATATCAGTTAAAGCAGAGAGGCAGTAATGATATACTTTCTCCTTCAGGCACAAGCGAAGTCAGAAGAATTGATAAAAGACATGCACACTGCCAATGCAAAGATAGAAATGGAAAGGAAGCGCCAAGAGTTTAAACTGAAGATGAAGAGGGAAGAAAGACTGAAGTCAAAAGTTGCTTCAAAGTGGAAAGGTCAAAAGAAATCGAATATTGACTCCAAGGAGAGTGAAGATATTGCCTTCGTTAATAAAGACTAATTTTCAAATTGGATATTCCGAAAACATATGACATATATCTTAATAGAGATACGAATCACTCGAAGGATTCTGATTATATTGAATAACTGTGATATGTATGTTTGCACTATCATTAATTTCTATCATTTTCAGAGTGAAAAGCGTACATCTATACATGTATCTTAATCTTCATTAAAGTAAACCTGTATATAATTCGAATTCATCCACGTGACGCAGGATTTAGTCCTCTTTGTGCATTGGTATCATGTATACATTGTAAGTTTGGAAACTTTATCACTTCTTTGTACCTTCTTCTGGCTGACTTTTGTATATACAGACCCCGAGGGGTTGTCTTTCATATTAATAATTGAGTTATTGTCCGACATTAGTACGCTGGCCCTATTCAATGTAAAACACGTTATTACTGATTTTCAGTGGAGGCTATCGCTATGTCCGATGTAATACTTAGGGAATGTGTGTACATGGGACCATTCATTACGAACACAAGACGAATTGCACACAATTTGCATTAGTAATGGCACTTGGTGAATGTTGTGCAAAGCTCAAAGTAAACCAAAGCCAAGGCTACAATAACACTACACCCCCACCCATTGGCTACATTTAAATCTAAATACAGAGAAACCCAATGCATTCTTATTGACTCCCTGTTAAACGGTTGGGTTATTTTAACTCCACAGTTTATGGTTTATACATAATACTTTCCTAGAAGAGAACTCCATCAAATAAAATTTACCATTGACATATATCTCATGAAAGGATTTACTCAGGGTATCTGACCAAGACTGGTTTATACAATGCAATCGGTGAGGTGGTTCTCGTTTCAGGATAGGACGAATGAATAGCCATGAATTTGGAAATATACAAAGCTCCATTTGAATATCAATCAATGTACAATTATACAAAATATGGATCACACAACATCTTTCAGTTACCCTGCACTGCACCAGATGGCACCATCATTTGCACACCAGAGGAAGGCTGAATTTGTGGGAACAAAGCCAAACTGCTATTGGGTGTAGGGGTTTAGCAGCTAACAGCTAACGTGCTTCTTGTGGTCTTGTGGAGGTCAACGTATAAATATGTTGACCTCTTGTGGAAGTTAACATATGAATATGTTAACCTCCAAGACCACAAGACTATATTTGACGTACAAGAAACGCTCCAAGTGAGATAATAGATAAAATATCATCATTTGCTGTACCATCACAGATTGTAGTATAATTTGTAAATCTATTTTAAAATTCTTGAAACGTGGCACTAGAGTGTGCAAATATCACTAACACGACACAATATATGTGCATTGTTAAAGTAGTTTACCTATGAAATGCAGCTCGTGATGTTTTACGGGGTCACTAACACAATCTGAAATAATTTCTGACTTCTAACAAGGGCGCCCGACCCCATACTTTATGGCTTCAACAGTTAGATTATGTCTATCCAAGTACACCTGTCCTAACCTAGACACCCATTTTTGGCTATCCTGGATTAAGCAGTGCTGTGAATGGATAATCTGATAACTCACCTAAACACTTTCCATTATGTACGTCGAAAATCTGGAGCACTGCCCTGTACCACAGCCTACATAGCTTAAGGGCTGGTTCCACAGTGTCGATCAGGTCCACTTTTTGCTAACCCAACCGATATTTATGCAGGAAATATGGGGAAAACATTGTCGGACTAGCAAAGAAATGGACCCGACCGACGCTGTGGAACCAGCCCTTTATGTAGAGTGAGGGCCTATGACACAGAGCATAATATTTCTCTTCAAAACGCAATAGTTTCTGCACCAACAATTAAAAGTTTGATCGCACTTCTTTTCTCATCTCTTTACAATACTAATTAACACCGTTAAGATTTGCTTCACTGAAAGAAATTTCACTCCCTTTGCTTGTGGCTACGCAAGGCAAAGTGCAAATGACTTAATTACGAACCCTAGAATCCTCAACATCAAAATCAGTTTATCCCCAATAAACAAGGGTACACGAGGTTTCATGGAATTCAAAATTTTGCATTCCCCGCAAAATCGCTAGCATTCTAGATGCAATTTTCTTCTTACAATTTACATGAGATGTTTTTAACATAGGTACATATTGCACTCTACATGGCAATGAAGAAAAAAGAAACATTTTAGACTAAGGTCGAATCCTAGGTACCGCGGTACATGCAAGTTTGTTTTTGAGAAAAAAGATGCCCAACCTCAGCCACTGGATGTGTGTTCCTCTGTGGTGACTGCTTGGTCAATAAGGAAACGCAGAGCCACCGGGTAGCTTTATTTTGAGGAATGTTTCCTACTTCATTTCCCGCGTGTGCTTATCGATGACATTTTAGGGTGATCTTTAACCGTCAAATACATAAAATAAATTTGAAAGCCAAGTAACTACAGCTCACGAGTTCTCTAAGGTGGGTTTGTGCAAAAGTGCCCATGCAGTAGAGGAAAATGGCCTGTCGAAATGATTTGGCCCTAGTGAGGTCAACCCCCGCCAGGAAAGTTTTCTAGGGGACATTTCCAAAGGCACTTCGATCGTACACAGCACTACGACTGCAAAATACCAATGCTATTCCTATGGAAATGATGGTACGACTAGGAGGGTGCAGTTCTCCAGGTAATGTCCATATCGGCTACATTGTTGACATGTGCATAAGTTGCCCAAATCTGTAAAAGCCCGCGTATAAGGCTAGACGCGAGGAGCAGTGCGATGGACCACTGGTGTGCCTTATAATCAGTCAAATTTATGCGTGCACCTTATAGACGAGGGTTTAAGCAATATATCGCATAACTAAATTGACAGACCTGACTTAGGGATGCGTCCTTTACTCGAGGTGCGCGTTACAAGCGGAGTTGCAGGTCACAATCTCGATTCTGGACAGACCCGAAGTTATATTAGTTATATCTCGGTATGTTGTAGATGTAGGTTCAGTGGAATAATTCCTTACTTCTTCATATAGAAGCGTTTTATATTGAATATTAGTCACACCTGTGGTGAACAATATGATTATTTTACGTGGCATAAGAATTACATGAGCAACACAATTGTTGAGATATGTGAAACTTGCCGTACTGTACACTCTTAGCCCCAATTGTAAATGGGCTATAAAGACCACTGTAGTGGGTACAGGGCAATCCACTGTTGGGTCATTGGATTTGTGTTAACAGCAACTACCACTTTTTTTTTTCCAAAAGATAGAAGCAATCTGCTGCAAAACGCTTGCCCCAGTCTGACAGTGTATATGTACTACAGGAGGGAACATACAAGCAGGCTTATTTTATTTTTACTGAGCCTTCAAGAGTATAGAATTCATCAGAGCGGTGCAACCACTCCTCGCAATGACCACTCGCAATTGTGATGAATAAACGAGTAACATTCATGGTACTGTGCGTCTATAGTCTCTGTGAGAGAAAAATATACAAATATCTGCTTAAGAATTAGTTTCAACCAAATGGCTATGTAGTGTATTCTAAGCAAAGAATGCTTTATAATGACATTTTCCAAACAATAACAAAATGACATTTTCCAACCAATAACAAATGACAATGACATTTTATAAACAATAACAAAAAAAACACAAAGTAATTCTCCAATCTAGTAGGTATGCATGCCCAGGATGTCCGTTTTGTTTAGATATGATCTGTGTCTATGTTATCTCTTATGGTTTATCTCACGGACACAACATGGCGTGACTCTTATCTTACAGATGCCTGGACCACGATAGCCACCAGTACTTGGCAGCAGATATCAAAGTGTCTGCGAGATTACATGATAAAACGCCAAAACCGGACCTGGCTTATGATGCTTAACTATTGGTGCATGTAATAATGATGAGGTGGTATGAGTTTTTTCCTATGCCCCTTCAGTGGAATATGCTTCTACAGGTGAATCTTTCAGCACAACAATTAGGTGTTGTACAATACATTTAAGACCCAGGTACACGAGTACAGGTATACCGAGGTAGCGGATTGTCCTATGGGCGCGGCCATTGCAGAAGCTGATTACCAGCCATTATCACTGGTAAGAGCTATCCGATGGGTACCAACTACCCCGACAGGACCGCAGTGAATAGTTGGGATTATTTCATTGGCTGATAATCAAACCAGCTAAGTCGGTAGAGGTACCTGGTGTGTAGTACAATGCACCTAAGCCATGGACAGACGCTGACCATACACTGATAAGGATGGTAATGTCACAGGTCATCGACAGCTGATTAACATTGTGGTCCATGAAGGGGAGGGGTGCTTTACAATGTCAGGGTTAGACGGATGTAACCTGCTGGTGTTGTTATATAAGGGTGTCTGAAGTGTGGACATGGCACACAACCACAACAGAAGACACAGTGAACACACCTAGTATACAGGTAAGCAGCCATAGCAAAAGGCATATAAATAGGTGACCAGTGCTTCCGAGGCCTTGCATATGCAAAAAATAATAATATCTAATAAGAGGTGGATTGATTTTGGATAACATTGATCTTCTGTGTGTGTGCTATATCCTTGGCCATTTAAGGGAGAGTTGGGGTGGAAGAAAAAGGGAAATAGACCAGAATACATTCACAGATAAAAATGGGTCTAAATTAACTTTCTCAAACGTCAAAAAATCTTAGTTAGCACTTTTGACTAATGTGTGACTAACAATGTCTAACTTGTGTTAGTCGTAATTACTATACACAAATCAGTGTCTCTCTGCAAGCACAATCTTAAACAGGGTATGGTATCTGCTCGGAGTTTCAGGCAAGCTATAACTTATGCTAGCCACTTTCACCAAGGCATCTTCGCCACTTTGATGAAGATCCCTTTGTAACTTTGACTAAGAGGTAGTCACATGGTGTTACATTTACACACCAGGTGGCAGCCTGGTTTGAAACAGTTTTTTTGTGGGTGTGTACCATAGATTAGATAGTTTCATGAATGATTTTAAGGTTCTGTATTATATGTAAGGCTTTCAAAATTCAATTCAATATCAAGCTTGGCAAAATGTACCAAATAGATTGATGAGTTCTGAATTGAACTAGGTAGATACAAACACCTATTTTGTGGTAATCAACATAAGAATAATAACAACAGTTGTACCTGCTTCTTTGTGGTAAACCCTGAGTAATTTGGTGCAGGGGTTCCAAATGAAAATGATGTAAGGCATTTTGCATGCTTCCTAAATGAGATTATGATTTGAGGGGTGCGAATCATGTATAGAGCTTACACTCCCCATTTGAATTAGACCAAAACCCATTTAACGATTATTGAGTCTACATGTAAGCATGGTGCTGTGGGTGTAGTGTGTTGTGGGGGTATGGGGGGGGGGGGCGAGGTACCTCTAATTCAAACTGTCGGACCCAGAAATAAATAGTAAATGATACAAAAAGAAATCAAGCATGATGGTCTTCAGTGATATCAGCCAGTGTCACGCCTGTCTGTACCTCTGGGATCGATAATTGTGACATATATAGGCATCATTACCTTAAAGCCAGTGTGGGCCCATACGCAGGTGCGTCCTATGTGAGAGAACTTATGGCATTAGACATATTCTCTAATACTGTGTATGTTATATACATACATGTACATCACCCAGGATGCTATCAGCTTATCAAAATCAGGATTATACAACCGATGTAGATAATGAATCATCATCCTCGACCGTCTAAGGGGTGCCTACCATTGCATCTAGACCAACGTTTTATATTCAAAGTGTCCCTGCAGGTGTACCATGGTATGTAATATCATAATGTGTGAAAGGTTTCATGTTCTGCTGTTCTTTCAAACTTTGCATACTTTGCCTATATATGTAGTCAAATAGTTGTGTCTCGGATCTGTGTTCTAGTGACGGCCTTGTGTATGTGTCTACTGCTAATTAAACTTAAGGTTTCAGATATATATATATAGGGCCGATAAGTGGCGGATTTAGGTTTGGGCGCGCCTCCTCATTTTGCCGGTATTTAAGAGTTTAATTGCCTCTGTTTACCCTAAAATTTAGCCAAAAATAGGTATGAAATGTAGGGCGCCCCCTCCTTTTCAGAACCCTGGATCCGCCACTGAGTGAGACTGATCATGATACACATTTTTGTTGTCCTACTTGTTATGATTCTCCTTGTGAATTGTATAAGCAATTGCTTATCAGTCTATGAAGATGCTGTTTTGAGCGTCTTCCCCGCTGAAGCAAGCTACACTTAAGTAGAAAACGACCCATGTATGTATTACATGATGATTTTCATGTGTATTATGAAGAGAAAGCGCGATGTACAAATCCTGTTCCAAAAATACCAATTTCTTTCAATATTGAATCAGTCTCCGATAGCAATAATAACATACTAGAAGAGACGCACTGTTATTTATAGGTTATACATTGCCTTTACACTTCAGCGTAGGAGACTACAACATGGCACTGAGGCAATGTGTTAGACGAGTGCTGCAGGTGGGACGAGAGCAGCTCACACAAAGGGAACTGCTCGCCACACGTACTCTCAGCACCTCAACCTCTGACGTCATCATCGAGATGGACCAGACAAAGGGTAGGCCTATCTGGATCTTACCTAATTAAAGTCACTAATCAAAGCTCCTTAACAAGGACATCCCATCACCCCCCCCCATGTCCTGTTTCGGGTTTTTACTCCCCAGCAACACGTCTGAGGAAACTCGCAGGTGTTGGGTGTATTTCCATTTGAGTAGCCCATATAAGGGATGTAGACGTCACAGGTAAAGATAAATCCAGGTTATTATTAGGCCTAATCTGTAATTGCCACGAAGCCATCCAAGTGGAATCTTCCCACCCTGTCCACAGAGGATTCGTCTGGCAACTACTAGTTCCTTTTCCATGTGGCTGCTCATTTGTATGTGTGAAGACATTATGCCAATAAGATGTGTTGTTTTTATCATGATCTGAGAATAGGTAGGAATAATGTAAGTCCCATGGAGACAGGGGAAGGGGCAATATCTTAAGTCCGTATAAGGCTTTTGCCATATAAGGCAAGCACTGCCGGCGGAGCAACCTGTTCCTTAGACATCAGCGGAAATGTCAGATCCACAGCCAATTCTGCTGTCCCCCTTCCTTCCATCCCCCTCCCACCTTCAGTGCTGCAAGTGAAAGGTGACAGCCGCCGCCGTGGCACATTTCTACCTGCAGGAATTAAGGTTAAGGGGAAGTGCGTTTCTGTGGTGGTATTTATAGTGAAAGAAAATTACGTATGTGGGTTCTCAAAGAATATGCCTGTATAGGCTATAATCTTTTAAAACCAAGCCATTCATAGTTGTTATGATTGATTCCTTGAGTCCCGATGTATCCATCCTTGTATGTCCAGTGGGTTGTGGCTGTTTAAGTTAAGATTTAGTGATAAGTATCGAACTGTTTTATAGATATAAGTCGTATATATCGTATATTAAATAAAGAAGTAATTAGCTATTACTATAATAATGTATTGATATAGATCATATTCGATGAGGTTAATTAGTATGATATAGTATAGTATAAGATAAAAGAGGAACACGAAGGCATATATGTAAGTTTGAACTCTTTTGTCTAGAGTTCAATATTATTTATTAAATTTTACTTTGTCTAGATAATCTTCTTGTAGATCACAGTGTGCTGGTGCTTCTATTCATCCAAAACAAACCTTTAGTAGACATACCAGCTGCCAACTTTAGTTTGGGATATGCAAAATATGACATGGTATTCAATAACAGTAGTAGTGACACCATTACATAAGCCACATGACATATGCTTGCTATATATGAAATGCAGACATTCAGCGTACAAAACATGTGTTATCTATAAAACATCACAGGTGTGATATACATATAAAAGCTGATGGTGAAGGTACATGATAACGATTTGATGATTAGATTGGCAATTAGCAGTGAGGATCTATTTTTATAGCTATGGCAGATCCTATATGCGCGACACATTGCAACTTAAACAAATGACAGTTACCGTTAATGCTTATGTGCGCTTTCATTTCTTCTTTTCTTTTATGAAGGAATTGAATGAATAATTAGATAATGACTGGTGAACGATGATGAGTGATGAAATGAATTGATGGCGAGAGGCCTATAGATCTATAGGCGCTCTCGATATAATTGATTTAGTTCATCACATTTCTCAGCATCGAAGATGCTTTGGTGAGATACCTCAGCACATAGAAGTGCCCTTCATTTTTTTTCATAAAATTAAGTTCATCATTTTCTTCTTCTTCGTACCGTGCGTATCCTCCAGGGATCGTTGTAAAACTTCTCAGTAGTATAAAAGTCAATTATTGAAACTCTTGGAAGCGTGTCTCGACTCAAGTAGCGCCAGTAAGGTAATCACATCGTCAGGTAGCAAGTAGCCGGTGTAGTAATCACTTAGTGGTAAGGCAGTAAGTCTCTTGGGCTTCAGATATGTATGAATGTTAGTAGTTCAAGAGTTAGTGATTTAATAATCAGCATCACCCATCACGATGACATTGTCACGACCCTGATTGGCACTGAGGCCAGTGATGTCGTAGACATTGTAGATGGGGAGGGCGGCATCAACCTCCTGGATGGTGAGACCCTGGTGCTCAGCGCACATACCTCCCAGGGGGCCGTATGTGTTCTCACGAGCGGGCACACGGGAGTCGAGGGTGGTAGCGTAGTTACCAAAGGTGGTCATGGCAACACGGGCATCACGGAGGTTGGAGAGGTCACCGGCGCGGGGAGCTTCATAGAGGTGGTTGACGATGTGGCTTACTGGCTGGGAAGCCATGAAGGCCTTGGTGGGGTAGTCAGCGTGCTGGTACTGGGCCTCCATGACGGGCAGGTAGCTGTAGGCATCAAGACCGCTGGGGGTGGAGTCCTGGTTGAAGGACTTCTTCAGGAGGTTGGTCTGGCTGGTCTGCTGGTCGGCAGGAAGCTGCTGGACAAGCACGGGTTTACGGGAGGAGAAGAGGGTGATGGCGAAGACGAGGAGACCAATACCGACCAGGACACCGAGGGCGACGCCAATGCTGACGGCGACCAGGAGACCGGTGTTGGCGAACAGGTCGGAGAAGGGCATACCGGAAACGGAACCGGCCATGGGCATCTCGTAGTTGGTGCAGTTCTGCATCTCACCAACCCACTGGTTGCCGGAGCAGACCAGCTCGGACACGGTGCGGGTGTTGTTGCAGTGGATCACGGCGGTGTCCTTCACGATTTTAATGAAGCCATTCTCAGGAGCCTCGAGGGTAGGGCATCCGACAACTGTAAAAAATAAAGGGAGCGGACCATAAGTGACCTGTTCGTTTGGTTTATAGCATTGTCATCAGATTGAGAGAGCAATGTAAAGTAGTGAAATAAGAGCATCGGTTTTCATCATTTAAAAGCATCAGTTTTGAAAGTTGTAAAGATTGATAGGCATAAATGTATAGAGTTTTTTGTCATTTGTCATTTTCTTTTTGCTTTAAATCATCTTTTTTTCATATTTGGTATCATGATTTGTTGTAGCACACGATGCTTACCTTCATATTTGATGAGGTAGTGGTGGGAGTGGCTGGTGGGGGCAGTGAGGGTGATGTCAACCACGTTGCTGCTGGAGCGGTAGATGAGCTGGTTCTTCTTGAACTCTCCACCACAGATGCGGGCAGGGGCGGTGGTGCCATCCTCAGCAATATGGCCGTAGGTGATGCATTCAGGGATGGCAGGGGCAGAGGTGGTGGTGGTGGCGGTGGCGGTGGAGGTGGCATCAGCGGACTGATGGCGGTGGTGGTGGGCCAGGAAGAAGTCGGACAGATAGACATTGATGGTCTGACCAGGCTGGGCTACAATGCGGCGGGGGCAGTGGTGCTTCTTGCGGATATCGTTGACGGTGTCTACAGGCTTAGCGATGAGGCCGGTGGGGGCGGTCAACACTTGGTTGCAGGCTTCCTCGTTCCACTTAGCCACCTTAACGCATTCGTAGTCAGCCTCCAGGTAGGCGACCAGGTCACGCGGGCAGGGCTGGGCGGCGAACATGACGGGGTCGGGCACGGCCACACGGCAGTGTTGGCGGCCGGAGCAACGGCCGTGCATGTAGGCAGATACATCAGCGGAGCACCCTACGAAATAGTTGCGGGACAGGCATTTGCCGACACGCATACGACCGTAGCGAGCATCCTTGATGACAACGACCTCGTCAGCCCCGCAGGAGGCTTCGAAGGTCTGCCATTGGCACACTTCCTTGGCTGCTACGTAGGTAGCGGCCAGGACGTAGGCGAGAACGATCAGTTGCTGAACGGACATCTTGCTGTACATCTTGTTGGTTTTGGTTAGTGTTGTTATAGACGTAGATTGGTTTCTTTCTTTTTTTAGTTGATTATGAGATGTGTCTCTCGGATTGCTTCAGTGCGGGCACTTGACTTGAACCAGGGGTGACTGTTGCTGGTGATTGGTGATTGCTGGTTGAAGTCGGGTATCGTGGGCAGAAGGCGTTGACTGTTGAGTCAGTGTTGTAGTAGTGAGAAGTGTAGGCTTCTGCTGTGCTGTGCTGAGCTGTGAGGTGCTGTTGCTGCTTTGGCAAATTCTGATTTGACTTGGTGAACGGTCCGCCTTTTATACAACCTGAGCCGGGAGAGCTGTGACGTCGGAGCCGGCGGCTACTGCCGTGTATGGCAAGCCCCGGCGGAAGCCTGCTGCCGCTGCTTAATTGTAGTGTGGGGATCCGCCCTCCCTCCTCCTCCCGCCGGATGACCTAGCTATCATCCCATCGCAGCTAAAAACACACAACTCATTATTACAGGTATTTCGAGAACACACTCTGTGCACCCATCTCTTGGATGGAGCTATTTTTAGCAGGCGGTCTTCAGGAAATAGCAGTGCCTCTGTAATATTAGGAAGGAGTCTAATTTTCAACATGGGTTCGCATTAACGTGAGCTATTTCAGGAACCTGGATTTCCCCTGTTGTAAGATAATCAGTAGAATTCATTCAGATGAGGCTGCAGAAGACTATGGTTAAGTGTTGCTAGAGTTAGTGAAGCACTCACAGGTGATAATAGAGGCTAATAAAGTGTTAGGGTTGTTAGAGCGTAGAGTTCTGATTAAAAAAGGGAACGATTCTGTATGATTGCGCAGCACCTGCATTGTTACCAGGGGCGTAGGAAAAGGGGGGGCAGGGGGGGGGCTGGCCCCCCCAATAATGATGTTTCCTACATAAGTCTATATAAAAAATATAGCAGCCCCCCCCCAACCGAGACCCCTGCCCCCCCCCAATAAAAATTTGCTTCCTACGCCCCTGATTGTTACCATTAATGAAAGAGAATTACACTTTCAGAAAGTTATGATGGAGTTTGAATGATAGGGATTGAGCATGCATTAGTTGGAGTTAGATTTCATCAATTTTACTACAGCAGTTTTCACTTCATGGCTTGGCTGGGATGGAGGACTTGGGGTAATAAACTCTTCTATAAGTACTGCCCTCGGTTGCTCTGTATCATAACACCCATTTCAAATTTATGCACAGCAGTAATGCAATATACCGATGCATTTGAGATGTAAAGTTTTAGCTTCTTTTCCATTGTGTTTATGAGTTCTTGGAAAATATTGGGGGGGCCCAGACATACTCAGGCCCCACCTCCTTCATGATTGGGGGGGCCCAGGCCCCCCTGGCCCCCCCTTTTCCTACGCCCCTGAAACATGTGCAGTTGAACTATATGGTATTCAGTTCAATATTATAATAAGCCCATAAACACCTGCAGGCATACACTGACCTCCCCTAACGTTAGGTTTGGATGAGCTATAGCGTGAGTCCCCACATCTGACGTAAATTGCCAGGTAATTTCCACACAAGTAGCAGCCTCAGCAGTCTCCTACTGGCAACCTGAGATCGAGGAAGGTCGTCCCAAATATGGAGGGCCCTACTCCCTCAATACTGAGTAGGCATTTCCTATGGGTTGCATTCATTACCGACGCCTCCTCGTGCCTGTGGCGTCAGGTGGCCACATTAGCATTTCTCAGCCGTACAAGGCAGATGAGCTGCTCTAGCTGTGGGATGAGCAGCTCATTGTGTGGGCATGGTTGGGGAGCTTCTCCGTCATGGTTAGACAGTATGCGGGACCGGGGAGCTGCTCTTTGGGTGGTGGTTGAGCATATAGGGAGATTGTCAACTAGGCACCTGCTCACATAATAGAGTGTAAGCTTGTAGGCCTGAGTAGTTTCCGGGCTTTGTATTTAAACATCACACCAAAACACCAGTGTCAACAATCAACATCTTGCAGCATCCCACCCATAGCCCCTTTTTCAGCATTGGTCTGCTGCTCACTTATCCCATTGTCCTTTGTCTAACCTGACTGACTTCTTCACAGCTTACTTCTTGTTCCCTTATCGATAGGTTTATCGCCCTACCTGCCATTTTATTTGTTCAGGTTTTTGACTGCCATCCTCTACCTTGACAAACTTTACTCCCTCTTCACGTCCCATTAGAATTGATTCAAAATGATTGATTTATTGTGAATCTCCTTACAGGTCGAATCCCACTACTTGAAAAATAGGTTTGAAATGTCTGTGATTTTGGATATTGGCAGCCTTGGCCTATTGCCAATAATCTAAATAACAAGGGGTCTCACTCCACCTTTACCTTACCCAAATCCTACCAGTAGCCGATATTGAGCACTGGAACTCTGATTTTGATTCCAATGCAGATATAAGGCAGTAGATCTCTGTGATGTTTAGTCTATTGGCGATATTGGGCACTGGATCTCTGTGATTTCGATTCTATTGCTGTTATTGGGCACCAGAAGTCCTGTGGAATATGCAGTTAGACAGTTGAATTACAATGTTACACTAAATCACAGAGATTTCTGGCCCTTTTGTGAAGAAAATATCAAAAACTTTTGATGTATTTCACACCCCAAATACCAGCATTTTGGCAAGGGTTCTTAGCCTTTATAGGCCTACTTTAGACAATTTTCCACCACAATATCGGCTTAGCAACCACATATCCTATATCACAAGGATTTTCTGCCCATTTTCGCATTGTAGGATTTGGCCTTATGGACCCTCCTTATTCTGATTTGTATACACATTGGTTCAAGATCTCATCTGATGACTGATTTGCTTGAAAGATAAAAACAACAAAACACACACATACACACACGCACACCCCCCCCCCCACACACACACACATTAATTTGATGTCATATATCCCCAAAACGTCATGTACAATGTTGTCCTTCCAACCGCCCTCAAAATAACAACCCACTTGCCTTACATAGACAACTCAAAAGAGAAAAAAGCATACTTTCCAACCCTATGGCTTGATAATCCGATTGTCGCACCCCATCCCCCATACGGATGATATGATTACATTTTCCCCCATATCACAGTTTCTACAGGGTAATTATAAATGACGTTTTATTTCCATCTAAGGCTTCCTTGTAATAATAAATTAGTTAATTGAAAGCCGCGATCCTATATACGGTTGTGATATCCTAAAATATCACAAATATTCTCGTTTTGTCCCCTTGTGTATTTATATTGTAACAGTACTGTCTGATAGTTGATGACTAACTTGTCGTCATAACGTATTTAACTGCTGGCTCTTATGGCAATGGCTATTCTAAATCGGAGAGTGGACAGTAAAATCTACTAATTACAGTGTGGACGTTAGGTCACTAATTAGCTATTAACCTTCCAATGTTGTATTGAAGTTAGAGATATGAATAGCTACACATAATCCGGATTCTGGGGGCAGATTTCGTCATGTTTTTTGTTGATAAAACGACGACGTTATGTATGGTCAGTCGCTCCTTTGTTTTGTCCATCTAATTATCCCGCTGACCAGGGTGTGTTATCGTCCGACATTTCACTTCTAAAGTTAGCAAGGTCTATTTATGTTGTCTACCTTCTAAAACTGATCTGTGGTTACTAAAACCAGCATCCGCCTGTGAGGTTAGCACATTCCTCTTCCTAGTGCAGTTCTTGACCACTATAGCACAAGCGCCATGCCGTGAGCTATTTTTATGAGTTACATCGTGCTTATCTCGAGAGTAAACGCTTTTCATCGTGAATCTACTCAAAAATAGCACAAGACAAATCGATGAAGTATTTTAACGACATGGGTATTATTAGCACCTGTAAAATGGCAGAGATATGTATAGAATCTAAACTGCTAATATTATCTAATGTTTGGTAGGACTACGTTAAATTTAGCACCAAATCCATTTTTTGGGGGTCTTGATCTATTTCTTAATGTTTGGCCATTCTATCTAAGTCTGTTTGTACACACAATCGACTATGATTATCTCCTGTTTCCTATTCTCGGCTGATGCTGAGTTTTTGAGTTTGAAAAGTTGTTATTGGCCAGAATAATCATATGAATACATATAGGTTTGTTATATCGACCAATGTAAATAAACAAATGTTAACAATATTATTTCATACAGAACTCAATTAGCTGCCTTAATGAGTACATTCAATACCCTCTTTACAAAACAATTAATTATATAATCGTAAATATATATTCCCGTGTTTGTTAAAGTGCACCATGTGTAAACTGTTGGTTAGTAAACTCACCAATCAAAGGGCTTCAGTAACTTAGCAACCGCGTATATAGTGATTCGGTCAATCTTAGACTGGGATTTCGACATGACATATCATATTTACCACTGGTATATCAGGTTTACATCTTAACCTCTTGGAGGCACCCTCCACAATGATGTCGCCATAATCAAATGATGGTAACACCATTGCTTTGTATTATCTTCAGAGCTAGTGGCATATCAACCACTTTGCGTACATGTCTTAACTAGTATAGTCTACCTAGCACATTATTGTTTATGTTATTACAATATTTAGTGAACTTTAGATGTTCATCGATTGTTACGCCAAGGTAACAGAAGCCAGTAACAGTTTCTAGGACTTATCAGCATTAACTGTGAGCCTTCTGTAGTCACACCAACTTGCTATTGTATTCAGGTCCTCCTGCAGTGACCGTCATGGAATCACAATATTTTTTTATGTCCTATAAAATAGGCATTTATTGTAACTGCACATGGCGATTTTCTGTTACAAAATGAAGACAGGATATACAAGATTGGATACATTTGTTTCCTGGAATAGATATAAAAAAGTTTCACAAAAAGCATATTGGCATCATGTTAGTATGTCAGTAATTCCAGTAAAGGCCAAATCCCACTATGTGAAAGTGGTCAGGAAATCCTTGTGATTTGGGTATCAGGGCAGTGATCAGGGCTCCTTAGCCGATATTGGAAGGGTAATAACATCTAAGGACAGACTATAGCGGCTAAGGGGCCTTGCCAAAGGGCTGTCTTTTGTGCTGTGGTGCATTTCAAAACATTTAGATATTTTTTGTCACCGACACTTAAAATCTCTGTAAATTACTTGATTGTCTGGATTTCTCAGCTGAAAATCAAATTCATAAGGATTCAGTGCCCAATGTTGGCAATATAATAAAAATCACAGAGATCTACTGCCTAATATTTGCAAGAGAATCAAAATCACAGAGATGTATCATCCATTATCAGCTACCAGTGAGATTTGAGTATGGTAAAGCAGGGTATGCTAACCTTGCGATTTACAATAATGACAATACCTTAGGTTTGCTGATTTTTCAATTCACATAGATTTTAGGCTCATTTTTCGTGTAGTGGGATTTGGCCTTAAATTACTATGTAGCATATCCAATGCTGTTTCTATGGGTTTACAAAGCTTGTGTTTGTGTATGATTTCAAGAAATCTCTAGTACAATATAATTATAATCGCATATATAGTCATCTCAATTTACCAGCCTGCCACTTTAAGAACATTTCTATAAACAATATGAACAGGGATGAAATTATTTACATTGATGATAATAAACAGGTTAACACATGTTTCGCTTTAAATGGTAATGCATGAGGTACTGATGGATCACTCTTCATCTCTTTTGGACTAATAATCACAGTTTTGTGTGGGACATTAATCGTAAGTGAGTTTACTGCTTAAGATCGGCCACTTATGTATTTTACTAAATCATCAGTATAGAGGATGAACTTACAGTTTTGTACTACATTATCAATGCTAATGATATATACGAGAAACAGACATATAATAACTAATGGAGCAATTCCATGGCAGCTTGATTCACCTGAAGCTTAATTCTCACGATGGATATCGTGTTTCTCAATAACAGAATGAGGATTTAAGGCAATCTGCTTATAATCATTAGCCTATGGACATATCCAAATTGATGGCAAAGTTGAAATTCTATTGAAAACTAAGCTGTTCAAGGAACGTTCTGCGGATTGAAATATGACAACAGTCAATGCTTTGCCTGCAGGCTAAACAGCGGATTAGGTAGATAAAAATTCTATGGCAGTGATCCCCTACGGGGAGAAAACCAATCCGTTTTAACGCAGAGAGATGCTTCGCTGTAGTGTTGTCTATGAATACTATTGTGTCTTTTTGCTTTTCATCCATTACAGGCTTGTATGATTCGTCTTATTGTAACAGTCAGGAGATATCAAACACCCATTTTCATGGTTCATTTAGATATGCTGCATTTTATATGATTTAGAAAGTGATGGTTCCAGTGAATGTTGAACCCGAATTAGCCTCACGTGATGATTCTTCTATGGAAAGGTTGTGGTTTATGGAAATGTATTATTAAACAGTGATCTTTACTTGAAACTGTTTACTGCCGTAGAACTGATTCATACACGTGTGTACACGTTCTTCTTCAGGCGTGGCAACACTCAAGATGAATAAAGGCCCTGTAAACAGCCTTAACCTGGAGTTCCTAAGGGACATCATTAATACGGTGGATGTACTGGAGAAGGAGAAGGGCGTCAGGGGACTCATCATTACCTCAGTAAGTCTGTAGATGAGTGTACCTTACATAGGCATGCAGTATAACGTTACCTCATGACTTACATCTTTGGTGAGTGTCTATTGGTGGCAAAATGGCCATATTAGGTCTTTGTGACTTACATCTTTATATCAATATTAGTCTCTGTTCTTCACAACAGACACTTTTGAAGGCTGTGTGATGAGATGTGTCAAATGAAATGTATAAAAAACCAGAGTACCATTCTGGGCTGCAATCTTTTGACATTTATTTTTTCAGTTGCCAATAATCACAGATACGGTTATAACCATAAATTAGGTTTAGATTAATTCTTGTAAGTTACACAAATCATGCATGCAGGCCACACAAAACTAGCCAAGCCGTGTTTACAAAACTCGAGGCTCGTCTGGAAAGCGCAGTTAACAGCGGGATTGAAAGAAGTGGCCCTTGGTGTTTTAGAAAATCGGTAGCCAAGATGTAGGCGTGTATGTTTTTGTATAACATCCGGTCAGCAATAGTTAACTTGTAAAGTAGTGGCCAAATTTCAAAATAAAAGAGCGATATCCAGATGAAAAAGGTTTATCCTGCTCTTTCAGATGAAAGGTCAGTTATGAAAGGTCAGTCAGTTTCAATTAATTTTGACGGCACGTCTTTGTCTTTATTATTTATTGGAAAGTAAAATCATTGTCCCCTCAGTCGTGGTTTGCCTCCCAATGAGTCATAAAGATATAATATTTTTGTTAAATTTCCCCAAACCAAAATGATTTCCGCTGATTTTATTTAATTTGCAAGGTATTGTATGGAGAATAATAGCTGTACTGTATTTGACTCAATTATCTCTTGCGACTATATAATAAAGACAGAAGTTTACAAGGATGGGGATAATTCATGAGGTGGGGCCAATTTAATTGTTGTAAACTATCTAAGTCTACCTTATGGTGTTTATTTGATTGATTCATTGATTGGTTTTTTATTGACACTCATTCTCAATTACAGTGGGGAACTTTTCAATGACCCCAAACATATTGTAATTCTGGAAAGAAATTCTCAAACCCCCATCCGATTGTCCTTAAAAAAGAAAGAGCTTAGACCTACACCAGGGTGACCCTTGGGGCTGTCGTATTCCACCGTTTTCATCATTATAATTTGCGCAGTTCATATATGTCCCTCCATCTTGACCCCTTATTAGACCGGTGCTTACACGTAACACTATCTTATCTTATTGCAGGCTTTTCCAGGCCTGTTCTGTGCCGGTCTGGACGTGACAGAGATGTATAAACCGGACCATGAACGACTCAGAGAGTTTTGGCACCATGTCCAGGAGCTGTGGCTGCGGGTCTACGGCAGTAAACTACTCGTGATGTCTGCCATCAATGTGAGCAACTCACTGGTCTTATCATACACTTATATATACCACATAGATAAACACTATGTCCATTGTCCATGTTGAAAGGAGTGGAATACGGATGTCCCATAGACTTCATACTGGAGGTCTGTATCTCACACCACTGCGAGATAACCTATCTCCGTATCTCACGGCCAGTCTAAGCAATCCAAATGGTCTTAAAACATGGAAATGCTCATCATTTTATATCCTTTTAGAAAAGATAACCCTCAGTCAAACCAACTACTCGTGAACCTTTTTTTTCTTCTTATTTTGTAGGTCTCTCTCTCTCTCTTTCTCTCTCTCTCTCTCTCTCTCTCTCTCTCTCTCTCTCTCTCTCTCTCTCTCTCTCTAGTCCACGCCGTACGTCTTACCTCACACATTGTGTGGGGTACATGCATGTCTCCTTACGCTAACTTACCGTTGATTAGATATATAAATGGCTGGGTTTTAATCATAAACATTTTTAAAATTATGGAATATTTGGTGTGGCATTTCTTTTTAATCATAGCCAATCCATCTAATTGCAATTATTACTGGACATATGAGGAGAAGAGCGCAAATGACATTTGTGTTTGTTGTCTCTTTTCAAATAACCATGGTCCTACTACTGTATGTATCTGTCCACACAGGGTCACAGTCCGGCCGGGGGCTGTCTACTCTCAGTTACCCCTGACTACCGTGTAATGGCTGAGGGAAAATACAGAATTGGACTCAACGAAACATTATTGGTAGGTTTAAAATTGACTATATTCACTTTTGCATAAATAATATATCACAGCATATGTTAGGACCGTATAGTACAAACGCTAAATCAGTGTGAATTCAGAGAAACCTGGAGAGAAAAAACAACAACAAATAATTAAGATAATTCTACGAGCCCTAATTTACGTGTTGTTTATTTATTTGCTTTAAAGAGTAGCATATTCTTTCTGAATCAATATGGGTGTACATGTACTGTTTCATAATACTAACCCTTGTCTTCCGACAAACAAATAGTGTGAATAGGCCCATGCAGGAATGACAAAAGAGGAGTGGTATGACCCCGGGAGGGTTCCATGTGCGAACAAACCCCTAGATTTGGTACCCTATTCATGGATAGAAATTCAAATGATTTTGGACCCTTTTTAAGGGAAAATGCCATACCCTCATTAAAAAACACTCTAACTCTAGGATATCAGGTTCAGATAAAACAATAACCAATACACTGGTACTATAGATGCACCCATTTTGGCACAAAAACTTCCATCTCAGACTATATTTGGTACATCTGTGGTCTACTAAGTCGCCATTTTCCCTCAAAATTGCCTAAAATGCACCCCTAACCAAGGGCCCTATGCCCAAAAAGGGAGATATTCCTTTGAAATCGCAGAGTGATGATGACTTAACTTGTTGTATTGGCACGCACAGGTCTGGGATACTTCATGTCCAACGTACCCAAAACGTACAAACATGTAGGCCCAATGTGGTCTGTTTATGCCTAACAAAGCTATCTGCCAGTGATAAATATATTATTACAACAAGGATTAAGTAAAGCATTTAGTGAAATATACCTTATTGATACCAAATATTGTGTTGTGTTTAATCCTGCATATTTTCCTTATGGGCAAACTGTACTCTACTACTGTAAGCTTTAAATTCCTATCAGGTCTTCCTCTGGTCCACACCTTTTCGTTGTATCATCTATACTCATACGCTATATAAGATCAGTATAAACCACTAGTGTTGTAGGCCTACTGGGTATCTCAGTAAGTCTGCACGTACTAAAGTTGGATCGATACAGAGAAGATTAGCATGGTCACCTGCGCAAGGCTGACAGGCTAATTCGTGAAGCGCTCCAATTTTTTTTTATTATTTGATTTTTACGATCTTAAGTCTCATTTTAATCATTTTCAGGGTATGATCGCTCCAGAATGGTAAGAACTCATAGTCATAATCGTGGTGTTGGTTCCATAATTTAGGCTGAAACCAGTATATGATTATATAATTATACAATTATACAAATACATGCCCTATTGCACCCATAAAGAGAAAAGGGAAATGTAAACTGTGCTATAAGAATTTGATTTTAAACGTTCCACTCATTTATTCATTATAAGATCTTTATACCGGTGTAGTGTTGTTATTTGGGCTTATATCAATACCATTACCACATCCTGGTGTAATACATGAACCTGGGCACCACATAGCAGTCCTGATTAAATTCGTCATGGGAGGCAATGAGAATATTCCTCACAGGTGGCACCTCGCGGCGGAAAGCAGAGGAACTATAATATATTTGGTAGAACTGTAGGTGCAACTTGTGTGTACCTCCTGATGATACTTTAAAACGCCACTTTAAAAAGTTGAAGATAAAACGAGAAGAGGATGGTGTACGTGTG
Organism: Acholoe squamosa; assembly: GCA_949317995.1. NCBI lineage: Eukaryota > Metazoa > Annelida > Polychaeta > Phyllodocida > Polynoidae > Acholoe > Acholoe squamosa. The sequence continues at coordinate 40,913,424 of OX439039.1, read as the reverse complement.
TTTTTGATTTATCAGCGCATAAAAATCAATGTGGATCCACCAATCCTGAGGCCTCTGAGCTATCTAAAGATAAACGCGCCATAGGCCTACTAATATGTATTTTATGCTCATATTGTGTGGATGAATCATATTATAATTATATATCTTTTATACTAGGTTCCAGAAAACGATGATTAACACTGTGGGACACCGTGAAACAGAGAGGGCCCTCCAACTTGGCCACCTTTATCCTGCCCAAGAGGCATTCGAGGTCGGCCTCGTGGACAAATTGGTGCCTGAGGCCGATGTTATGGACGCCACATGGGCAGAGATGGACAAATGGCTTAAAATCCCAGGTGAGTGTAAAACTAAAAATGCATGTGTTCCTTTCTCGTCTCTACGATGAGATCATCACAATCTTCATGGGGTTGCTCGTTACATAACCCAATTGAGGGAACCACTTTCATAGGATTTCAGGACTATGACTGGTCGACCCTCCTTGTAACATCAAAGTTAATGTGTTTTTTTAGGTTGCAGAGTCGAAAGATTAGGCTAGGAAGGTGGGATTAGATTATCGTTTTGGTCAGGCCTCAAATTACTAGATAATTAACATATCCACTAATTTGAAAATGTTGGAAATGTCTACAGTCCCAATACCTTTTGGTCACTGCTTCTAATAGACCTTATGTAGATCTCAAGTAGATCCCCATAAAGTCAGGGATCATGCATGTGAGAGGGGGCACAGCTGATTTATTGTTCACACATATAAGTGTCCACCTTGGCTGAGGCAATGGAAATCCGCAGAACCCTTATTGATCCCTGTCCCTATAATTATAGAAGCCGCTCCAGCCTATACGGGACTAGCACATTGCTAGTGCTAGGAGGATCATCTAGGTGGCTCATGTAGTGGGGGGCTAAATTCACCTTTGGCCTCTTTATATAGTTTAATTTGACTACCTGCCAATTAATTACTTCACATTGGAATTTTCTATAAAATATATCTATGGGTTCCCCATATCACCTACTTTAATTATGTAATCATTGATTAGATGAAATGTTTAAAATAAAAGAGCAAAAGATCATTAAAATTTCTGCTTGATACTATAGATCAGTCAATCAGGCCACTGTCTCCCTATCAGTGTTATGACCTGAGTTCACACCTAAAACAATAGAGAGGTACTTGGGGTAATTAAGATAAGGGGCAGGATGTAGCTTATCAGTCTTATCACTGGCCATTGTTCTGGAGACTGATAAGAAATTTACCCAGAATACCCTGCTCTGGAGTCGGGGGCTAAACCAAGATGGCAACCTCCATAGCCTGATATGCTAATGCCCTATAGGCTGGAGCGGCGTTTATCATTTATATGTTTAGTGTGCCTTGTAATTCAGGACTGGACATTCGTGCACAGTACAGAGCCTACGTCTATAGGCAATCAGACATACCTATTAGTATGGTAAATAGAAGGCACAGCTTCTCCTTGTTATGGAGGAGTTAACGGTTGGATCATAATTATTAGAATCATTTTTACATATTATGGTTCAGAATGTTGGTTAGATGGCCATTTATGAGAAACCCCAAATTTGATACTGTGCTAGCAGACATCTCCACTTTAAACAACTGCTGTACCACGATCATGGTTTTACCTTGTAGATTTGGCTCGTCAGAAGACGAAATTGACAATGAGAGGCCCTACCATTCAGTGGATGCAGGAGAGGAGGCAGGAGGATGTCGATTTCTTCTTTGATCTTCTTACCCATGAAAGGACACAACGCAACATGGGAATGTACATAGAGGGGATGAAGAAAAAGGCAGCACGAAACTAATCACATCATATCAAAGCCATATAACTCATTGTCACATCTAATCAAATTCATCTACTGCAATATGGTGTGTGATAACCTATAGATTTCTATCTATTCAGATTTTAGCATTTGGCACTTATAAAAGAGGAAGAATGTGTGCAACTCTAAAAGAGTACAATTGTGTAAGCTATATAGTCCTGTAAGGTTTTTGGCGAATGTTACGTTTGTGAACTAGCTTCAAGTTTGATTTGTTTATTCAATGCCATGATATTACCTATACGTCAAGATTGTGTCCGTATTTACTATTTCTATATCATATTATAAGCAAGACCAACACAAACAGCGTGACGTGTCATTTTCGGGAAACAATCATCATCATCTATTATGAATACCTGCAATATAATTGTTGCCATTTTCCTATCACCTAGTTAAGCACTGATTAGTGGTTGTATTGTATCTGGTAATGAGACTGACTTAGTGGCTACTGTCCAATGGCATTACTATGGATCAACCTAATGTATATCACACTGCACCTGCGAAGGGATACATGCAGTAGAGACAAAGATTTATTGTCTTTCTTCATCATTTCCACACGCATTTATTTGGCAAATGACTATCGGAGAGAAGCTTACATTTTTTTTGCGTGCTCATCGAGGTCCTTTTTTTGTTTGTGTCGATCGCATCTACTAAATTTTTTTCATGGCCTTACGAGTCATTTATATAGATCGCCCTCTTTTCTAAAACAAGGATGGTATTGTCTTTATTTGGAAGTGTGTAGCTCCTTTATGCCATAAAATTGCATGTAGGCCACAAACTGGTAATATTTTGTGATGATTTGAAAGGCTCACATGGGACCTTTGAACGTCAAATAAAGTTTCTTTTACACGTGAATATTGTGTCTATCGAAGATGAAATTTTGTTCAGCTAATAGCTAGAGCAGCATAATTCTATAGACAACATAACCTGCACACCAGCCGTTGTACTGTAACTTAAGATAGTGTCATTTGTAGGTGAATGTACCACTGTAACAAATGTGTGTTGAGTTTACACACTTTGTAACACGCTTATTTGCAGCACATTTTTACTCACTTATTTTTCAACACACAACACACTTAACTCAAAAGTGTGTTAAAAAGTGTGTAACTCTCAGAAGTGTGATGACAGAAAAAGTGTGTTGACATCAAAAGAGTGTAAATAGAAAGTGTGTGGAGATTAGTGTGTGTTAAACTTTGAGGAGGGTGGAGGGTGGGGAGGGGGAGGCAGTGTTGTTGGGAGGGTATCTTTATTTTTCAACATTTATCATCACTTCAGTGTGTCTGTTAAGTTATTCCAGGCTCTTGCATTTAAAGCCAGTCCATCACTATACAGTTCTTCTCTGAGCCATGATGAATGAATGGTGCAAATTCTGACCTGAAATATCAAGAAAACAAAGGATTAATGTTTAAGGTGAAGAGCAAATGAACATGTTATACAAAGATAAAACATTAGTCATGACAAGAATGCCACAGGAGTGATTAATAGTACTCCATGATTAATTCATTAATTTCTTTTTGAGAACTCACAAGGATGTCTATATAAGGCCTTCATTGAACTATACATGCCATGTATACATTGTTCTATAATGGTATCAACATTTCAAAATGTAGAATAGCCCCACTTGCTAGTTCCTGATAACTTACTCTTCTTAAGTCCATGTGGGTACCTGCAGGCATTGGAAGAAGCAATTATCTGAAGAGAAAAAAAATGATGAGGAAATACTACATGCTATTATATAATAGATCACTTTGTACAACATGAAAGATACTTACTGGATGGCACACAACATGCTATATAGTCATAAAGCCTTTAATGGAAAATTATTCCTTTATATAAATGACATTGTATTGCTATGAATTACTACAATGTACCTGCATATTGTACTACAACTGGCATTTCAATAATTTTTAAGAGGATACTATATAAAATTACTTACCAGACATATAGCATATAAGTGAAGACATTCCTCTCTCCAGGAGGTTCAGATTCAAACTGACTGTGGGTAACTGTTAAAACTGACCTTCGGTCAGGTGGGGGGAGGGATAGTTAATCCGTTGCACAATGCCACTTAAGACTGAGCTGGCATGTGTGTATCGCAAAGGATTAATAAAATGTGTGTTGATTGAACACACTTTTCAGGATCTAAACACATTTCAGGATAAAGTGTGTATGTGTGTTAGAATATGTGTGCCAATGTCCAGAAAGTGAGTAAAATGTTAAAAGTGAGTTGAATATCCATGTGTGTTATGATTTAGTGTGTTCCTGCAACACACATTTTTTACATATATATTTACGGTGGTACTCAGGTGTTACTGAAAAGGGGTGTCTAACTTGGTCCTCTAATATAGAATGCTATAGGATCTTCTATATTTCGTCCAAAACATACATGTATAATAATGGCCATAGAATGCTCAGTCAATGTTGACGACTGGATGGTATAAGTGTTGACAATGTGGATCAACCTCTTTTAAACACCTTTTCAATTCTGTCATTCCAATATTGTCAATCACTTATTTCAACATCTGATCCTAGACAGATGTCTCAATTTTGAAATGTCATTTTCAATTCAACATTGATTCATCATTGATTCTTCATCATTGATTCAACATTACCATTGTAATTGTTGATTTAGTGTTGATATGTTTGCATTGAATCACCTAACAAACTTCCAAAATCGAAACAATATCAATATCATATTTTTAATAGATCAACATAGGGCATGAATCAGTACTGATATACAGATATTGGATCATGAACGATGACTTGTTAACCTTACATCAATTGTTGATAGTCAGACTTATTAAACTATCATCGACATTGGTCCAATACACGTATACCCACTGGCTAGCGCTATTACATTTCTATAAGGCGCTCCACCACCAAATTCTGAGATTTTACTATTACAGGTTGCCTACATGAAGCACTACCCGTTTACATTCGAATGTATGGTATGTTAGTGAAGAAAAGGTCAGGACAAAGAGCCTACAACATACACCAACACGATTAGATATAACAACTAATCTAATGAGACAGGTCGGAGGAAAATGTCTTAGTATTGGGAAGGGAATAACATTCATCTTCCAGCAGGGGGTATGCTGGGCTATATAATAAAGATAAAAAATGCGAAAAGTCGTTGCTGAGAAAAATACTGCGCGATCCCAATTCGTGGTGATACCCCTTTACAGGGATCTGCATTTTTGAGTGCTTACAAATAGGACACCATGCTTAGCACATTACCTATGCTTGTTATGGTGACGTCATTGCTTTGCCCCAGGGTTCATTATGGAAGGAGAGGGGTTGGGTGTGGAGGTGGGGAGAGGGTGGGTATATATTGCAAGCATACTACTCCTCCTCCAGCATTCAAACAGAGCAGGGCAGCAGCAAGTATCGTCCTCTCCTAATTTGAAATTACATATTGGGAATCAGAGGTTGCAGCTATGAACGGTACCGAGGCACCCGATGGTAGGTTTAATTACATTCTCTCTGCCCCTAATAGGGAACCTATGTATATTCTCAAGAGGCTTTTATCCTTGCTCTTCTTGCAAATAGGGTCGGTGACATTACCATACACTAAACATTTTGCACATGATACTCAGTGCATTATATATTTTGTCTAACTCAACCCAAAGTGAGGTGATATCTGCGGTTTGCTTCTAATCCAGAAATATGCTTTAGATTAATTTTCGATGGTCGAAATTTATTTAGGTTATGTGAGAGGCAAATCCTATAGGGCTGGACTATTCTCTTAAGAAACAAATCCCACAGGTCCAGAATTTAGAACTCACAAGAAGGCTAAGTGTCACGATTTGCTGACGACCCAGGTAGCAAACATTATGTGAATCCAGTTTGCATAGGGCTGCGTCCACTGCGACGGATAGACCATCCGTCGCCCTTCATCCGTGTTTTGCTCCGTAGAAAAAATGATAAAATCGACGGATGAAACCGACGGATGGTCCATCTGTCGGCAGTGGATGCACCCTCCGACGGAGAGAAGGTCTCAATTAGTTGTGCGCTCATGGTGTGGACTAGATTGGACTACCACATTTGGCCAAATTGGAACATCCGTGGGGTTTATATTATTTTATTTATCACTCATTTCTGTCGGAAAATATGAATGAAGGGACACGGGCAAATCATTCTCGGACTGTGGTTGCTGCCCTTTCAGTGTTACACTCGTACCTAGTGTCATATATAGGCACTAGTGACTGCTACAATGTCCCTGAACTTGACACTCTTCAACCATACGTTTCAGACTAAAAAAAAAATAAAACCTATGCTTGAAGAGTGAGGAGTATTTCCAGTTCCCATCAGGTGGAAGAGGTGCATAGTGGGAGAGAAATATCGGGCTATCTTTTTACGGGGGGGGGGGAAGAAGGGTTTTAGTTGCTTAAGTGGTGCTTAGAATAATTGAATTTGGGAATCTTTAACTAGCTTCAAGTGGTAGGACTATGTCTAAGTCCCACAGCCCATTTGGGAGAGAAGACACATTGGGACACAACACAGCCATCTCCAGGGGGAGTTATATAGTTTTAATGATGGTACAAATAGGCATTACAATCTAAGCTCCAAATGAGTGGCACAAACCATGATTTACTTAAACCTGTTGAGTTGCATTAAAAGGAGTAAAGTGATACATACCTGGTTGATGATCCCTACTCAGTCAGTATAATACCTGCATGCAGTGTGTGTGTGTGTTTGAGCTTTTAGATCCATAACTAGAGGTTGGGGCTGAAGAGGCCCAGCCCTACTCCAAGTCAGCTACTTATTCCACCCCGAGTGAGTCGGTATCTTAGTCCCGTCAGTTGTCGTCCGTCTCCCCAGTCCTGTCCTAGTCCTGTCAAGTGAGCCTCTCAGTGAGGTCTGCTCTCCGAGCTCTCTACTCCTGACTGTTCTATTCCCTTCTCTGACCAGCAATTAGACTTTGCCCCCTGACACGCAGCTCACTGACAGCACATTAATCTTTCTTCCTGCATCTCTCTCTCTCTCTCTCTCTCTCTCTCTCTCTCTCTCTCTCTCTCTCTCTCTCTCTCTCCACTAAGACTATGCCTCCCCTTATCCACTTGTTATTTTCATGTTAGCTATTAAAACTCATTTACCTATCGTCTTTATATCATGTATATCTTATTTTCCCAGAATTCCCTCTAACTCAATATAGTAAACTACCAATATGCTTTGCTGCTTCCTATACTTCTTCCTGTATGGTGGTTCCCGGAGGGTTTATACCTCAGGGCACCAGAGTATTTCAGTGTATATCATCCTAGCCTTCTGGAAGGCGCTGCGCAAGGGCCCTACGATTTGAAAACCTCCAAATCGTAGCAAGGGATAGCACCACCTTGTATAACAGATTGGCTTGGCTTTATGTAAATATTTTTTCGGGTATGCAACACAAAAACTAGAAGACAAGATTGTCAGAATTTCATCTCTAAAGCTGATTTTACAGACATTGTTTAAGACCAATAACCTGGTATGTAGTGATGAGTGGCTATGTAGTAAAACATAATTGCATAATATTTACACGGCAGTTGTCATCAAATCGGCAAATGTTCAGCCCATAATCATTGCTAAATTATTAACCATTAGCTGGTCTGGAGCTGGTTCCTGTGACAAATACTGATAAGAACTGATAGGATGGGACCAGCATGTCCCTAGAAGTGGGTGTTAACCAGGGACAAGGTACCCAGCATGGTATGTCTTATCAGTGGGTTTTACCTCAACCAGCAATATTCAAAATGGCGGCTCCACTAGGCCTCCACACTGAGTATAGCATAAGCACTGCCCCCTCACATATTTGTTATGGCACCAGCGCCTACGGCGCTGTGATAATGGACAAAAAGTAATATTATTAAATCTTCTTTAAACATAAGATTTAATCATAAGCTTTGCAGCACATAAGATTAGAAATATTACAATTTACGAAACTGACACCAACTTCTAGTTCTTGTTTTAATCACAGGGGGAGCGCAGGTGTAGCTGGTTATTGGCTGGTCCAGCAGAGCATGAGATTGCAAACATTGATGACAAATAATGCAAATATTTTATAACTTTAGAATGAGAGGACACTCTGCCAAGATTATGGAGCATAAAATTTATTTGACATAATATCACGGATGAGGAAGGAAATTAAACTGCAGACTGAGCATAAGAGATTTATGAAAAATAAGTGCCTATGAATGTGACAATCACGCAAGGTACTACTTCCGTTTTCAAGCTTCTGGGGCAGCTATCTTTGTTTCGGTATTTTTTTAGAAGAAGTAGGTTAATAATTCCGTTATTCATAACACTAACTGCATGCATTGTTTATTTGAATACGTAGGACCACAGCATCAGCACTGTCCCTATATAAGTCATTTATATTTATTTACATATAGATGTTTGAATATGATCATAATCATATATTTGAAGAATAGGTTCAGTGCATTAGCAGTGCCCTCCCCAGCTGTCAATTCGTAGATCTGCTGGGTCTCTGTTTTAATACCTAGTTACATACATCGTATCTACAAATGTATGTATTAGATTCAGCGTATCTTGCAGGTTCAGTGCAGAGACATTCATGCATACTGTCGCGGGTAGTGCTGCCATGTTTTATAAACCTAAAGAAAATAATTGACATGGTTCCTATCTTTGACTGTTCCTGTCGAAATAAAATGAAATTAGGCTCCTGATTGAGAGGACTGCTCCTAAAATTAATGTATTTTGAACAAGGGTATACATATATACACCCTTCCGCCCACACTAGAATCCTTGGTCCCACAAAATGCATTCTACATTTTTCTAAAAGAGGCTTTAGAGTTGTCAGTTATAAATCCACATCAAAACCTTTCTAAGATATATGCTAATCCCTGTTTCTTCCTCTTTCCAACGACATGAAATAAAACTATATGGACTGAAGTATTTTTGAGAAAACAACGGGTTTGTAGTTCAATCATCCAAATATGCCACTCCAGAACGACATTATTGATTCAATGGTGAGAAAATCAATGTTGAAGTGAGATCAGCATGAATCAAAGTTGAAATAAGTATTTCAATGTTAATACGTCTACTGTTGATCACATTTGAAGAAGGTGACCATTACCAAAATCAGAATGGCATCATTAAAATAAATGTTGAAATCATATAAGGTAGGTTAACCTAGAGACGTCCATATACCTTGTTTTTTTTCTCACTTTTACATGTATTGTATGGGGATGAAATAGAGGTTATAGTATCCCATGGACTGAACACCTATGATAGTGTAGGGGCTCGTGGAGAGTCTTATATGGTTTTAGCTCCCTATTTGAGAGGGCAGGTCAGTCGGTGCGGTTACCACCGGTAGGACCAGAGGTCGCTTCGATCTCTGGCCACTATGGGGTGGTGGCAGCACTGGTCGTCGCTGCTCCAAATATGTGCCAGTTGCACTAACCCGAGCTAACTTGTCTGGTTTTGCTTGATATTAACATACCGAAGTTATATAAGAACTCGAACCATTACACTGGTGCCTTGACCAGTCTTGGTTTTAGTGCGCAACCCTGGAGGTCGAACCGAATCATGACAAACCGACCCAGGGAGACTTGGGGTCCGACAGTGCTGAGTCCACTCAATCTGACTTCAGCGACTTAGGTTCTGAAGCAATGGCACCACCACTTAGAGTTGGTACAGGCCGAAGCCTGACTATCGAAACCGAAGATGGTTATACAATGTTTGTGGACTCCTTTACAGAAAAGGTAGTTTGAACCCCTGAGGTGACAACTGCCCATATACGAATGACTTCGAATCCGAAGAAACCGCATTTATCAAGACCCCTAAAAGATTTATTCATATAAAACGAACTGAGTACCTCGAAGACAGGTGTCTATCACCGCTAGTACTGCTACACCAACACCGAAGATGGATCTCTTGACATCTCATATGAAGACAACTCCTCTCTACGCGATTTAGGAGCAGGAAACAATCAGAACCAAGGAGCCACGGGATGTACTTCGGGTAATACCGGAGGAACTTCAAATGCTACCGGGGGAGCTTCAAGGCCCAATAGTGGAATGGCAGGTGCCACTAGGGGAATTTTTGGAAGCAGGAGATGATCTCGAGCTACCCGTGATGATCTGCGGAATCAATCTTCAAACACTTCAGGGTGTGCCCATAACGAAGAAACGATTCGCGACTGGAGCGTTAGCCAAGTTGAAAAATTGGTATGCACCAGCAATGCTGCTTGAAGAGTTGCCATCATTCCTAAAACCTAGGACGGGACCACCACCTGGAAGGAATGGTTTTCGAATTTCACAGATGACATGCGTTGTAACGCAGTGGCCAAATAGAACGAGGTGTACAATGAACGTGGCACCTTCACAGATCTGGTGGAGTTTGCAAGTGTACTTCTGTATAACTTGGTAACCGAGGACCCTATGATGGCATTTAAGAAGCGAACCCAAAAGCCTCATGAGACTTTCAGGGCTTTCGGATTCGAGCTGCAGACTGTGCTGCATAAAGCCCGTCCTAGTGGCGGTTTGAATGAGAGGAGTACTTCATCAATGATCTATTACCTCAGTTCATACAATGGTTGAGAGACGAGGAACAGCAACAAGCTGCCATGACAGCTTGGAAAGGGAAGTATGCCGGGCTGGCTGACCTTTTTGAGGGAATAGACAACTTTAATAAAGTTCGAACCTTAATGGCGGGTAAAGTCCCCATGAAGGCAGCTGCTACCGCTATGGCCCCAACAGGTCTTGTCTCTTCTGTGCACCAGGCTGATGTTGAGGTAATAGAGATTGAAGAAGAAGATGGAAGCATTTCTGCTGTCCAGGTCAAACGAGACATGAAGAGGAAATGCATACCTCGACAAATGTTTAGTAAGAAAGCCCCTGGTCGAGATGTCAGACCCAAAACTTAACCCACCTCTGTGGAAGAAACGAACCCCCAAGGTCTGAGGTCCTCCTCGATACCCACTTCGACAGCATCTAATGCTACTACCACTGTAGCAACTCCATCACAAATGGATGCGACAAAGATGATGGAAGAAATGGTTAAAACTTTTACTGAAGCCATGACCATGAGACGGCCCCAACAGAGGGTGGATCGATCTCGGTTGCGGTGCTACAGATGTCAAGAAATGGGTCATTATGCCCATGAATGTACTGCTCCGAAGCCTGTACTTGCTCGTGTTACAGCTATCAAAGAGGGCAAGAATGAAGCAAGAAATGAGGAAAACTAGAGGGGGTCACATTAAGAGCAAAAGATGTGATACCTGAAAGGAACTGCCAAAATACCAGAAACGGCGAGATCGAACTGTCCAACGCGCCAATTCCTCCTGGGAGTCTGGTAAGTGAGAAGGATCCTCTCACTCCAGTCAGGGCCGGGAGCTTTGATGTGACAGCAGATCAGGGGATTCGAGGTCGGAGGGAGAAATCCTGCATCAAAGACGAGGAAGGGTGGGTCAGAGAGCTAGCCCAAGTAAGTGCGACACACCTTCCCCCAGACCATCCATGTTTTGCTTTCTTGAAAGGGTTTGGATGGGAGCTTGGTGACTCTGAAGAACAAGTTCAATTTGCTGAGAATCCTTCCCCACTAGGAGGCAAAAGATGGTACGTTACTGTATCGGTGAAGGAACAGGTCGGGGAATTCTTGATAGATACTGGTGCCAGCCATTTGTGCATCTCCAGGAAGTTCTTCGAACTGATGTTGAGTAAGCCCAATGCACTCCAAGTGGGTGTAAATGCTTGCACTGCGGACGGTAGCCACATGCAGACTTTTGGTAAAACCTTCATACAGATCGGAATGGGTGGATATGACTTTGTCATGTGCCCAACCACTGCCGAAATCAGTGATGATGGAATAACTGGGCTGGACCTCGCTAGCTTGTATGGCATTGTGTTGGACCCACAGCACTGTTTATTGAAGGTTAGGCATCCATAAAACTGTGAAATCCGCTGTGTATTAAGACATATATCTTCTGTCGCGACAGTGGTGCAGACTGTGAAAATTCCTCCTGGAACTACTTGTGATGTGTTGTGCTCCTCGAACCTAGCGTTCAAAGGTGCCAATGTGGTGTTTGAACCTAGTCAGGAGAGGCTGGGTTCTCTAAGATTGTAATCTGTGGATACTCTGGTTGGTAATGGAGCTTGGACAGTCGTCCCAGTGACAAACCGAGGATCTGACCTTATTTATTTACATAAGAATGAACATATAGGGCAAATGTCCCTAACTGAATGTATTTCCGAAGCCCACTTCGAAAGGGAGGCAGGCCCGATACCTGGTAAGAAATTGACAGATGAGCTGGACAAGCTTGTTGGTGACTCTTCATTGACCAACGTTGATGAGAAAAGGAGACTTCGAAATCTTTTAACAGACTATTTCCCTGCCTTCGGGGAGGATGGAGGCCCGGTGGGTAGGACTGATAAAGTTCTACACAGCATTGATACTGGGAATGCTAAACCTTTTAAGATTCCTTATCGGAGGTTGCCTCTGAAAAAGAAACTCGAAGCGGAGAAGCAAATCCTTAATCAATTGAAGCAGGGGGTTATAGTACCTAGTACCAGCCCTTGGTCTACTCCTGTTTGCATGACCACGAATAAAGACAGAACCATAAGGTTCTGTGTGGATTATCGAAAGCTGAACGGTTTAACTAAGAAGAATTCTTATCCTTTACCTAAGATAGTTGAAACTTTGGACTCTCTTGGAGGGAATAAGTATTTCTGCACCCTAGACTTACAGTCCGGGTATTAGCAAATTGGAATGAAACCTGAGGACATGGAAAAGACAGTCTATTTGAGCCATATGGGATTATTCCAATATAACGTACTACCCTTCGGGTTATGTAATGCGCCAGCAACGTTCGAAGCCATGATGGAGACCATGTTAAGTGATCTTTTATGGGAACGCTCTCTGGTATATCTTGACGACATAGTTGTATTTGGGAAAACATTTGAGGATTGTGCTAACAACCTTGAAATGGTCTTGAAACAAATTCAAGCCAATGGATTGAAGCTTAAACCTAATAAATGTAATTTGTTCAAAACATCTATTACTTATTTAGGCCGGATTATAATGCCTGATGGCATACAAGCCGACCCCGAGAAACTCCAATCAGTTTCGGAATGGGCTAAGCCTGAAAATGCCTGGGAGATTCGATCTTTCCTGGGTTTTGCTCATACTATAGAGACTTTTTCCCGAACTATTCCAAAGTAAGTTATCCCTTACAGATACTTGCACATTGGACTCCAGGACGGGTTGAAGAACGATTTCCATGGGGTAATGAGCAAGATAAGTCTTTTCAAGCTATAAAAGATTTGTTTGCAAATACGCCAGTGTTGAAATATCCAACTTCGGATGGGTATTTCATCCTCGATACTGATGCTAGCAATGATAGCATAGGGGCTGCTCTGCCTCAGGTCCAAGATGGAGCCGAGGTTCCCATTGCTTTTGCAAGTAATACTTTCTATGGGGTTCCGACTTAATATTGAGAACCGATCACTCGTCTTTGAAGTGGCTTCTAAGCCTCAAGGATGCTCAAGGGATGATTGGGTGTTGGTTAGCTCATTTATCTGAGTTCGGATTGGAGCACAGCCAAATCCAAGCTTGTAAATGCTGATGCCCTGTCTAGAAGACCGATACAAAAGTGTCAGAAACGTGATTGTGATGATTAAGGGGCACACACTGCTGTGTTGGCAGGGGTTTGAACCCGAGGAACAGCTCGAAAGATCGAACCTTTGCCAGACCTCTGTGTGGAAAATGTTATTGAATGGTCCCCGAAGACCATCAAGCAGTTCCAACAGAATGACCCTGCAATAAAACAAGTAATTCTACTGCTCAAGAATGGTAAGAAGCCAGAAAGGCCTGCCATCTCTATTGAAGATCGAGAAAGTTTTTAGCTCATTGGTCCGAGCTGGAAATCATAGATGGGTTGCTTTGTCATTGGAAGACTTATCCTACCAAGGATAAAATTTTGCAATGAGATGTGACATAATGTATTTCTGTCATGGCCACAAAACAAGTGGACATTTCTGGAAGAAGAGGTCACTAGAACGCCTCTCCAGACACTATTATTGGCCTGGAATGAGTAGCGATCTTACCAGATGGGTCATGAAATGCCCCGAATATGGTAAGAACAAACCCGGCCCCATGATGCAAGAACTGTTTGGAGTAAGATTCGCTTGAATAGCTATTGACATAATAAGTGGACTGGAGCCCACACCCTGGGGGGAACACTTGCATGATGGTAGTTTCGGACTACAACACGAAATATACTCGTCTATTCCCACTACCTAATCACAAAGCCGCTACTTGTGCTAGTGTATTTGTCAGAGGATGGGTCCTACATCTAGGCAAACCTCTAATGATGCACAGTGACCAAGGAAGGGAATTCAAGTCGAACCTGTGAGATGTGCCATTATTTGGCAATATGTAAAACTTGAACTAACCCATACAGACCTCTGGTGGCCAGGTGGAAAGAATCGATAGAACATTGATTCAAGTCCTGAAACCCTTAGTAAATTCATGCCAAGATGATTGGGACGAACAATGTGACTTCGTAGTACATGCTTATAATAGCACTGTACATGCTTCAACAAACTGCTTTCCAAACCTTTAGTGTTTGGCAAGGATATCATTATGCCTGCAGATTTGGTGTACGGTGTAGTTGGGATCAGTCCTGAAGTAACATGCTCTGTAGAATCACTGAGAGAACACTTCAAACGAGTTCGAATTGAATTAATGAAAAATGCTCGCTGGCAGAAAATTGGTTTGAAACATCGAAATTTTAATGTTGGCGATAAAGTATTTCGAATTCATGAACCCTTGTCATCTAAGAAATTGGTTTCTGGATGGGATGGTCCTGATATAGTGACAAAAATCATTTCTGAGACAATATTAAGTTTACCCATGGGTAGAATTAATAAATCGAACATCTGTAGATTACGACGATAGAGAGGCAGAGAAGCCGCTAATGCTGAATGTAAGGAACTGTCTAAGAGATGGAATAAAGAGAAAGATGAGATCCTTATGAAACAAGAATGTTTAAAAATGTCTCATAAAGGTATGAAACTGAATAAAAAGAAGTCTAAGAAGACTGGAACGAAAAACAATTCGAAGAAAAAGATTAAGAGAAATGATGTGAATCTAAAATCCGATCACAAGGAAAATGTCTCGCTAGGACACAGGAGTAGAGGTAGGAAGAGGACGCTGGTATCTTCTGTTAAACCACCTCAGACTTCTCGGTTGAAAAAGAAATGTTGAGTAGGAGAGAGGCGCAGCCCAGGACTTGCCCTGAGGTCTGCCGTTACTTAAGTCCTGGTACACAACGAGTGCATATGTCCTGTAGTGTGTAATGTTATTAGTTAATGAAAGTTGAGATACTTTGAGACTGACTCAAAGTAGGGTCAGGCGCACCAAAGTGCCCCATTCATGGTTCCTGTGGGTAACAGAACTGATGATATGAACAGTGTAGGTACACACCAACGCAACGACCAAGCAGAGAGAAAAGTCCTCGAACTACGACAGGCCCTGCCTGACGTAGTACTAATTCTTGCCGCGGCGGGAAAGGTGGCGTGCTGGTTAAAAACTGGAGTGGCGCAGTCTCCCTGCATGCATTGTCGCTCATAGCATGCGCCCCGATCCATAGGAAACGGATGTGCTTTTGTTTGTTGGGAGTTTCCACTGCGATTAAACCAATTCTTGAGTGAGGCAGTGTATCGAATACTATTCGAAGGAGGGTGTAGAAAAGGACTGACCGCTCTTGGGCTACTACAATGGCCCAGAGCCAGGTTACGGCGACCTTAAACACTGACCCCGAGGGACACCCTGTCCCAGCCACTGACTCCGAAGAGGCAATGGACACTTCGGAGGTCATTGCCAAACCGACAACAACAACCGATCGTTCTACACCAGCACAACCGATTCCCGAAGGATTAAGTCACCGTTCCGAAGTTCTGTTGAATTTAGGAGCTGACACCAGAGTGGAGGTAGTTATCCCCAAATGGGCCTCGAAGTGCCAGTCACTGTCCCAGGACTAGAGACTGAGAGGATGGATCAATGTAACAAAGGGGTACATCCATACCGCTTTGGGTAAGGACTGATGGATCTCTCCTCGGATGCTTGGAGGTAAGGGTCTGCCACCAGACTGTATCTCCATGGATTTACAAATGAGACTAGTCAAGGGCGTTGGAGACAACCAAATTGACGACATCACTAAAGACACATACTGGTGTGACTACTTCAGTCTAGCTGAGGCCATGTGCGGATCTGATGCACTGACTCAGGTAGTCGACGAGATCGCTGAGGACGAGCGGATTCAAATGACCCATGAGACACCACTGATCTATGGACTGGTTCCCGTAGATGAAAGAGTACCGAGCATCTACCACTGGGGGCAGATTCAACCTCTGATTTATGATCGGGATTGCACTTATACGTATTGTGTGGCTATTTCGCCAGTTCGAGAGTCTGAAGACAAACTGTTGGAGGACGAAGAACTGATGAAGGAGGACACAAGAATGGCCAAGGAGTCTACGAGAGAAGACGCCAACGCCAAGGCAGTCCCTAATGCCGTTTGCCCTGACTCTGTCGAGGAAACCCTTAAGGATCTCGAAAAGAGACAGGCTGAGATGGAGAAGGAGAGAAAAGCTCTCCTCAAAAAGAAAACTGACTTGAGAAAGAACATCAAGAAGCTCAAGAAAGAGAAAGATCAAAAAGAAGGTTTCGAAGAGATTAAACCTCATCGAAACAGGAA
Organism: Acholoe squamosa; assembly: GCA_949317995.1. Taxonomy (NCBI): domain Eukaryota; kingdom Metazoa; phylum Annelida; class Polychaeta; order Phyllodocida; family Polynoidae; genus Acholoe; species Acholoe squamosa. The sequence continues at coordinate 40,896,911 of OX439039.1, read as the reverse complement.
AAGACTCTCTAAGAAAGAGGTGAAAGAAGGTTCCGACAGTGAGGACTTCTCGATCCTGAAATTGATCAGGTTCTAAACCTGGGAACCTCACCTGAACGCGGGGTACCCAGTGCCTCCTCTTCGAAGTCTACGACTCCGAAGAAGGTATATTCTCCCCCACCAGTTCCAGCCTTTAAGGTGAAATCTCTGACATGGAAGTTGAAGTTCAGAGATGTTAGATACTGTCAGTTTAGGACTCATTTCCCCAGGCATGCCGAGTTCACCATGAGCTGTCCACCATTTTACCTTGAGCCATCCACCACTTATAGAGAAATTTATGCCTTTAACTGAGTAGAAACGATTGATTATGTAAGATTACATCAGAAGATTTATGGCCAGAATAGCTTGGGATATAGGGTGTCAATGGATAATGCTCTGATGCATACATTTCAATCTGCAATGGGTAATTGTAGTTAATAATATTGAATGTCTATTGAAATTGAAGTTGAAAAGTATTTTATTGGCCATAATACTCTACAAACTTAGTGAGCTTTTCCCAGAACATGCAGGAGTACAGCTAAAACAAAGCCTCTATAATGCAGAGTTGGGAATACAACTTCTATGTTGATGAGATTTACAATATATAGGGCATAACATTGTTTGAGGAGCTATTAGTATTAGAGTTATGAGCTACTACAAATCTCTTATTGAAAACCTGTTCAGGAACAGACGTCTTTAGGTTACCCTACCCTATAGTGTATGTGGGTACAAGGAATGGTAAATTACATAGCTCTTTTCAAGTGACTGAGCGAGTTATCTGGTTATTTTTTCACACAAAATTAATATGCCTAAACACCTTTTCAGCTGTATCTTACCAATACATGTACTACTACCATACGTGACCCTGCGTACGTCGTCTGAATGTAAGGTAGGCCCCGAGATAAGCTTAAGTCTTGAAACTATGCAAACGAACATTTTGTAGGCCCACTTTAGGGAACAGTTATATCTTACCCCTCCGAGGTACTACAGATTTGACAATTCAGTGGCAGATCCAGGATTTGGAAAAGGAGGGGGCGCGGTCTAAAAGGAGGGTCCCCGCACTCACAGTGCAAACATGACACCATCCTCGTTAAAACTTTCCAAATATGACCCTTTTCCACTGATTTTTGAGTAAAAAACAACCCTTTTTACAGTGAAATCACTGATTTTGGGGTCCCTAGAATAACCCCTTTTTTCTTGAAAACGCTGACATGTTTGTGAACACCACCCTTTTGATGATGAATTGTACATGTCTTATGTTTCACTATACATATAGATGTATATCTAATCATCATTATAAGAATGTAGCATACACCTTAGTTGTCACACATGGACACACAGCCTTTATTTTCTGCATTAAGGGCTCTTGACACTTTCCTCTTCTCCACCACAAAGGCTGCATGAAATAAATACCCTTTTCTCCAGATTCCACTAATTTTACAAGGCAAAAACTACCCCTTTTTTGAAAAATCGCAGACATGCAAACTTACTGAAATTTGACCCTAAATTCGTGATTTTTCTAACGAGGATGGTGTCTGAATGTACAGTAAGTGCGGGAACTGGGGGGCGCACTCCCTTTTGGGTACAAAATATTCAAATAAACTTTTAAGTACAGGCAAAAAGGAGGGGGCGCGCGCCCCCACGCCCCCCTCTAAATCCGCCACTGGCTAACAATAGCACCTCAACGATCTTTTTTTTTGTGTTCACATGCACATTTTCTCACGTGATGAATTGTTCAGACTCCCCTGTCATATCAACTACGTGTTTACACATTGGGTTGGAGTGTTGGTCCGCTGACCAACCCACGAGGCCAAGGCCACGAAAAACATGGTTCTATCATTGTCTCACATTATCTGAATATAACAAACCTACATATGTTCTTGAATTCCCCATTCAATAGCTATATCCTGTAGTTGAATTAAAGTATCTGCTGGGAGAGTGAGGGAATGACGTCATCACAGTGCATTGGTCCTCTGACCAACACCATGAACGTTGGTCCACTGTTTCTTATGGGAACTGCACTGCCGACTATGATAGAACCAAAGATAACATATATACCTAAATGTTACATGGTGTAGCTCATAACTTAGCAGAGTTGCGTCAATTTGAATTATGAATCTCGAAAGCTACCCAGCCAGCACACTGGGAATACTCTGGACCCTCTGGGCTGGCCCAGACTTGGTCTCAAGCTAGTAAATATCTGCGAGGCCAGATGGGGCCCAGGTTGGCGTAGCCCACAGACCATTTTTTTTACTATAAGCAATAGCTACTATTCCCCTCCTCTCATAGCATAAATTTTAGTTGACAATATACCAGAAAATGTGCATTGACATCCTCTATGGTATTGGCAATATGCCCAAATTATCTACTCGAAAAAAAAAGAAAGAAAGAAAGAAAAGCATGAAAAACTATCATTTAGTTCTCATTCTATATAAGGTAGGCTTAGGTCTCCACCTGAAAAGTGAGGACCTCGAGGGACTAGAACCATCAACATTTAGATACTGGGTCTAATGCTCTTCCTACTGAGCTAACTGAATGAGAATATGTGATTATGATACCTAAAGTAATCTAAGGATTCACAGTAAGTGATCATTGTTCTATCATAGTTTCTAGGTCATATTCAATCATAACATGGAAAATTGAACACCACAGTATTGAGTTGAACACATTGGATTGAGAGGATTTCTACTACTGGGCAGGTGATCACCTGCCCTCATTCTGGTTTTAACATGGGCTTCAATGGGATCACTCTGCCAAGCTCGACACTGCTACGGTAGAACCAAAGGCTGCCTATGTCCTCACATCGAGTCTCCATTTCTAGGCTCCCCTAGTAATGTAGATCTAGTCTCGCCACAGATGTGCCCTCAGGTTCGCCCTCTCCAGCGCGACAGAGTACGGGCTGGCTTCAGACCTTCATGTGGGTAGATCCTTGCCCAGCTGGCAAAGCTCACTCCCCAATCAGATTCCTAATTCTGGTAGGGACCCAGGCTCAGCCTGAAGAATGACTAAACCTCCCGGTTTAATCAGATCCTTATCTAGATCAAAGGGAACAATAAAACAATTAACTGGAATACACACCCAGTAAAATGTAGAGGTGATCCCAGGCTATTGAACTGAGTATCAATAGACGCTGGCCGAGGCTGATGTGCCCTTAGCTGTCGGGATAGTAAAAACGGTACTAACGCACTCCATTTCCTTTTAGGCCCCATACAGGTCAGGGACAAGTTCAAGGGAGCTAAGGTGAACTGGGAGGAGGCGTTCCAGGTGTGGGGACAGTGGTGGGAGATTCACGTCTATGGATATGCTGTCTGCTTCTTCATGCTCTTTGTCTGGTGTACCGCCCACGCAATTAAGGTAAGCCTTTTTCAGGGGCTTTGGTTTTTTTTTATTACAATCGATGTGCCATGCCGCAATAACATTCATCATCACTAAGGAAACCACCTGCCTGACGTCTGCCAGGTTATCCGTATTGTGCAACACAATTGACCCATTTGGTTTATCGTAGGAAAATTGCAATGCGAATGATATCTAACAAAAGCTTTTTTTAGTATAATCCTGTTTATGGTTTTAACAAACACTTCTCAGGGCATGATTAATCTACAGAACTTTGAATATAATTCAGGCTGCCACAAGGAAGAAGATCCCTAGCCGTGCCTACTATGTGACGTTGAACATCCTTGTGGCTATTTGCTCGTTTGGACGCACCTTCTACCTGCTCACCCTCACCTATGGCACCCGGCAGCTGGTGCCAAAGATGGTGGGGCTGCTGCCTAAGTTTGCAATGTTCCCCTGCATCACCTCCTCCTTCATCATCCTCTTTGCCGTCTTCATGCGCCTCACTAAGATGAGAATCATCCGCGAGTCCCTCTTCACTACTAAGAAGCTCATCTTCATCACAGGAGCCAACTTCCTTCTGGCCTACACCGTCGACATCTTGGCAGAGTTTATCCACAATGGCGCCTACTTCTACTTTATCTGTGACGTCTACTTTGTCTCCTGGGGGCTCTTCTCCTCCATTGCCTTCTGGTGGATCTTCATACGCTTCTACAAGAGGGTGGTAATAAACAGGAAGAAACTCAACAAGATGGGCAATGATGCCGGGAACTCGTCAACTGTTGGCGGGGCCAGCGGCAAGTCTACTGAGAAGAAAAGCGATCACGACCTCGACACTGGGATCCCAACAGCGGCTAAGATCACGGTGGTAGCAGGAGTAGCATTTTTCCTGATAGGGGCTGTCAATGTGTACAAGTTCGCTGTTATGTTCATTAATTTTGACAAAGAGGTGCTGAGCCCAGCTCGGCCCTGGTCGTGGTGGTTGTACAACACCTTCATGAGAGCATTTGAGCTGGTCATGAATGCGATGATTGCCTTTGTGGGCTGCTTGCCATTCTACACGACCCATTAAAGGGTCGATGATTTTGTGTAGTATAAATAAATAAATAAATATATATATATATATATATATATATATATATATATATATATATATATATATATATATATATGGCATTGTTTGTTCTTAACGGATTTAATGTCATTGGGACGGTATCAGATGATTAATGAGCATTTTTTCTTGCAAATACACTTGCATTTTGTATCTTTTGTTTCACAGCCCCCCTGGGCACAGACCTCTTCCGGAAACGCATCGTGATTTTAGATATCTTAAAGATACTATAGCAAAAGAGGAAAATAATTGCTATTTCATTTAGTTTCCCACATTCAAACATACCTCTTGTCGATCAAATTTCTGTAAGGGAAATACTCTCACATGGTGAACTCTAAGGGTGTTTCTGAGTTAGGTGCTGAACGTTTCATAGCAACATTAAAGTTAAGTTTTCAAGTGCGCGAAATAGATGTATTTCTCACCCGGATTCCTCATCATTGTGACGTACGTACTTTTAAAGATTCCGCTAATCGATAGAGCGATTCCTATATAAAGCCAGATAAAGGGAGGAATGTATTTGATGTAAAAAAAATGCCCTTGAGAGGGTAGTATTAGCAATCAGTCAGTAAAACAAGTATATTAATAATAAGTGAGACATACATAGATTCTGTAAGTGTCACTTGAAGTGGCTGAAAGCATCCCACTTCTGTACTGTTAAAAAGTGTTTGCCTCTTCCCAGGCGAGTCAATAATCACCGAGCATTGCTTTTAGACCTAATCTCATACCCCCTTTATACTTTAAAATGGTCCAATCGACAGTTAGTGTCTAAACAACTTTCACCGATAATTTGCTTTCTTTGCCACACCCATTGCATCTTCTGATTTAAGTTGGAAGGTTCATGATATTAAATGTAGCATCATGGGATTATTGTATATTTATCTTGAAATAAGTAATGCATTGCGTGCTACATAATGTCTGTGGTTATATCTCATGCTATCCTAGTTTCCGGCCTAGTTTGATAGGTTGCGTGTCTCTTCTCCTTTCACTTTTTTGCTGTTTCAATGTGCCATGGAAGAGACACTGTCACTAAAAGTATGTCTGTCGGCCTTCTAATCAGGTAAAGGGGAGAACTCTTGCCTCCAACTTTGATATGGATAAATATTCTAAGGAAATTACCGCTAATGCCTCTATATGTGTACTTGTAGTATATTTATCATTATATTATGGCTCTATCAATCGGGATACAGTATATATATATATATATATATATATATATATATATATATATATATATATATATATATATATATATATATATGACCAGTACCGATTAAGAGGCAGTTCTCACTCACTTATAAAGTCACATTGATGATTATGATGCACCTTTACAAGCAGCAGGACAGTATACCCTTATATAATCACAAGGTAATCATATGATTCCCAATTGGGATGATTCCTGCAATCTTCAAATACAACATTATGTCGACACAAAATCTGGCTGTATTAATGTATCGCAGCATGAAATTGAAAGTCCAGATTAGCACACACACACTATAACCAAATTGCACAAAATGCTACAGTGGATTGACTGCCAGTAGGCCTAGATGAAATCTATGTAGCACTAACGTATATACATGGTCATGAAAATTTATATAGGAGATGATTGAACATAGAAACACACACTATTCCTTAATGTAATCTTTCACTCTTGTCTATATTTCCATCTGATAATTAGAGAAATAAACTAACCAAAAAAGAGACGATTCCTTTTGGCAGTTTTGCCTTAATAAATTTGTTATCTCGAACTACAATAACGAAAACGATCATGATAAAACTACGGATATTCATTCTCACTAATCTAACGTGATTGACTCAACCTTTCTTTTCTAAGGGGTGGGGGGGAGGGGAGGGGAGGTTGTTATTATCTACCTATACCTTTCACATGACAACGTCAGAGTCCACTGTGCGATATTGGCTGCAACCGACTCAATAGTGCTACAATCTAGTGGAGATTAGCAACACCAAACACTGGGATGGTAACAAGCCTTATGGTAATCTCAATCCTTGACCCCCGAGGTTTAAATTATCAACCCATTGTTTACCTGCTACTCCGATGCACGAGTGGCTCACAGGTGCTCCTGACTTCTCCCACTTCATGGTACCTAATTTGTTCATATTTCTCTCGCAACACAGCTACACAGAGAAAATAAAGGGAGTCAAAAGGGGAGTCCAGGCTTGCAGCCAGAATGACTCCCCTTTCTGACGAAAGGGAGTCAACTGACTCTCTTAAGGGAGTCTGGAGTTTTGCAGCCAGAATGACTCCCTTTTACTCCAAAGGGAGTCCAGGTCACCTTTGACTCTCTTCCAAAAGGGAGTCTAACCACTCTTCGACTCCCTTTCAAACAATTTGATTCCTCCTAAATACTAGTTATATCTAGACCTATGGTCTTTAGAGACCAGGTGTAATGTCAGTCATACTTCATCTTTAACACCTCTGCATTGCAGGGTTAAAGACATTAAAGGAAATTGACCTTCCTTCAGTATACATCAGTTGACATGATGAAGCAATTGACTATTTGTGCATTTAGCTTTCTGATATATGTCCAGAATTGGTGTCTAACACTTCTGAATGTAATTTAACTGCTCATATTTCAACTGATTTGTGCTATTCTACTGTATTTTATTTCGAGGGTATGTACTGATTGTATTATAATTGAATTCTGTCAATATAAATGTCATTGTCGTATATTCCAATCAAAATAAAGATAAGTGCATCCAGATAAATCCTCTATTGAGATAGTGCTTCCATCTAGTGGTTAAAAACTGCTTGACTCCCCTTGCATACACTGACTCCCTCAGGGTGTCCAGGTCATCTGTGACTCCCTTATTCACCGCTGACTCCCTCAGACTTTGCCAAAATATACCCCAGACTCCCTTTGTGACTGTTTATTCTCTCTGTGTAGTTACCGACGCCTTTGTTGTCCTCATCCGGCCATAGTACTTACAGCGCACTCTTATACATCAAAATGGGTCATTTCCTTCGGCTCAGAGTTTATATAGAAACTTTTAAATGGCTCAGGATTTCTCAGGGAAACTTTTAAATTCTGGATCGTTTGAGCAGTACAACGTCTTTGGAACCTTTAAAATAATGTGTCATACCAAATTGAGGCAATTCAATGTTTTAACTGCTGAATTGTAAGAAACAGTAAAGAGAAAACATAAGATGGAGCCTTCTTCACAGGACCTCAGAATAATACTATTCAGGTTCCAGAGGAACTTGGTATGTCAATACCATACATTTTACATGGTATTGACAGGCCTCATGTCTTGCCTGTCAATCCTAGGGGCAGGAGCCACAATTTCTACATTTCTTCTCATCCCTGAGGAGGAAGAGGAATATCCTAATCGTCTACCTATGTGTTGCTGATGGAGTAACTGCGTTCGAGAACATGTTGGGGTTATCTGGGTTGCAAAGGATGCATCACCGGGGCAGGGATACTGCATCTTCCACTCTGCTCTGACTAACTATTCCAGGTATAGTATTGTCTCTCCAACCCTGATTGAGATAGTCATATTCCTAATGATGTGTACCACATTTATTCAATTAATCATATAAATTTTTTATACTAATTTCGTATTAGCTGGGACACCACCCTGGTTACTCCTGGTGACTATGTGTTATATATAGCATATCATCTAGTCTTTTTTTCTATATAGAATATTCTTCTGAACCTAAACCCAAGTGTCTACCCTACATGTTGACATCACAGGGTCCCAATCGAAACAAAAATAGATTGGTCTGAGTCTGAAAATCTGTCTAAGGATACCAAACATGATATATGAAGATCTGACATCTACACATATCAAAAGCACCATATAATTTTTATTGTCAAGATCATGAGGAGGTCTAATAGATGTAAAATGCAAAGCCAGGGACCCCTAGTTCATGTTCTTATGGAGCCAACATATATATGCTCTTACATTGAATTTGACTGGGGTGCGTGTGGACCCCAGAGGATTATTGTTTCCAGCATAAAAGTTTCTCAGGATCCATGTATGACATATGGTGAATTTCGGAATACTACTTCAATGTTCTTTATAAGAAATTAGATGCCTGGGGTCCGTTTGGATCCCAGTTAGTAAGATAAGGGTTAAGACAGGATCTGCGGAAGGGGCCCTTAGTGCAAGGTTTATTTACGTCCCCATTCCCAGTACATGTCACCTATAGTGTATTCTCTCCTTGATGGTTAAGGCTGCATAGTGGGTTCCATCCTGGGTTGCAGGGTGCTGGGTCAGGATACACGGACGAGTCATCCCTCCTGGTGTTGGATAACCCCTGGACCTCACCAGCAGGTGCTCTGTGCCAAGGGCTTGGAGATGATGGCCTACCTGTGGATACTGGTATTCTATATAATCATTATTGTCTACTTGGCTAAACAGGTAAGATGACAAACTATGTTCTTATGTGTTATAAAGGCACTGAAATAAATGGTGTGTTTCAGATTACCCCACTTAGCCTATAAGCGGGAGTCAACCCAGACATGTTCTCTTCGATTTTGAGAAAGCATACCAACTTTAGCCCATTGTTTGAGCGATTCCTTTACTGATTTATTCATCAAGTTTGGTCTGTGCATATTGCATTACACACAGAACAATAATTATTGTTCACACCTATTGTCCCTACCCCAATCAGCCAGAGTGTATATATATATATATATATATATATATATATATATATATATATATATATATATATATATTATATATATAACTATATACTCCCAGGTATATATATTCAATTAATGAGTGATACGAAGGTACTACCTTTCACCAGGTCGCATGGATATCTATGACGTCATACATAACATTTCCTCCAGTATATAAGCCCCAAGAGTTGAACAAACGGTCAATTGGCTTCATATGCTAGAGCGGCACACACCACGCTGGGTGGTGCTGGAAATTTTGAACTTTAATTGTTATTATCTTATATTGTGATTATATGTATATTTATAATTGTGTTGTTATTTATTGTCTATTGTGATTTATTGTCTTATAAATAAAGGCATGTATAGGATTGATATTGACAAAGTATATATATATTGTTATTACCATAATCTCTTAGTGCTGCCATGTCAATAAAGTCCAAACTATTGTATTGTTTCACGTCTACCTCCTGGATGGCTCATGACAAATTCCTGCTGCTGGTGCCTGGGGTCATTTGAGGGAGCGCCTCATGATTGCTGTGCGTACATCATTTATGACCCCCTACAGACAAGCATGAGTGCACTGGCACTAAATGCTCCCTTAGATACATAGGAAACTTTCAGCCATCTTGTCAATTTTAGAATAAGACTCCCATTCGGAGAAGAAATACATTGCATGCGGGTAACTGTTAATGTTTGAGACCAAGGACTAGGCATACATATTTGACACACACATTTTTCTTAAATCGTATACAAATTCCTCTAATTCTAAGTTATTCGTTTTGATGGGCCAATGCAGTAAATCTATACACCTCCAGGAAGTTTCAACATGCTGCAATGATTAAACGCTTTTCTTCACCAATTCTGTTCTTAAAAACGGCAGATTGCAGTGAGCATGGAACTGACGGGAAGTATAAGAGCCCCATGGAGGAGTGCTCTTGAAATGATAAGTGGAGTAAACCGGAAGTTGTTGATGGTTCCGGTTGCCTTCATCCTGCTGCGTATTTGGGGTAGTTTCGGTTTATGGTGAATGCCTTTGACTATAACCGAACTCTTGGGGCTTCTTCAATATGGCTGGCTCCTATGCAGCAGGGCTGGGCATATTTGAAAATCCTGGAGCCAATGCTAGCCAGGCTGTAGCCGAGGACCGAAAACCTTGCATATAAGGGCAGCGGAACCATTTGAAAGTTTGGGGGGGGGGTGCATAGGGGGATGGGTGGGTAATTTCTGCTGATACTTGCAAAAGATACTAAATTATAGACTGAATAGACTTATTGTCATAGCGGGGTCTCCTCAGGAAAACCTGTTACATTCAAATATTTTTTTACGAAAGTTGTGTCTAGGCTGAGGGCACCCATATTGAAAAAGCATAGTACTTAGGGGTGAGGGTGATTGAAAAATTTTGAAAGTCTGGAAAGTAAATGGTGCATTCTGATGCAACTTAGCACACAATTTCCTTCTCTCTCTTATCCAAGAAACCCAGATCTACCAGGGACCTTATTGTCCTAGGCCCCCATATCTCTCCACATACCAATGCTATATCCCAAAACATTATTCTCTACCACCACCCCCTACAGAAATCTTTTGAAAGTTTAGAAGTAAAATTAATGTTGCAGTTTGATGAGGCCTTATAGCATAATTTGCCTGCTCCATTGGATTGATAATGTAGGCCCTATAATGGTGCAGTGATACTGTCCTAAAAAGTGAAAATATGAAAAAAAAAAGTTGGGGGGGGGGCAAAAACATATCCCCCAACATAAAAGTCGAGGGGGCATATATATGCCCCCTGCCCCCTGGTTCCACCGCCACTGATTATAAGCCATAAAGCAATCTTGTGGCACTCCTTTGGGCTGAATCTCTAGGGCACATAAGAGGGGGGGATATACGCCCGACGCTGGCCATTTAGATCCTATGCTTGTGTCATTCCGGCAACACTGTGATAGGCTCATCACAAGAAAAGGGCGCTGAATTCGCAATTGATAATGGTAACTAGTGGTGTCACAGTACTAATAGGACCAAGGACTTTCTAATTTCCCCCCCATCTTCCACCATAAAACTGGTGTCAATTGGGTTTTAATTTGATGGCGTTCATAGATAAAGGCTAAAATTAAAGCTGAAGTCATTCTTGATTTTTTTTTTAAGCATGGTCAACCATAACCGAGTCAGATCCGTTTTTTGCACCAGTTGCCATGGAAACCACCACGTTGAATAAATTAAATGATACAGGTGCCCCTGAGAGGTCACAAATGTGACCCCTCTCTGACACAATAGGTTTCCATGGTGACCAAAATTTTTTTCCCCCCAAATCGTTACCTTTCTTCTGGTACCAAAATTATTAATCTGCGATAAAAATAAGGTCCCCTGGCACTGATTATACCAAGCAAAACATTGTTTTTAGTTGGGACTATTTAGCTGTCCTAGGTTTACTGGGGCGGAATACTGCTGTGACACCTTAACAGCTGGGGTCATTTTTTCCGACAATATATAGATTGCCCAGAAATAAAGATATTTACCTCCCTGACATAAATCTCAACTTTTTACATGGAAAATTTGTTTATTTATGACCATTGAGCCTATTGAAATATGGCTGAGAGGTCCCTCAGGGGTCATTTTTTTTTGTATTTTAGGGGTAAAAACAGGGACCTATCTTTGGCTTGTTCTACCGAAAAATTGGATCTGATTTCGTTATGGCAAACTACCCTCATATGATGCCTTAACACATTGATAACAATAATGTATAACTGGTTAAGATCCCATCTAATACCTAAAAGCATGAGAGTAATCAAAACAAGGGCAATGTCCCCAAAACTAGGCCAAAATCTGCATGATTTGGTGCAAAATGTGGTATTTTTTGGATGATGGCTTGGGCTATCACAGGCGGAGGGGATGAGAGGGGGTTTAGGTTCTAATGTGGTGGTGTTTTCGTGTTTTGGGGGATCTCTAAAGGGAAGCTATAATACCATCCGACTCGGGTTTCCACCAGTTATGTTTCACCTCAGTCTCATCTCCACTCACAGTTTAAACTGTATCTTTGGGGAATGTTCTTAAGCTAGCGTCAAGTAGTAGAGCTGTGTTTAAATCCAATAGCCCATTTGGAAAGAAATCACAATTGGGTACTCCATCTCCAAGGGTTTTTATTGAATAGGTATATATGCCAATCCAAGGTCGAATACAATTCAGACTCCAGCGTCGATTTCACATTTCAATTTGGTATTCATAAACACACGCCTTAAACAGGAAGAAATTTCAATAATTTAGATCCAATTAATTTTCAAAGTCAATGGTATCAATATCCATAAATCTCAAATAATAATGCCACCACATTTCATCAATAACATCATATACCGAATCTCGGGCATGAGTAATTTCCATCGCCATTGAATGTACTTAATTCCACACAATTATAAAACCTTTACAAGTTTTCATCCTCATTAAAATTCCACAATGCAAGGGTATTTCCAAATCACAAATTTACAAATGTCGTCGTATTTCAGAGTATGATAACAAATGGCTATCACAATGCACAATCACAAACTATGGGTGTCTTCAAACTCCATCATGGCATAACTCCAAGTTAAATCAATAATCACAAATGGCTATCACAATACACAATCACAAACTGTTGGTGTCTTTAAATTCCATCATGGCATAACTCCAAGTTAAATCAATAACTCCATAGTGAGATGTTCAAGTGAGCATTGAGAATATACTAATGGGTAGTGAGACCAGGTGAAAGCTAACCAAATCTAAGTCCTTCTGATGTGTGGTTCCTCTATGTAATAAACAGATCCTCTAGAGTGTGTCTAGATCTCCAATTGAACGAAGTTAAGACTTCAGAAAGCATCCTAGATAGTGACCAAAGCTCCAGTAAATACTATTCAGAATTTCAATCGATTCCTACTTGTGGGCTGTCGAATATAAATCTCTTCCCCTATAATTCCAGGACGGACCGTGAATCCCTTAATTCTGAGCACAGTCCCACCCAGCCCCTTTAGCTCCAGCCTTATATACTCCCAGACTGCCGGTGGTTTTGGTCTTTTGCCATCCGACACCCTTTGAACACACCCATCCACTCATAAGGACATAATCTCCACTGTTGTCACCTGGACCCCCAAGACCTACATGGGCAATCCAATACACTGACTCAGCCTTCACAGCCGTGCCTGGCATCCTATAGGGCCATAACATGCCACGCCCACTCTAGGCTTCATGTGACTAAGGACTTATAGAAACATTCTTAACTGTTCCTGGTGACATATCGCATTCAAAAGTTTTCTTTCTTTGTCACATACTTTTATAACAAACATTAATGTATACTACAGGAATATACCTGCAGACACTTAGTATGGAGGAAACCCCGTGTCTTTATTTTATTTCCAGAATTACTATTGTAACTCCCCAAACAATAGCGATCGAATTGTCGCTCTTCTTGGTTCCCTATAACTCAGGCTGTTTATTTTCCCTAGCAACGCTTGACTACACAATTAAAAATTCTGAGGTTTGACTAAAATCCTATTTTCAAAGGAATATTCCATATGTTTTGAATAGAAGAAGCATAATTTGTGCTATTTATTAGCATTTCTAGAGGCTTTCAAGGTCACTTTTATGGAGAAGCCCTGGAACCACTTTCTGTGCCAAGTAGCCGCAACTGCCCCCATCTGGAGCGAAAAAAGGTCAATCATATGCAAATCCCAGACAAATTCAAAGAAAAAATTACCATAGTAGCTTTTCCTACACTTAATTTAGCTTTTTTAATACAAAAAATTCATCCAGTTTGGATTGAGTCCTTACAAGAGCCCAAAATGTGGCCAAAATCACCCCACTCAGCCACCCAGTTAAGGTGTCACAGCACTAATAGGGCCAAGGACATTCTGATTTTCCCCCATCTTCCACCATAAAACTGGCGTCAATCGGGTTCTAATTTGATGGCATTCATAAATAAAGGCTTAAATTAAAGCTGAAGTCATTCTTGTTTTTTTGGCATGGTCAACCATAACGGAGTCAGATCCGTTTTTGCACAAGTTGCCATGGAAACCACTGCGTTGAATAAATTAAACGATACAGGCGCCCCTGACAGGTCACAAATGTGACCTTAGACCCCTCTCTGACACAATAGGTTTCCATGGTGACCAAAAATCTTTTTCCCCCCAAATCGTTACCTTTCTTCTGGTATCAAAATTATTAATCTACGATAAAAATAAGGTCCCCTGGCACTGATTATACCAAGCAAAACACTGTTTTTAGTTGGGACTATTTAGCTGTCCTAGGTTTACTGGGGTGGAACACTGCTGTAACACCTAGTGTAGTCTGTGAACATGCCCCCGAAGAAAGTTTTTGATTTTAGAGGTCATTTGGTGCATTGTGGTGCATTTTGAGAACCTGATATCTCAAACAATTTATCACAAAATAGTGGCCCCAAGGGGTTAAAAATGACATGGTGACATTTGGTCATTTTGAGGCTTTTCAATGGCAAAAGAATTTCTCAAATATCCCTATTAGAATCAAAGTTATGAAGTCATTACCAGAAGTCATAATACATCTTTTGACATTGATATTTTCAAAGAAATCTTAACATCTTTAAACAGGTGTAGACACTAACGCTGGCCCGGCAGCCATTGGCCTTTTGGCTGTGGGCCCATAGTTCTCTCAATAATTACCTTCCTGTGGGTCAGGGATGGCCCACAGAAGGTTACAGAGGGGCATCTATAAAGGTTAATTCAAATGAGTACATGTATAGGCTTCTTATTGGTCAATGGTCCTGACCATTGCGCCTTACTACTTTACTATCTCGCACCAGCAAAATGAAAGGTTCTCACCTCTAAGTATATCCTAGCCTCTTAGTAGGAACAAGGGGTAGATATTTTCCAGTCTGAAGAGTCTAACAGGCAAGAAATAGCAAGAAATGCCACAGCCGATCATTCCACAAGTACAGTGTCTAGAAATTTTAGTTACAGAATTCCCTGTGGTCTCTATATAGTGCCTTTATAGCTCACGACCCTTACCTACTTTGTAATGTATGGTTGCCTCTAGTATCTAATCCCCTTACTCATCACAGTTTGCACTTTTTGATTACATTACCTCCTTCCTTCCCCACACACTACACTTTATACAGGCTTTTAACACCTTATATTGACGTCTGCACTCACCTGCACATCGCTCTTACACAATAAGACATATAACAATCATCTCAAGGCCCCATGCCGACCTTCCACCCTCCCCTCACATAATACAAGCTTCTAGCACCTTATATTAGCATCTGCACTCAGCTACACACTGACCTTACACACTGAGACATACAACGATCATCACAGTGCTCTCTACCGACCTCCCACCCTCCCCTCACATAGTACAAGCTTCTAGCACCTTATTTTGGTGTCTGCACTCACCTACACACAACCCTTACATACTAAGACATATACCAATCATCTCAAGGCCCCATGCTGACCTCCCACCCTCCCCTCACATAGTTCACATTTCTAGCACCTTATATTAGCGTCTGCACTCACCTACACGCCACCCTTACACACTAAGACATATAACAATCATCACAATGCTCTATACCAAACTCCCACCCTGCCATCACGTAGTACAGGCTTCTATACCTTATACTGGTGTCTCCAATAACAACACTAACACCTTATAAGATAGTTACTTGCTGTGAAGTTCCTCCAGTCTTGGGTTAAACCACTTGATATTCTTATAAATGCTTAAGATATTACTGTAATCAACTCATAAATGTAATTTAGATTTAGATGACAGTATATATATATATATATATATATATATTGTAGCGTTTTCCGACTCTATGGTTAATAAAGAATTACACAACTCCGACAGCTTGACTTCAGTGTCTTTTATTTCCTGGCAGTCCTCGCCACACCATCTAAGTCTTATATCGTATATATTAATCCGGAGATAAGCCTTTTAGAGTTCTGCTCCTCTCTGTCTGCAACTCGGAACTGACTAATCGGAGTAACAACTCCCTTATTTATACATAGGCAGATACTCCGACCCCGGCCCGCTTTACGGCAGGCCAGCGTCGGAGGATCTCCTCCGCCGACTACTATTGCCGACGTAACCGCGTTACTTCAGGACCGCTGGCCTCGCCGCCCCCACACCAGGATGGTTTCGGCTCCGCCAACGGCCCCTCCGTCTCCGCCACAATATATATATATATATATATATATGGATTATTTTGTTAATTTGTGAAACAGTATAAGAATTGAATGTTGAGTCATATGTTAGAGAGGATCAGTTTATCAATCCACTGATGCTGAACTTGTCAGTGGGAATGAAGGTCCTCTCTTTCTTCATTGTTCACCTAAAAGCCCACATAGCAGAATCCATTTTGGTTGGTGGTATTTCATTTGTTCACATGGCTTGAATCATGAACAACATGATATATGGGCAATGACATTTTAATTGTCACTATGATGGATTACATAATACAGGTGGTTTGTGCTGAACGAACAATGAACAAGAGTCTACTTTTGACAAAAAGGAAGCGTTTTCGGGCAAATTTCGTGTTTTTCAAGAAGATTTTCCCAGCAAACTAACATTTTTGAATCAATTTTCAAAAAGTGATTTTTTTCATCATTTCCCCCAGGGCACTCACCCCAGCCCTACCGTTCCCCTACTGCCCCTCTCCTCCTACCCTCAATGGTGGGACTGGGGTGAGGGTAGGAGGTGATTACAAATCGGGTTGCAAATTCAGTGTGCTTTGCTTGGAATGACTAACTCCACCCATTCTATTACATCATATGGCCAACATCTATGTATACATGCCCCTCCCCTCCCACCTTCTTAAATCACTGGATCCATCCCAGTACAATTGTCAGTGTATACCTTTCAGTTAGACAAAAAAAGTGACAAGTGACATGTCCATTCCCTAAAAATGTGACATGTGACCTGAAGCCTTGAATTTCGGTGACATTGTGACATCAAGGGGGGATCCCTTAGGGGCCCTAAATACGAAGGATCAGTGGGGGTGGAGCAGCCAAATAAACTTGTATGGGGGATGGGGGTTTAAATTTTGTTATTTTCTGTATTATCTATGTTAAATGATGTTGGAGTAAGTATGTATATTGCACCCCACCCCTCTTGGGCCTTGGCATCCCTATCAAAAGACTCTTTTTCAACATATCCCACTCCAAATCTTACACCGCCCCCCTTGCATTATTGAGCGGCTCTGACTGATTGGAACAGGGAGGTGGGGTTGGGGCCATTTTCCTAAGAACCTTTTGAAATTTTCCATGTCAAAATATGCATTCTGATGACTTCTGTGGATCATTTCATAACTTTGGTTCTACTAGGAATATTTGAAAAATTCTTTCACTGTTGGAAAGCCCAGAGTCTGAAGAACAGTCTGGAGGTAGATGTTGCCATTTTCAAGGCCATTGTCGCCACTTTTTGGATACATGGCGACAGCTGCCCAGCCCTGTGCAGGTAATCTAATCACTCAGTGGTCAATCTCAGCGCTCCCATCCCAGGTTTTTGGGTAACCGTTGTGTTTTAGTAATGTAAGACACACTGTAAACCTAAAGCCACCCAAGAAAATCATGTTTTTTCATCAAGAGTCAATGCTTGAAAATGGAAGCGTTCATCCCCGACCCAGCTGCAACCCCCTTCTAGGCTCTTAATAGCTATACGAGATGGGTAGTATATCGGACTTATTATTATAGGCAGTCAATATGAGTAGTATGTAGAGGTAAACTTAGCATATAGCTACAACTATTGAAATCCGATTGACCTACTTACGAACCAGAAGTGACCTTTTGACTCCGACCTCTTGACCAATCTGAGGTCAGCATTTCACCGGAAGCCATGCCCATGACCATACATGGACATGTGACCCCGTTTCTCAAGCTCTGATTGGCTGAGATGTGCTTGCCATGGCAACCAACAAAAATTAACAAACTGTGTTTGGTGGACGTCTGACACCTAGTTGACCCTACTTATAGCTGGGGTTAGTGCAACCTCTTGTGGTTAGGACATGACATATTTTTCCCATATTGATGCATATCAATGCAATTTAACTGTTATGACAAGAAAAGACACCCTCAACATACGAATGTGCTTTAACCATTAAAAGGCTTGTACATATGCGACAGAAAGAGCTGTTTGCATTTAGTGATTCAGCTCTTGTCTAGCGCATTGACTTTAAGCTTTCTTTCCAGGTATTAATATAACACGTGCTACCGATTCTAGCCATGTTTGCAATAGCGGGTTCAAAACATGCCTGAGCCAGAAAGTAGGTGGAGTTGTTTTTCACTGAAGCTAAAAGCCCTGAAAGGTACCCTTCCTTGAAATTCAGCTCGAATGAAAAATGACTTTTTACACCGACCAAGTTTAAAGCTGAAAGTTCCAAGGTGCATTGTAGACAGGTGAAACATATGTGAGCCAGCAAGCAGAAAGGACAGTTACTGCGGGATTTAGTACCAGATTTAGCCACCAGGGGGCACCACTATGGACTAGAATTGGAAAAATATGACTAAAACTGTTATAGGGTACTTTTTTATGGAGAATTCAATGGTTTTTGATAAAACGTTCTATTTTGGGTGGAAAGGTTCCAAATTTGGCATGTAAAAAGAATGTTTTTGGGCCAAAATAGGCATTTTTGGTGATTTCTGTTGCCATGGAAACATGATTTTCATTCTAAATAGGAAAATCAATGATCCCATTTGAAGGAACATCCCACAAGGTTTACTATGGTGAAAACAGAATGAAAATACCATTTCTAGATCAAAAGTTATGGGCAAAAGAATAAAAATTTATACGAATTTAGCTAATTAGCATAAATTATGCTAATTAGCTATATATCTCATGACCAATTAGACATAGAGCTTATTAACATATTAAAAATGGTCACACCTACCAATATCTAGCAAGCCATTCCTCCAAAACTAACAGGAGTATCTTCTCATGCTATGTATCACTGTAAAGCTAGTGATTTGAATTTTAAAGTGGACTTTTAGCACGGAGCACCCTTTCTCCTTGCCCCTACACATATGGTTTCACATATTTTGCCAATGTTGAGATCACTTTTACAATGGCATAATACACCCACTTTGGGGTAAATTTCTAGTTCCTGAAGGTATGCTGCAAATTCTCGCACACTGCCTAGTGTGTACCTGGTATAATGCCGTGGACATGACTCTTTAGTGTGTAATTGGTATACTCCAATACACCAGTCCCTTGTCTGCAATGTAACATTGTTATGGTTACAGTAGTTAATGTAAGTGCCAAAAGCATCCCAAAAAGCCTCTTTAAAGAACTTGCACATATTTACGCCATTTAAACAGTGGTCAACAGTGTCTGGTTCATCTCCTCTAAAATATTGAATGTTGTCTACAGGAATCGTTTCCCAGAAAAAGTTTTCTTCACATCCGCATAACACACTACTTACATCATTGCCTGGAGTAATTGCAGAAGGTTTACCTATGTTGTACTCGACTGTAAATAAGGTCGCATATGAAATTCAACAGGAGGGTTAGACATTTTTACCTTTTCACACAGAATACTTTTACAAAGTATACACATGACAGAATACAACCTTAAACTATGCAATTTTTTACTTTTTCCCTTTTTTTCCTTTTACTTTTTTCTCATTTCTTTACTTTTTCCACACAGCATGCATAATAGAACACAACCTTATCCTTTAATTTTTACTAAAACATTTACAAAAATGCTTATGCAAATGACTTGCTTAACCTCTGAATCACTTTTTTGAAGTGGTAAATCTGACATTGTAAACACTTTTGTATCATTTTCTAAACCACCTATAGATTTTAAAGTTGCCATCATAAGTTTCCATGTAAGGAGAGTTTTTTTTCTATTTTCAATGCATGCTACACTATAGTTTCTATTCATTAAGATACACCATGACGTTTTTTGATGGTTGTAACACATGAGCACCAGTTGTTGTACTGGTACATATACGACAATGCTATGAAACACATTCAATTTTGACACGGGAAGAGATGTTGACCAGATTTAAAGAAAAAAAAAGCTGTTGACCACTGACCTTTTTCACTCTTAGAAACTCTTGAAGTCTTGTTGCAGAAGTGGTCCCACACGTGTTAGAAGAGTTTCCAGCACTTGAGGCATAACGGAGTGGGCACAGTGTGAGGGACAGGTGGGAAGGTGTGTGGCAAAAGGCTCAGAACGGTTCATTTCATTTATGTAGGACTAAGTGCTAATTTGGATAGTACATGCACCCTTGTAATGGTTTACCAGAACCGAAGCAGGGAATGAAGCAGGCACACCAGTGGAGATGTCCAAATCCTCTATGAGGTAATGAACGATTGGCGTTTCCTGAGAGGGTTGGAGGAAAATATCTCGGTGGTGCTTAGATGAAGCAGGCACACCAGTGGAGATGTCCATATCCTCTATGAGGTTAGGAACGGTTGACGCTCCCTGACAGGCTTGGAGTAAAATATCTTTGTAGTGCTTTAGGAGAGCTGGACATTTGCTGATGAGCCGTCTGACCTGGGGAGGTGAAAGGTTAATACACCTTTCAAAGGGTTCACCTATGTAGGAGCGAATGGCCAGACCTTTTACGTTGGGTTCCTTGTACACCTCTATGCATGTGTTCTTGTCATTTTCGGGGTAGAAAATTTGGTTAGGAACAGGTGTAATATTTAGACCGCTCACTTTTTCCATAGGATTCATAGGCCGTTTTGTGAAAATTATTTTGACGTTCTCATTTTCACCTACAGACCAAAGGTGTACCGGTCTTGGTGCCCGTGGAGGTGCTGGTGCTTGCTTTAATACTGCTGCTGCCGCTGCTGCTGCTCCTTCTGCCGCTTTAGAGATTTTCTGCTTTTCACAACCACCACTGCACACTTCTGTGCTTGTATAATAAACGTTTCTTGCGCTTTTATGTTTGAGCTAAGATGAAGGGCAGTAAAAGTAGGCAGTAAAAGCGGGCATGCACCATTGCACCTAACCAGGTGTGATACAGCATCATTTCCCTCACTCACTCATTAACAACACTCTCTTTACCGCACCGTTAAAACAATAAACCCCTGCATATCGCCTTGTACAACTTAGCAGTTTACATCTTGTTTACAACGTTACAAGCTGTTCAAGACCATATATGCTACATTGCTATAGAGTTCAAAAGACAGTTGCACACCCAATGGTATCTGTGTTCCTGGATCAAAGCCAGTTGTCCGGTTTTACCACCATACCTTTTAGTCCTACTCAATTTTTTTTTTACCAAAACTACATACAAGCATTAAAAAGTGGTGGTTTTCTTTTTTACCACCTGCTTCCCGGCTCACTCATCATCCCACCACACCGTAAAGCTCCTAAAAAAATTGCTGGACACTAAGTGAGTGAGTGAGTGGACCGTGTGATAGTGCACCCCCTGCACCCACACCTTTCCCTGTCCTCCACCCCAAAGAGGTGAGCGGCTGCAGTTAGGTTGTGTAAACTATTATAAACACTGTCAACAAGTTGATGTTCCTTGCTCACTGCTTTTCTCCTTCACTTACCCTACCCTATTGTACTACCTACTTTAGCTTAGTTTACCTTTAAATCTTAGTTAGGTGCTTTTCCCCAGTATGTAATTACATTAACCCACTTAAACCGACCAACGAGCTGTCGCTGTGCACTCACTGCTCAACCGATCTCATAACTCCCGCTTCACTGCATGTGCACGAACGGTCTAAAGCGCTGGAATGGATTCTCCACTCACCGAGCGCCTCGAGTGCAGGGTTCAAATCCTGCTGACGGCCTCGAAAGACGTACAGTGTTACCTCGAGCAGTGCTGGAGCACACAGGTTCGAATCCTGCTGATGCTGCACAAAAAACGCACGGCGTTTGTCCTAATTAGTCTTGTACATGGTGCACTCTGCCACGGCATGCGTGCCATATGTTTCAGGATCAAAGGAAAAGTCTCCAGTTCTACACCTCATAACGGTCTTCCACAACAACTCGTCAGCATCAACCACTGGACACTGCTTCGTGCTTGTATAATAACAAACGAATTCCACTCTCAGGTGTACGGATCAAAAAGAAAAATAGGCAACACAGTTTACCCCCTCAGCTACGCCATAACATTTTCCCCACCACAAGGTTACACAAATAAATGACCCTATCAACATGTTCTAATTAACCTTTTACATGGTGCACCCTACCGTGACACGCGTAACCCTCGTCATAACATTTTCCTCACTACCACCCCCGCCGCCCCCAGCACACAACCATCGCTGGTCACTGGTTCGTGGACGAATAACAATCAATTTTCTTTTGATGTTTTCAAGGTAAAATGAAGAAAGCGGAAAAATTAGGTAGAGTAGGTGGGGTAGGGAGGTGTAAAAGAGGTGGGGTAGGGGTAGGGTGGGTAGGCTAGGGTAGGATGGGGTAGGGGTAAAGTATGGGGTAGGGGGCACCCCTTAAGTATTTTAGGGAAAACAAGGGGGCACCACACGCGCGCATATGTATAACATACACACACCCCCTACCTTACTTTACCCTATATAACCCTAACCCACCTACCTACCTACCTACCTACCTACCTACCTACCTACCTATCTACCTACCACCACCACAGGAATCATTGATATTAAAAGAGGAGGTGAAATGTCCCAATTTGTTTGACTACAGTGCAGAATGAAGGCAGGACACTGAGCATGACACAGGAACAGAGCCAGTTGGATACTAGTTACAATGTCTTCACACATTTGCAGCACTGGAACAGAACTACACTGGAAACGCACTGATCACCAAGCGCACATGTGCGGAGAGAGAGAGAGAGAGAGAGAGAGAGAATTGGAGAAGTGGTTTTAGTGCTTTAGTGAGTTTAAATTTTCAGTGCTTTTGGTGATTTAGGAGAACTACACTCCAGAGAGACACTTTCTGCTGATCCCACAATTGAACCGGCTGTGGCGATATGCTTGTATGTGACAATGAGTCTTGTGCTCGAACTGTAACAGTTGGGGTACGGACCTCCTCAATAGCTATTAGGATGAAGCATACTTATATACCCATTGGTCATGTAGAACCTACGAATAAGGTGAGTGAGTAATAGATTTTTAACGCCATTTCGACATCTAAGGTCATATTCATGGCGAGAACGACATTACACAATTTCACAGAGGAATGTATCGGTGCCCGCGCATATGTGCACCACACACATCCTGAGGGGATAGGATAGAGGAGATATAGACCCTTTTAAGTGGGCTAGGGAGGCCCGCTACGAATAAGGTGTGGACTAAAGTAAAAAAATAGAAAGCGAACAAACTACACCATCTGTTGTATCTTGTGCAATTTGTTCTATTGCTACAAGCTGTGATTTTTCATTTTCAAATAAAATAGGACATATAAACCACATTTTTTCCAACATAAACGTAATACTATGTGCTTAGGCCAAAAAAAAAGAAGTGTGTTTCCAGTTACATAAACTGAAATTTTTTTGTTGTTGGTAAGCTTGCTTTTACCTTAGCTCACAGGAACATTCTTCCTTTCCTGGACTTATTTAGCCCCTGATCTTGACCAAATTCTAGAGTAGAATGAGGTAAATAAACTCTTAAGTACCAGGTTCAGGGAAAAAGGAGGACAAACAGAATGTTTTCAACCCCTTGACGGGGGATCAAAATAATTTCACCCGTTTTCAGCAAAAAAAGCTACTATAGGTTAAAATGGCACACAGCACACGATTTTCGGCCCTGCGGGTGAACAAAAAAATTTGACCCTCAAGAGGGGGGGCAAATTATTTTTTTAACAGGTCCGTGTGCAAACCCACCAGCACATTCCCCCCATTAAAATATCAGTCCCTTAGGGACGAGTCATTTATTACCAGCTGGTGGGTAGATAAATAAAAATAATAATATATGTAATTATACATTTGTGGAATGACATGTTGTGATGAATACTAGTTGTTGGATCACCCATATTTAGTTTGGACCACTACCTCCACTATCAAGTTTTTTGGTCCAGAAATGGGCAAACTGCCAGACAAAATGTCTGACTGAAATCTATGGACCCTGAGCTCGGGTACATTTTGGTTTTTACAGCATACAAATTGGACCATTGGACATAATTGTGAAATAATGATATAATGTGAAGGACAAAAAGAAACTATTTACTCCACCTGGATGGTGTTCTAGAACTAATGCACACTCTTGCTCCTTGGATCTGCGAACTAAATTAATGCTACATCTGATGGACACCACTATAACCAATATGTGTATCACATGACCTGTCTACACATCTTTCTTCAACGAACTTGGGGCTTGGTAGGGCTTGGGGCTTGGTAGGGCTTAATTTTAACTTACCTCAAAGGTGATATGCCTCGCACACCACGTAAACCTGCTAGGTACTCTTCACCTAAACCTTCGCCGAAAAAGAAAAAGGCGGTTACCAAAGCTGCCAAGCCTGCACGTCCTAAAAAAGACCAAGCCCCGGCCCAGGAATCTGAGTCGACCCTTGACGCACGTGTAACTAGTCTGGAAGGTGAGATAAAGGATATAAAGTCAACATCTGATGAAATTCTTAGAAATCTCAAGGCCTTATCTGGTGATAAGACTGACTCCAGCTCTCCCAATTCTGATGCGCCACTTGTTCAGTTATCTGAGGACGTGCCTTCCCCAACTGTCACACCCATCCATGCGGCGGCTCAACACCGTAGGGATACCCGTCACAAGCCTTATGAAGTGCCCCAACGTACTGTGATAGCTACACAAGGTGCCTCTGTCAACGCACATGTTCGCAGGGATGACATCTATGATATCATTTCAGCTGCGGCCCCGATTGCTGGCCGTGTGTTACCTGTGTCATCAAGGGATGCCACAGATGACCTGGTGGCATCTCAAGTCCAAACTCTGCTTACTTCTGCGCAACAACGGTCCTCTGTAAAAGGTAGACCGACCCACCCACATCACTACGTATTCAGGAGGCCGACCAGGGTAAAAACCACATTAAAGTCTCTAACCCCACCTGAGTATATCTGGGGCCTGTTTAGACTAATGAATGACCATGTCACAGAGGATGAGGTCCGCCCATGTATAGCCAAGCATATCTATCAGGTAGTAGAGGATGCTAAAGACTATGCCTGGTCCCAGGTTAGAGAATGGTCCAAGGAAGTCCTCACAAAGATTAATGACGACCTGTTCTCCTGGTACGATGAGACTGAAATAAGGTCCCTACGTGATAACGGCTCAAGATTCAAGTCGGGTAAACTGAATGTTGCTGAAACGAATGATAAGTCTGATAAACATGCTGACAGCTCTCGCCTAAGGCAATGCCCTCCAATAAGGCCACCCCTTAACAGGCCTGATGTCCCTTGCGATGCTTGGAACAACTTCCATCAGTGCGTTCTCCCAGACGCACATGTTGACAATACTGGTAGGCCACAAGGTCATCGATGCAGGTATTGCCGTAATTCACTCAACAGCATAAACTACCACCCGGAGTCAATCTGTCGTAACAAAGTCCGAGCTCTAGGACAGGTACAGTTTCAGCAGCACCAGTTCCCACAGTTCTCAGCCCCTACACAGATGTCACACCCTGCGCAACAGCCTACATTTCAGCAGCAGGCTGGATCAGACCGGCCTACTGCCTAGCTCTCCACATTTTCCTGGGCCTGCTCCCCGGAATCAGGTGCGAGATGCCTGGACCCCCGGCATAGCACCCTGCATAACACCACTTTTGCCTGAATTACAGGTCGAAGATCAGTGCTCATATAGTGATCATATCTTTGAAAGTCCTTCAAGCTGTAGTGTCACAATCTCATACTTTGATTGTTTACTGGATGGTCCGCTTGATACAGGTGTTCAGGATCGAGGATATTACTGATGACGTTGATTGTGTTCTCCCTAGTATACTAAGTGAGAAAGCTGTAATTCACCCGGTGGTCTCGTTTGAATCTGCTTATTTTAATGAAGAGCTATACTATGAACCACTTGGCGTAGGTCCTGAAGAATACGCGCCAATTAAAGATGACATATGGCCACAGCTTAATCACATTGTGTGGTCTGATCAGGAGGTATATGCTAAACTGTACTCTACTTTGAGACCATCAGCTCTGCCTAACCATTTGAGTTTCAGGTAACCGGTACCATCTGCACTAAATATCCCCAACTGGAGACATGTTACAAGGGTACCATGACTATAACCTCTTAGATTATCTGGAATTTGGATGGCCAGTAGGCTATACTGCTCCGGTTCCCCCTGTTTTAGTTGGTGACAATCACAGCTCTGCACTTGACCATCCTCAACAAGTTAAGAGTTTATCGACAAAGAGCTCAGACTAGGGGGAATTATTGGCCCATTTGAGGAACCTCCATTCACCCCATGGGTACATACAGCCCCCCTCTTAACCCAGCCAAAGAAAGGTACTAAAGAAAGAAGGGTCATCTTGGATCTGTCTTATCCGGAGGGAGCACAAACAGTCAATTCTGGTATTACTAAGAAATTACTGGATGGTAGGCCACATAAGTATACCCTCCCTACCGTGGAAGATCTAGCTGTCATTGTTAAGAGCCTTGGTCCCTCTTCATATGTCTGGGGTGCAGATTTACATCGAGCCTATAGACAACTGCAGATCTGCCCCTTAGATATACCACTACTGGGCTTCAAGCATGACGGACAGTATTATCTGGATGTATGCCCGAGTTTTGGATCCAGACTATCAGGTGGTGCTTGTCAACGCACAACGTTAGCTTTGTGCTACCTGATGAGGTCCCTTGGATTCAATGTACTCATGTACTTGGACGATTTCTGTGGTGCTGAAGCATATAACACATTTTGTACCATTGCAGCTCATCTGGGCTTACAACTGGCCACAAAGAAGTGCTCACCGCCGCATACAAGTCTGGAGTGGCTGGGCTTCTTCATCGACACTATCTCTATGGTTTTCTCAGTTCCAGGTAAAAAGTTACAGATGGTGGTCACTGTATGCCATGCGTGGGCCACAAAAACCTCAGCAACTAAAAACAGAAATACAGTCACTGGTAGGTAAACTAGTTCATATTTCTAGATGTCTCCCTCAGGCCAGGAGATTTGTTTGCAGGATCCTCACTACCCTCAGGGATGCCCCGCCTACAGGTTAGGTTGCTCTTTCAACCTCCTTTAAGGCTGATGTCTTGTGGTTCTTCCATTATGCCCAGGCATCCAATGGAGTGCGACTGTTATCACCAGACTACCAGCAGTTCATAATTGAGTGTGACTCGTCCTCACTTAGTGGTGGTGGCAACTCTGAGTTGGCTTACTACAGGATCACATATGACCGGGCTCACAAGTCTCTATGTACTCATATCACTCAAAGTGAGGCAGTGAACTTGGTCACGGCCTATAGGACTTTTCCCCCACATTATGCTACCGGTATGGAGATTGTGATTTACACTGATAATATGTCTTCATCCTTTGTCCTACAGACAGGCCGTACAAAGGACCATATTTTGGCTGCATGTTCACGCCAAATGTGGCTGGAGGCAGCAGTTAGAGCAAGAATAGTATAGGTTCCCTAGGATATGTTACTCCATAGAGTCCTAAAGTGCAAGCCACCCCCCTCTACCCCCCCCCCCTTCAAAGTAGGCTACCTTTTGTGTTCAGTACTGAGTCCTATGTAAGATAAGGGGGTTTATGGAGATGTCAGGAATCTTTATCAGAGTGATATCAAATGGAAACAAGGGGCCACCTATACCAAACGCTCCTGCTGAATTCAAAATTTGTGGTATTGATTCTCAAAATTTGGCCAAAGATGAGGTTTGATGATAAAAATATTTGAAAAATGTACAAAAGTTATATTGAAAATGATTTGAACTTTTTATAGATGCAACATGCTAATCAAAGTCAGTACCTCAATCTACATATCCCAATGTTTGCCTATCCCAACCTGACAAGTACTCTGCCTGCATATGGCTCTGCCTCTCCAACATACTGCCTATCCCTTAGTCTGCCTATCACTCATACTACCTATCCCTTGAAACATCTAGAGTTTAATTAGGGTTTCCCTCAAATGGCTTAAAGGATTAAAGTTTACCCCTCACCTTTGTACCCAATTTTCTCTGTACATTCTTACCATTAGTCTACCTATCCTCAATCTGCCTATCATTCACTTTACCTATCCCTCATGGTGACTATCCCCCAACTCTGCACATCCCTCATATTTGACTGGCACATCTGTGATATTACCTAGAACCAATGTATCTTTTGAATATGCTCACCTTACAAGGTACCCTCTGTGCCTATCTCTTAAACTGTTTATTATCTATCCTCCTTGCTACCCATCCTCTTCAATGCCTATCCCTCAAGCTCACTTTATAGCTTTCCTAACTATCACAGCTTGATCAGCTGGGATAGCTCACATCCAACCTTTATTATGATCTCTTAGTCAACCTATCCCCTGAAGAACAAATCCAACAGCCTACCTCAAGCATACATCTACTGATCACTCATGTTATATATCCTTAAGGTTACCTATCCTTCAGGGTGCCTATCCTTCATGGTATATAGCCTTCAGTCTACCTAACCAGCTATCTATGTATCTCTCACCTTGTATTCTATTCTTTCTACCTTTATAATAGCTCTTATAGTCTATGCCTTGTGAAATATACCTATCGCTCATTGTACCTATCCTCAAGTCTGCATATCACTCATGTTTACCTTACATATCCCTCAGCCCATTGAATTATCATGCTTTTCTTAAATGCCTCACCATGGCTATCATTAGACTAGCTAACTTCCTATCCTACATGCCTGTTGTTTATTCCCCTCTTCCTATCCTCCATGCTGCATATCATTCATGCTATCCCACTTGACAACAAAACATTTTTTAAGGTAATAAACTGAGGGCTCTATACCATGAAGGATAGGTAGCCTGAAGGATAGGTAGCCTGAAGCATGAGTGATAGGTAGATGTATGCGTGAGGTAGAATGTTAAATTTGTTCCTAAGGGGAGAGGTTGACTAAGAGATCAAAATGAAGGTTGGTTGTGAGCTATCCCAGCTGAACATGAGGGATAGGTATTGAAGAGGATGGGTAGCAAGGAGGATAGGTAGCATGTGTAATAAACAGTTTAAGAGATAGGCATAGAGAGTATCTTGTGAAGTGAGCATATTCAAAAGGTACATTGGTGCTAGGTAATATCACAGATGTGCCAGTCAAACATGAGGGATGTGAAGAGTTGGGGGATAGTCACCATGAGGGATAGGTAAAGTGAATGATAGGCAGATTGAGGATAGGTAGACTAATGGTAAGAATGTACAGAGAAAATTGGGTACAAAGGTGAGGGGTAAACTTTAATCCTTTAAGCCATTTGAGGGAAAACTTAATTAAACTCTAGATGTTTCAAGGGATAGGTACATGTAGTATGAGTGATAGGTAGACTAAGGGATAGGCAGTATGTTGGAGAAGCAGAGCCATACACAGGTAGAGTACTTGTCAGGTGGAGATAGGCAGACATTGGGATTTGTAGATTGAGGTATTGACTTTGATTAGCATGTTGCATCTATAAAAATTTCAAATCATTTTCAATATAACTTTTGTACATTTTTAAAATATTCTCATCATCAAACCTCATTTTTAGGTACTTTTGGTCAAATTTTGAGAATCAAGATCACAAATTTTGGATTCAGCAGGAGTTTTTGGTATAGGTGGCCCCTTGTTTCCATTTGATATCATTCTGATAAAGATTCCTGACATCTCTATAAACCCCCTTATCCTACATAGGACTCAATACTGAACACAAAAGGGAGCCTACTTTGAAGGGGGGGTAGAGGGGGGGGGGTCTGTTACACTGTGTCCATAGGTAAAGCTCTGAGTTTCACCTCCTATCTATTGAAGCTTCTTGGTTAGAAGCCCAAGCCAGGCTCACAGATCCCCCTGGCAGATACACTTAGTAGATGGCATGACTCAAAAAAAAAGGGCTCTAGCAAAGAAAATGGTGTGTCAAAGAGGCCTTAAATACAACTGTAATACTGAATACTTTTGCTTCCAGGCACTCCACTTGGGGACATGACTATGGCGTCCTACAATGCAGCAGTGACTAGCAAGACACAAGAGAACAGAGTCAGACAGGTCTCTATGTACCTAACCTTTGCGATATACTATTGTGTAGACATTTTGCATCCATCTATACAAGATGCTTGTTTATTCTAACAATACTTGGCTAATTCTCTAAAACACCCCACATCTAGAAAATGCTACACCTCAGGTGCCAGGATTTGGATTCAAGGGCGTGGTGGTGACCCATCATCCCTCACTGCACCACAAGCTAAACGTGTTGCTATTGGAGCAGAAAACTTGAATCCATACACACCTACTCCGGCCCCGGCAATAACACCAAAGGACCTTGAGCTGGCATGTAATAACCTCAACACCTCTCGCAGCGGTTCAGTAGTTAAAGCAGCCAAGTGCATTGGCTTTTTCTCATTCCTTAGGTCTTCTAACCTACTTGCACCCTCTATCCTGGTCTGGAGAGGCCCACATACACTATGCAGGAAAGATATAATGGTAACTCCTGATGGACTCCTTGTTGTAATCAGGTCCTCTAAAACAATCAAGAAAGGATCGCAACCCACTGTGTTGGCACTCCCTAGCATTCCAGCAAGTCTGGTCTGTCCTAGAAATGCATGGTCCCAATATGTGGATCAGCTGCAAGGTAACCCTAATGATCCAGCTTTCATGACCCCATTAGGGACACCACTCACCCCTGGTCAACTGTGTGTTGTCATGCAGGCAGCACTCCATGCTAAGGGATGTCCATATGCAATGGATGTAACAATGCATTCATAACGACGTGGAGGGACACAAGCTGCCATTATGGCCAAATGTGACAAAGAGGATATTGCCAATCATGGCACATGGAAATCATGCGATGGGATGAAAACATAACTTCCCTCAAAATCTTCATTTCGAGTCCCTGCCAAATTGGCAGCTTTATTTGCCCCAAACAAATAGGGTTTTACATTATACTACAAGTATACCTTATCATATACATGTGAATCATGTCTAAACATTTATTTACCTTTCATGTTCATTCATTATAAATGAACTCACTACTTTCACTGTTGTTAAAGTTCAGGTTTATAAACTTTGTATATAAACTCCAAGTTCAAAAACAAACTTTTTTGTGTCCATGATCATTGGACATATTTATGAAATTATGATATAATGTGAAGGACAAAAAGAAACTATTTACTCCACCTGGATGGTGTTCTAGAACTAATGCACACTCTAGCCCCCTGGATCTTATCAGAGAACTAAATTACTGCTACATCTGGTGGACACCACTTTAACCAATATGTGTATCACATGACCTGTCTACACATCTTTCTTCAACGAACTTAGGGTCGAACATGTCCCGCCCACCCCACCACTCCCTTTAATTTAAAAAAAAAAATAAATATATTAATAATAA
Source organism: Acholoe squamosa (assembly GCA_949317995.1). Lineage (NCBI taxonomy): Eukaryota > Metazoa > Annelida > Polychaeta > Phyllodocida > Polynoidae > Acholoe > Acholoe squamosa. The sequence continues at coordinate 40,865,440 of OX439039.1, read as the reverse complement.
TAGCTTTGTCTATGTAACCCAAAACCAAACAAATAGGGTTTTACAGTATACCTTCTCATATACATGTGAATCATGTGTAAACATTTATTTACCTTTCATGTTCATTCATTATAAATGAACTCACTACTTTCACTGTTGTTAAAGTTCAGGTTTATAAACATTGTATATAAACTCCAAGTTAAAAACAAACTTTCTTGTGCCCATGATCATTATTAAAGAATTTACAGCCTAAAACACAAGGGATTAGTTTGTAGTACTAAGTATCTCTGCTAAAAAAAATTATAAAATCGAAAATCGGCCGTTTTGCTAGGGTCGGTCGGGTAACTGGAAACAAACTTTTTTTTTTGTCTTAGGTGGTTAGTGTTTCTGAAAAAAGCGCAAAGTGGTGGCACCTAGTGAAAAGCATATGTGCTAACGCTGTTTACACACACAGGTGGCGCACCACTCACTAAGTTGCTACACCGCCTAACCCACCACCGCCGCGCCTACCCTATATAACACGCTCGTAATGTTTCTTGCCCCATAATAACATAGCCACCATCATGGAGAATTACCTTCCGGATAATTTCTTATTGGAAGTGAGCAACAGTCACTCGGCTAAGCGTTTATTAAGACTGAGAATGCGTCTCATGGAATACATGAAAAGTGAAACTAGCATATTGCTTAAATAACCAGAGAAATGCTAACTTATTGGTACAGGAAAAATATGCGTTGTGAGTGGATGGAGTTAAGAGATGCACTAAGTGACATAGTACGTAACGATTTGGAGGAATACTGCAGACAGTTCATGGCATATCACAACATGGGGGATCACAGTGAAATACCTGCAGAGGAATGGAAAGTAGAAACTTTGTTTGTTAACCTTGAACAGAATTTGGCGCGAGATTGGAAAGAATTGGGAGTGGCATTAAAGTTAAGTTTTTCTGAGCTTAACCTCTGCTCTGTACACCAGTTCACTCCAACAGAAGTGTACGAAACCCCGTCCTTGAAGTTCTTAAGGTGTGGAATTACAAGAAGATATCTCATCCCAACAGTTTATTTGTGGCGTTAAACAACATGGGTAGTGCCGACATAGCTCTTTACATAGAAAGTTTAACGGAGGTTTCAGCTAACTTAAAAGACATCACTACTGTTGAGGTTTAAGCTTTCATTCACCATGGATCAACAGGAGCTAACACCTCTTTCTGTCACATATGTATCAAAATGAAATACAAGTGAAAAAAAAGCCCATGTTGTGTTGTGTTGTGATAATTACACTTTTCATTTCTTGATGACAGAAAGGAAAGTAGCATGTTACATGGTGTACAATACAATAGCTATAAGCAGTTCCAATAACATCCACTAGGTGTCAGGTGTAAGGGTAGCACTAGTTTTTTTTTAACCGCAAGAGGGCTCCACTAAAACCCAGCTATATCCTCTAGGTGTCAGGTGATTACAAGATGGTTGCCATGACAACCACCTTTCACCCAATCAGAGCTGGAGAAACAAGGTCAAAGCTAAGAGGTCGAGGTCAAAAGGGCAAGACTCGGCGCGATCAAATCACATGGTCGGTTTGTTTTTGTTTACTTTTTTTTTGTTTTGATCATGTGATCATCACGTGATGACATCAAAGCTCTCAGCCAATCAGAGTTCGAGAAAGTAGGATGGGCGTGGCTTCTGGTCAAATGCTGGCTTCTGATCGGTCGAGATTTTAGTAGCTGTGTTTATCCCTATATACTACTAATATCATTCTGATTGACGTTGCTGAATTCCGTTGATCAAGATATATGTCACTTTGACATTAGGGCATATTAGCTTGAGTATCAAGTTAGATTTCACCATGTGCAATATGCTCTATCCTTGAACCTCTCATTTAATTGCATCAAGGTAAGTCTATGTCTATATATCTTTTTATATAGGGTCTGGGAGACAGTGGACAAGGGTTTGCCAACTTTGTGCTGTATTGCCTCCTACCTGGAAGTGTAAGGTGCCATCTGTGTAGAGTAGGCTGTCAGAGAAGGGACATTGTGGCTGTCTCACCATTCCAAGAATCATCTACTTAAAAACATATATACATGTACTGAGGGATGTACAGAACACACTCAATGCTATCGATTATAACATGGATGTTGTACATCTATTTTGAATTACAGAGTAACCACCTGAAATTATTCTTGTTTTGAAGCCGCCCCTTTTACCAACATCAGGCAGTATCTATAGTCTGACCACCATTGTAATGGGGCTGTTTTCCATGGAACCTGGGACTTGCACTATTCATTCACATCACTATCTCATATAAAAGTTTTAAGAAAAGGAGTGGGTGGGTGGGAGATTGAATGGAGGAACGTAGTGGATGCCTTGGACGACAGTTGGAAAATGGAGGACTAGACAGGTGAGAGAGGGGTGAACTGTGTGACAGGTAGGGTAGTTGTGTGCATTCTCGCCAGGTGGCGTTTGGGAGAAGAGAGTGGTGGGCAGGATACAACTTGCTACATCGAGGGCCCTAGACAGGGGGGTCCCATGTCCCTTGTCGATTTTAAGAAATGGCTGTTGTCCCTTGTCACCCAACCCCATGTCCCTTATCGATTTTAAGATGTGACCTTGTCCCCTTGTCGATTTTAAGAAGTGGTTTTGTCCCTTGTCACCCATTCCCATGTCCCTTGTCGATTTTAAGAAGTAGCCTTGTCCCCTTGTCGATTTTACCCATCTGGGGCCCTACATTGTTTTATGCCCTAAGGAAATACTGCCGTGCCGCGTGGGACTGATGTGAACATTTTCGGACTTAGGACTTTGTTCCCACGCTAGCTATGGGAAGTAAGGAAAGAGTGCATGCCCCAGGGGAATCGATGCCGCAGAGGCCTAGGCTTATATAGGAGCCTACTATGAGAACAGGTTTAAGTTATGTGTCTGGTAAGTCAGGGCTGGGCAGCTGTCGCCATGTAGCCAAAAAGTGGCGACAGTTATATTGAAATTGGCGACAGATAGATTTAGATTAATCTCCAGATCCTAGGCTTTCCAAAACTGAAAGAATTGTTCAGATATTTCTACTAGAACCAAAGGTATGAAGTAATTCCCAGAAGTCACCAAAATATGTGATTTGACATTAACATTTTCCATTTTCCCACCTTAATTATCCACTGCTTACCACTCCTTCCTCTTTTCCCTGCTTCTTCAATCCCTATTGGGCTTCCCTAACCCACTTAAAAGGGTCTATTTCTTCTTCTTTCCTATCCCCTCAGGATGTGCGTGGTGCACATATGCACGGGCACTGACATATTCCTCTGTGAATTGTGTAATGTAGTTCTAGCCATGAATATGACATTAGCTGTTGAAATGGTGTTAAACATCTATTACTCACTCACTCAATCCCTATCACTGATGTCCTTCTGCACTGCTCCCCCCCCCCCGAGAGGATGGTTGTGGAGTGCACAATACAGTGCCTTTGTATAGGCCCACAATTTCAATCCAATACAACATCAAATTTTTCTTGGAGGGAGAGAAACTAAAATTGTTGGCTCTACATGAGAGTATGGTCTACATAGTAAATGTTTCTGAGGGAGAGACAGGCATAGTCCTTTGGCAGAACTGCAGGGGTGATAGAGAGAAACTCTGTTTAAAGTTGCTTGAGAATGCACCAGTCTAGAATTTCAAAGTTTTTTAGGAGTCTCCATTCTGAACTTTTGTAAAGGTCCTCCAAAGGAATCTTCTGACTTTCATCACTTATCTAAGTAGGATCATTAGAGTGTGTAATCTATCCTTTTGGCCTCACAATTTTCAAAGTTTTATTGGGGGGATGCCCCAGGGCAATGACCTTCCATTACCACTACCATGGGCCCAAGTACTTCAATATGGCATATGTATGTAAGGGAAAGTTGACCTGGGATTGGGATCTTGGTAAGACTTGCCTCTAGATGCATTTTAATTTTCCTCTATCCTCAATCTCATCTTGCCCTGGCATCCAACCCACCATTCCTCCATACCCATTTTCCTCCTGTTCTGACCCAGTCCTACCACTTTCCTACAGCCATTCTCCTCCTGCCCTCACCCCCAGTTTCACTATTCCCTTTCTGCATCTCTCCTCCTACCTTTGCCCCACCCCTACCAGTACCTAGCTGCCTCTCTCTCTCCTAACCCCCGGTCCCACTATTCCCCTAATGCTAGTCTCCTCCTGCCCTCATCCCTAGTCCCACTAGTCTCCCACTGCCAGTCTCCTACTGCCCTCACCTTCTATCCTACCATTCTGCACTGCATCTCTCCCCCTGTCCTAAACCCGGCCCTACTATTCTCCATTGCCTCTCTCCTCCTGCTCTCACCCCTGACCCACCAATTCTCCATCCTCAGCCTTACTCACAGTCTCAATTTCTGAATTTTGTAGTAAATAAGACTACAGTAGCCTTGGAATTTGAGGTCTAAAAATGCACCAAATTACCTCTAGAAATCAAAATTTTCCTTGGGGTAGGCACAGACCACCTACCATGGTTGCTTCACTGGGCATACAAATTTATCGCATTTCACTTGGGATGGATCCATCAACCCATTCAACTACACCTTCTGACCAAAGTGTGTCCCACTCCTTTTCTCAAATTCTGGATTCACATCATTATCATCTGCATACCAAAGCTTCTCCGCGCCTTGGCTACAACTGCTGCTGTATTGGCTACAGGTTTTTAAGATTTGCCCACCCCTGGTAAGCCCTCAGGGCATATTTTCTGTGCTTTTAGGGTATATATTAATTGTAGTTAATGTAGTCTATGATAAGAAATTCAGTGGCAGATCCAGGATTTGAAAAAGGAGGGGGCGCACCCCAAAAGGAAGGGGCGCACCCCCTTTTTTTTGAGCAAATTCTGGGGTCCAAAATATGCAGTTAAACTCTTAAGTACTGGCAAAAAGGAGGGGGCGTGCCCCACGCCCCACCCCCCTCTAAATCCGCCACTGCAGAAAGAACATGCCCTTAGGGCATAGGTCATGGTAAAGTTGCCATAAGAACATCTATCGAGTACCGTATTCTCCCGTGTAGAAAATGCGTTGCATGTATAAGACGCACCCCAAACTCAGCAAAAGCATTTTCGCGTATAAGACGCACCTCTTAGGGCTGAAATTTGTAAGATTAGTACAACTCTATAGTAAAATTACCCCTCGTATAAGACGCACCCCCAACTTGAGAGGAAGCTATAGGACGCACCAGCATTTTGTTTGGCGTAGAAGACGCGTCTTATACGCGGGAGTTTACGGTAATTCATTATATTTTGAATAAAAGAAAATGTACTGCCCTGAGGGCGCTGACACTACCAGTAATGGCCCGAGGGCATGCATTGGCCAGTTGCACAGAGGTAAGGGATTGGCCTATTATCCTGGGGGGCAGGTGTCATACTAACAATGTCCTGAAGGCATAGTTTAATTGTATGTATTAAAGCAAGTGCAAATGTTGGCTTATCAAATTCTACAAGTACTGTATGGAACATTTCCCGAGGGCATACATTGGCCAACCAGTGTAGATAAGGAATATGCCCTTAGGGCCAGCTTGCCCTAAGGAAATAATTTGGTCATAGTTTGAAGCAATCTCCCTTGCAACGTCACTGGAACTATATTGTGACTGCATCGGACGTTCGAGGGCCCACCAGATTGAGCAAGCGATCACACATGCCTTGAGGGCATAGACAACCCTGGTGCTGCCCCGAGGTGATGCATTTGGCCCGTCATAGTGTACAGACCTTTGCAGCTATTATAATAGCAGCAAGGAGGATGCCCAGAGGAGAGATTCACAATGCCCTAAGGGCATATACTAGCACTGGCTGATTGTTGGTTGTAGAAGTGCAGCAGTATGCCCTGAGGGAATGCGTATAAACGTGCTGCAGTCCCAAAAATATATGCGTCACCATGCGGGCAGTGCTGCATGCCCCCAGGGCATAGACCAACATAGCAAGTTGTATCCTGAAAATGGTGGATAGAGTGGATTAGTGTCATTTCACATATAAGACACACAGTGAGTTCAAGGATAGGCAAAGCTTGGACGATGTTTTTGGAAACTTAATATCAACCAATGAAATTATTTGCCCTCTCTCAGTCGAATTCTTATATATATAGGTCGTGTCCTATCAGGGTCTTTCAATCACAAAGTGGCAGTCCATCTCAAGAACTTAACCATGCTTCTATATCGACCCAGCGGGATACATTTTTGACCGATCAGATAATTTCCTTCATTCAGACCTTTGAGGGTGCATGACATAACACCTGGTACCCATCATGCTGGCTGTTATCAGCGTTTATCTCTCCAGGTACCGAATCAAGCAATGGCACCCCCTAAACTGACCTATAGCGGGATACATTATTGATTCCATTGATTCAGTGCAGACTTTGTAGGGTGTATAACATAACACCTGGTACCCATCATGATGGCTGTCACCAGTTCTTTATCTATCTGGTGTCCCCTGCTAAGGAACCTGCAACCTCGTATAAAGGAACCTGCAACCTCGGTATTCTTTCCTTGCATGATGATTTTAGACTGATTCACCACACTAGGCTAGCTGACTATAGGGTATTAAAAACTGTTAGTTTTAACTGACCACCTAGTGGGTTTGATTTGGGGGCATCCATATGCCTTAAGAATCTGAGTCTTAAAGAGGCCCTGGCATGGAAATGCATGCCAGCATTAAAAAGTCACCTGACCACCCCTTGACCAATCAGGGTGCCGTGATTTTTTCCTCTGGTTCCCACGATTTTATGATCACTCTTTGAATCGGTACCCATGTTGTTAGTTTGCAGTGCTAGCCCCCCCTTTAAAAAAGAAATCAGTGATGTCATGAGAATCCGTTTTGTAAACTTTCATGGGGTTCTTACATGATACAGACCGTTCAACGGGGGTCAATATCCCGTAGAAACTCCATAAAAGTTTCTTGCACATACAATGTACATATACACACCACCACATAGGTACCCCCTTGTGTCAGAGTGCGAAAGTCATTTGACTGCCACGATATTTGGATAGCCAGCAGAAAATAGAGTAATATGGTTCCACTTGATACCTTCACTCTGAAACTTTCAAATATCCCAGAGTCACTCTCCCAGCACAGACTCTATAATTCATGTATGGAGGAGGAGTGGATGGGGAATCTGCATGGAGAGTGCCCCAGAGGCTACCACGTCTGATGACATCAGCATCTCTAGTTATCACACACCTCTATGGTTAACACAGCACCCAAAAAGGGTGGGGAAAAAGGTTTCCAAATGGAATGTGTATCCTTCAGCATTGGAGACCCAAAGGGTCGCCTCTCTGTTGTTTGTAGACAACATTTTGTAATCCATCAATTGTACAAACATCACAGTTCTACGATATTTATGATCTCAACATTTTACTCTACTGATATATAAATATATTTTCATACAATTACACTTCTTTGATGCTGTATTTCCACAAAGTTTGGGCCATGTCTGCCTCTTTTAGGGGACCCCCAAAAGCATCTTAATCCATGGTGGTGACTATAACTCTTTCTGAGTTAATAAGTTGGTAATGAGGACCCTGCTTTTGCTAGCTACAACATTTCCAACTAAAAACCTAAAAGCAGGCCTAAAAGGCAAAAACAGACAGTTCTTTCCTATCCTATGTAGTGCACATGACTTATGTAAAGAGATAAGGTGGGCATTCTACTGATACATATCCCCGAAGTTAACCGTAAGTACCCTTGTGGCAACTGGTGCTTCCTGTATGCAGGCCATACTTATGTACCAGAGTATGTGTGAATGTATGTATATAGATCCCTCCCACAAGGACTAAATCGTGGAAATGTAGCCTATGATAAAGATTAAAAGAGATCAAAGATCAAGGACCACGTAGTGTCCAAACCGTAAGGATGTCCTGATATGAGGTGCGTGAGGCTGAGGTACATGTGACTGATAACTAGTACTGATCATAAGTGACAGGGCCTGTGATATAATATCTACTGTAATGCCTCGTGTTTAAGGCGCGGCTTATATGTTAGGATGAGCTATTGGGGCGCCTTATAGAAGCAATAAAAGTTGGGGATGCGCCAATAAATAACATTAGATTAGTTCTTAAGTTTTCAAAATCAAGCTCAATTTGCGCCTTACAAGATGTTTCTAAAACTTGAGTGCGTCTTATACATGGGGTGCGCCTCATGTATGTGAGGTATTATGGTAGGTCTATTTTACCACGTCATAACGATGTCCAGCGAATCGTGAACAGTCTTCATCCCCAAGTTATGTGATACAACGTGTCTCTTTGACCAGAAACCTTACATGTAAGTTTTGATAACATTTTATGGCAATTACAACACCTTCTCGTACAGCATTAGCACAATAAAGTACATATACGTAAGATTATTTATCAACTGTCAAATTGTTATCGTATCAGATTACTGTCATTTGGATTTTAAATGTATGCCCTTGGCAACGAGAAGAACTGAACAGGTTTGCACTATTCCAACTCCTTGTGGAAATTAACTTATATTATATCTATATTTCAGATAGGCTGGACTTTGAGCAGTGCATTGGGTTTAGAGAGCGACTGGAGAGAGACAAAAGATCACCATGTCTATCAGGTGGCTGATTTCGCTGGTACTGTTCTTATGTACTTTATGTCAGTGTGATGGAAAGAAGATCCTCATCTATCCAGTAGACTGTGGTTTTAACTCCCGCCTAATGAATCTAGTCAAGATGGCTGATATACTCAACAACAATGGACACAATGCCACAGTTCTAGTGAACAACAGAGTGGCCAAAATGATTGAACCACAGAATACAACACTACTTGTTTACAATGTGCCCAATGTGGAAAAACTTGATTTGCTCTCAGATGAGAAAGTCTTGGAGAGATTTAAAAAATTCCGCATACTAAGCATGGGTACTTTCCTTGAGAACTGGATTGCTTTAATGATGCCTTTTTGTCAGAACGTCCTAGGAACTGACGTCTTGCAAAAGCTCAAGGCAGAGGCATATGACTTAGTGATATTTGACAACATATGGGACTGTGGCCGCATACTCATTGAATATCTAAATGTGCCTTCAATGTCATATAGCAACTGGGGGTTCACACTTGATAATAACGCATTCTATCCAGCACTACCATCCTTTGTATGCACAGCTGGTAATGAAGAAGTATGTACTTCTGACAAGATGAATTTTGGACAAAGAACAGCTAATGTTATTCAGTGGGCATTGGTTTCGTATTATGTAGTGCCCAAGGTAATGAATATATATGATCGGGATTTGAGATTGAAGTATAATCTTAATGCATCAACAAGTGGCTATGACTTCATAGCACACAGATCACCAGTTATTGTGAATGGTGACTTTGTCCTTGATTATCCTAGACCATTAATGCCTCATGTACTGATGATTCCTGGACTATTTCACAACGCAGCGAAACCTATTCCATCTGAAATGCTTTCTTTCATTGAAGGGTCTTCCCCTCATGGTGTAGTTATAGTAAGCTTTGGGTCAATGGTCTCTAAAGTTGACGAAGAAAAAGCTGAGGTATTTGCTAAAGTATTTGGTGAGTTGTCTCAGAGGGTAATATGGAGGCACACAGGTATCGTACCAAAATCACTGAAAAACAACACTAGGTTAGTGAGTTGGTTCCCACAGGCAGATGTACTCAGGCACCCTCTGGTGAAGATTTTTATAACTCATTGTGGTATTTCTGGTACATATGAAGCTGCCATGAATGGACTGCCTGTTGTAGCCATACCACTTTTTGCTGACCAAGAGTACAACTCTCAGAAACTTGTTGGTCGTGCAGGGATGGGTGTTCGCCTTGACTTTGAAGAAATAACAGAAACTAATTTTCGAAAAGCTGTGACTGATGTCATTTCGAATGAAACTTATGCAAGGAATGCTCAAAAGGTATCCAGCCTCTTAAAAGATGAGGAGATGCCAGCACAGCAGAAACTTCTCTACTGGGTTGATTATACCATACGCCATAGGGGAGCCAGACATCTCATTTCTGAGACTGCTTTACAAATGAATAGTTTAGTATTTCATTCAGTCGATGTAATAGCATTTCTCTTGGCATTGCTCTCCTGTTTTTTTACCCTGATATCATGTGCACTATACTTCTGTATCAGGGTCATCTGTGGGCGGTTGGGGAGAATAGAGAAGGTAAAAAGTCTCTGAGAGCATGATAGGTAGTGTTGTCCTACTACTTATGAAGTTAACAGATTTTGGACATTGAACTGCTTTATGCTTCTGGGTTTGTGTCACGTTATCATAGTTGTCACAAGAGTATATCCAAACTTTAAAAGGATGATCTAGCAAATGTCTATCCTGCCGTTAGTGTAACAGTCATGATTTAGAGGTTATCACATGTATCGTGATGTATGGCTGTTTCTCCCTATGTACATGTACATGTATATATGACAAATATGTATGCAAATGTCACTGGTGTATAGCATGGTATAAATGTAATTCAATTAACATGCATTTCTTTCCACATCACGAGTACATGTGCCAACTGAAAGAATTTATTAGTTGAATATGATTCGCCAGATGAATAAAAGTGTGTCAGTTGTAAAATAAAATTGCTCCTTTAAAAAAATGTTCAGTTAATTTGCTCATTTGCCTGATAAACCTTGCCACTTTAACAGAGTATGCCGATTGAACAAAAATCATTTTGCTCCAGAGATTTCTGTTCAACATCTGATCCTTGTCAGTTCAACGCACGTAGTATAGTATGTATTGGAACGGGACTGTAGCTAACTACAGGATATTACTTACTGGGGATGCAGCCAATCAGAGGCCTCCATTTGGTCACATGACCAGTTGCCATGGCAACGAGACGAGGTTAATTATGTAAATGAGATATATCAAATGCATTTCACTTTTTTTGTATATTTTATTTTATCAAAATATAAATACAAGTATATACATTCATCTTTAATCATAATCCAGACTGTACATAGTGTAATCTTTGTATACGGTTTTCATGCAAGCGTTCTTTCGAAATGAAGGAATGGTGTGAGTCATACCCCCTGTCCACAATTCATCTAAATTACAATAGAAATAGTATAATACCAAGTACGCCATTCAGTTTGTGTGGACATGACGCTTCTCAGTAGAGCGTTCTGTATATTTTCAAAATGAAACTGTCTACAGAGCACATGATCTAAACACTCTTGACAGAAGGTGTTGAATATTCTCAGAGTTATGACAACACATATCCTGTAAAAAGTCTGAGTTTTTCTTGAGAAGAAATATTAAAGCGTTAGTAGATTCTAACGTATACTGCCTTTTGATGAGAGGACAGGTTTTCTGATTGTGAAATTGATATAGTCCTATCGATCTGTCTGCGAAGACATCGGTCCCTCTCCAGAAAACATCTTTGAAACACTCTTTCAATGAATCGAATGTCTGATTAGAAATGAGTCCTTTATGAACATTTTGTTTTAACAACGGTGGTTTAAAGAACAGCACATCTGTTGCATTGATTATTTCCCATGTGTAAAACGGGTCGCAAGTGCACATATTCTCCTTTAACAATATACAAGTAGGTGAGGTAGTACCTTGAACGTTAGAGGTTCTAGCCAGAAGAGTTATATCCATGGGCGATAGGAGTGGTGGTGGTAATAACATGCGATCTTGTACAGCATCCAAGATATTTACCTCCATCTCTGGTGAGGTTACCCGCCTCAGCGTCTTTAGCCAGAGCTGCGATGTCTATGGGTTTAGGTGTGAGCAGCAGCAGTGTCCAACCATCCGTACAGATTGATATAAAATTCGATGTTAGCGACACCTGTGAACAGATCAGCAAGGATCTCGATATGCGTAGGGGAATATGGTGATGGTGTAGTTTTTGCTTTCTCAAAGTTGATAGTCTGTAGAGAGGTCGGTGTTTCCATGATGAAGGTGGCAGAGAAAGTGTGAGGGAACAAAATTTCACTCTCCCTTATGTACCCGTCCGAAATAAGCCTCTCAACTGTGGTTTTAAATCAATCAAAGGATCCAAGAGATTTAATCCCATTTTCACAGAGACCTTCGCTCGGTAGGGTATCTGTCTGTTTTGATTTTCACCTGCCGTTTGCTGTAGGCACGGATCCCTTAGATCATTAAGTGTGGTCAGTCCCAGAGGGAAAAGATAAAAGACCTAAAGGATCTGATCACATAGTCACAGAGATTCTTCCTCGGTAGGGTATTTGTTTGTCACCCACCGTTCACTGCAGGAGGGTTTAACTTAGATCATCAAAGTGTTGTCTCATGGCGACAAGAGGAGCAGGAGGAAGGGGGATTAACTTGTTGATTTTGTTAGACTTAATCTACTTACCGCACATGCACCTTTGTAGTCACAGACAGAGTGGCACACACGCGCCCTGGGGTATTTTCCTGTGATGCATAGACAGGTAGGTAGGTAGGTAGGAGCCGTAGTACCTTGAGTATTAGGCTAGGTACGACCCCTGAAGTTTAAGGGTGTACCTTATAGGTAGGGGTTACTATAAATCACTACTGAAATGACCAAAAAATAAAGCTTGCAGATACACTTTATAGCGTTCCCTCAAGTTGGGGGGGCGTGCCTTATACGCGGGGAGGTGTGCACTTGTCCACTATTTTTGGCGCCACGCTGCTGCTGCTGCGCACCCCACACCTTGGCTAGTGAGTGATCCAATTAAAACATTTTGACTTCTCTGTTACAAGATTATATTTCCCCCCTACTGTTAACCACCCCCTGTACTATTGTATACAGACTTTGAACGCCTTAATCTCCCAAAGATCCATAATCCCTTTATACATGTAAGTCGCATTAAGGTAATTATCACAGTTGTTACACCTGTTTATCCAACCTGATACCCTTATTCCAAAAGCATATTTTCCTCTTGATGCGGGGTGAAAGGATCCAGGTGAAAACAGGATTAGATCATTCTCTTAACTATATAAAGAGCCCTGATTTTTCTTGGAAGGGCAGAACACGTCCGCTGTCTCCTTTGACACCACCACTGCTTCTACCACTACTGCGGCTGCTGCTGCTACTGCTGCCACCACCACCACCACCACCGTCGCTATAGATACCTCGCCGCCTGTTTATCACCTACACTCTAGGAGGAAATTCGAGCTGAGTCCATCACTCTCTTTATTATTTTCTATTTGATCTTTTATTTTATTTCACTCTTTTTTTAAATATTCCACTTGAGATGGAGCGAGATTTTAAAAGAACGATTAGGGAAACCCCTTCTATTTTCTTATCTGAACGTAGAGATCAGCACATATTTCAGTCTCATGCCTCTTTTAAGGCTATGAATAATTTAATGAAAAGCAAAGGTGAGGAATTTAGTAGCAGCGCCAGTATCAGCAGCAGTAGTACCAAAAGTAATCGTAGTGATAGAAATAGCGAAAGCAGTAGGAGCAGAAGAAGAAGTAGCAGCACCAGGGAAAGGAGTAGTAGTAGTAGTAGTAGTAGTAGTAGTAGTAGTAGAAGAAGTAGCGGCTCTTCTTTGGCAGCAGCAGCAGCAGTTGCAGCAGCAAAAGCAGTACAAACAGTAGAAGAAGTAGTAAAAAAAGAAAAATATAGGGGTATGGCTAAAAGCTGTCTTTAAAGAAAAGAATTTACTCCATTACTGTTTGATAACAACCCTCAGTACACCCACTCGTTGGGCATTTCATGAAAATAAAGGGTGTTCAAATATGGTGAGAATAAGCGCTATGAAAAGATTCGACGAGGACATTGGTTATTTGGGGGTAACCGCCACTCCCACTCGGTGGGTGCGCGTGGTGGCCGAAGTGAACACGATCTGGAATCGTTTCGAAGTCGTCACCTGTTATCCGGCCTATTACAATGAGACCGAATTGAAGAAGGAGGGAACGAACTACTTTAAAGATTACATTCCAGTTTGTATTTGTTACCACTGTGTTGTTACCCCTGATACCTTTTTGGATACAGTTCTATTAAAGAGGAGAGGAAGGCAAAGCAACAAGCTTTGCCCAAATAGTTAAAGAAAAAGGCTGATGAGCTTGAAAACAAGAACCCCTCCTCTTTCTTCATCCCAATGCTGCATTACACCAGGTGCTACAGTTTATCTACAGGGACTTGGACCTAGTGTTGAACGACCCCACTTTGAAATCTCGCGAAAAAATGCTGAAATACAAGAGGTCGTTGAATAGGTTAGAATTCTTTTTTCTCGCAAATCCCAACAACCACACGATTTCTGCATCCGCTCTCATACCACCACCAACCCCCCGAGCTTCCCTCCTTTAGGTGTTGCTCGAACAAGTTCCACAGAGGAAACGCAACGCCACCACCAAGCTGTTTAAGAGACTGCAAAAGTCAGAGTTGGTCAAGTGGAACGACGACGGTTTGGTGAACAGGATGATGGGTCAAAAAACGGATCCTGCCAGTCGAATTAGCATAATGGACTTACTGAACGACGCCAGCAGGTTGAGGAAGACAGTGTCAAGACCCGAGGGGTACACGCCATTCAAGCTTGTGCTGAGCATGGAAGATCCCACTGGTTCCTTGATCGGAAACCAAGTCTATAAAGCAGGGGGTCCTAACAAAGCTTCGGACAGAATACTTGCTGGCAGAGGGAGGAAACGAACGAGTTCCAACAAGGAAGAGGAAGATGCCGATGACGAAGACGACTTCTACTACTATGAGGACGCCACTCTCCTTCTCGGTGCCGCCACCTCAGGCGACTACTCTCGCCCCTTTTCCCGTCGTAAGGATGATGACTATGACCCCGACGTTTACAGAACTCTGACTTCCAACAGGAGATCCCTTGCTACACCTCACCCTTCCTCCATTAGGACGAGTAATCAAAGCAAGAAAAAGAAAGGATGCAGTTGCCAAGTGTACTCCGACTCTGACTCACCAAGATGGCGAGTTCTAAGAAACTGACCAAGACAGAAAAAGAAAAGAGATGAGTGGTGGCTAAGTACACCGACGTCAAAGCACCCTCTAGTTTCACCAGTGTCACCAAACTCCAGAAACATCATTTCCGCGACCGAAACTCGGCTTTCATCCGAGATGCCTTGGGATCTCTGGACGCCTACACTAAACATAAACCCATTGAGGGCTAGCATCAACTATAGTCGACACCATAGTAGGCCTAGCTTAGACTATAGTCGACACCATGGTAGGCCTAGCGTCGACTATAGTCGACGGCCATTATATAGGATTTGTATAAAAATTGAAAATAGGCTCATCCTCTAGGAACTTTACTTTTTTCAGGGGCCGTCCCCATGGCCAGGACAACCATTTTTGCTCTGCCCTCAAAGGGTTAAATCTGATGGACATGCAAGCTTTAGCGTCTCACAACGACGGATTCCGGTATGTGGTCACGGCCATCGATGTTTTCTCCAGGTACGCGTGGGCGGCTCCCATCAAATCCAAAGGTGGAGCAGCTGTCAC
This sequence comes from Acholoe squamosa, assembly GCA_949317995.1. Lineage (NCBI taxonomy): Eukaryota > Metazoa > Annelida > Polychaeta > Phyllodocida > Polynoidae > Acholoe > Acholoe squamosa. The sequence continues at coordinate 40,850,115 of OX439039.1, read as the reverse complement.
TGAGGCGTTCGAGGAAATGACTGCCCAGAGACACCCGCTCTCCGTTCAAACAGACAAGGGGAAAGAATTTCTCAACAAGACCTTCCAAGATCACCTCAAGAGCAAAGAAATTGAGTTTTTCCCCAGTGAAAACGATGACATCAAAGCTAGTCTAGTGGAGCATTTGAATCGAAGTCTGAAGGAGAAGCTGTGGTGCTATTTCACACACAAGCGTACATATTGCTACCTAGACGTACTGGACGTTGAAAATACCACCTGCTGACGTCAGCGCGAAAAACAGCAAAACTATTTTCTACAGACACGACCTCCCTACTAAGAAACAAATCGAGGAAATATGGAAAAAGACGGACCCTCGATGCTCCGACACCGACGTCATCGCTCCAGGCGACAGAGTGAGAATGTTGAGGGCTAAAGGACCCTTCGACAAAAGGTTATGAGGGAAATTGGAAGGAGGAAGTGTTCACGGTCGCTAAAACGTTTGGTAGCAGACAAGGTGCAGCGCTACAAGACCGTCAAGGGCAAATGCTTAGCTTTCGTGCGTTGGCTAGGTTACGGTGACAATTTCAACGAGTGGATTCCTGTCAAGAAAATCTCGTAGGACGCTATGAACATCACCCAGGCTAGCAACAGTTCTATGGACTATTTCCCTCAGAACACTCTGACCTCTTTTCGAACCCACTTTAACTCACCCCTCCTCCTATCAGAGGACCACGAAGCGGCTCTCAGCGAAATCATCCTCCCAACAGAATGGAGCAACGTGCGAGACGACGACTTGATCATGATCGTTCCTCTGGCAACAAAGAACTCGCTGGCTGAGGTGAAAAGAGTTTTCAACGCGAGAAAAATATTCAAGAAAAATCCCGAGGTGGACTGGAAGATGTTGAACAGAGTGATCAACCTACAGAAGATCATCAGAAGCACTAATCCTCTGACTAGGACGGAGAACTTTGTCGACGAAATGACACCGGAGCTGTTAGAAAAAGAGTTGGAGGCGCAGATATTGAAACCTGGGAAGAAGTCAAAGTACGTCACGTTGACACAAGAAAATTTTTCCCTGTACAAGCAATACCTGACGACGTCCAACAAGAGGCAAAAAATGAGGAGTATGGCACACGCCATGGTTCAAGACATGGAGAGAAAAACGTGTGTGCGAACGTTGCTGCCGAACATATTCCCCGTGCCACCCATTTTCACGGGAAACAACGTTCAGTTCATCGAGCGCTTGAACCTGCTCCTGACAGATAATTTAGAAGGTCAGAAAATTCGAAGGCTGTCTTCTTGTACGACTCGCTGACGAGACGTGTCACCATCAACGTGCCCAGACACACTGGCGTGCTCATCACCGAACTGGCGCACATTCTAGGATTCGGGCCGTGTACTCTGTGTACGTATACACCGACGCCATTCAAGACAGAAGAGTGGGCAACATGCACGTCCCTCTGTTACGCTGCGTCCCAGTCGACAGAAGCGGACGGCGGAAAGGGGGAATGCAAGCTATCAGTTTTCCACATTTGGATTATTTTCCCTTGAAGTCCAAAAGATTGGACGAGGTCGGCATCTACTTAGAGACAGATCCAGCCGATCCATACCATTCATGAGAGGAGAGGTGACGGTGACACTTAATCTGAGACCCATTGAATGTTAAAGGTGCAAACATGATACGTAAAAGAGCGCCATACTTTTCATCGAAGGGTACCACCGGACAAGGACACAGCGATTACTACAACGCTCAGTTCGGTAACGGAATCAACGTGTACAGCGTACGATCTTTCCAGAACGGTCATGGTTTCGGTGGCGCCCTCTTAGGACTTATGCGCTCGGCCACACCCCTTTTGAAGACGGTGGGGAAAACTCTGTTCCTCGCTGGCGTGGGTGTGGCCAAGGATATGAGGGGAGCGAGGTACTTTCAAGAACAGCGTGAAACACAGAGGAGTAGGTGCTCTGAAGAGTCTGGCAGGTAAGGTGATCTCTCCGGGGAAAAAAACGACTCCCAAGAAAGCGGGGGCCAAACGTCGGAGGCGAGCTCCTCAAACGGGAAGTGGTTCTTGCAAGAGATGGCAGGGGGACATTTTTGATCCGTAGGGAGGCAGCCTATAAATTAAAGGACTAGAGGTCACCGACATCAGTCTACCACCGACATGAAGTGGGAACACAATGGCTTACGTACACGAAAACAGCAGCGGGTGCACGCTTTCTGAGCTTGACCTGCACGCCGTAGCGCCAACTCAAACTACTATCCTAAAGTCGACCTTTGTCGGGCTAGAAACGAAAAACTCTTTGGGAGGCAGGAGCAACATCAATTTCACCATCAGTAAGTCCCAAGAGTACACTGACCTGAATTACCTTCATCTGAACAACTTGGCTCACTCGCTCTTCAAGGATGTCCAAGTCTCCATCGGAGGTTTCAAAGTGTCTGGTAACACCAAGACCTACCCCTACAGAGCTTACCTGGAAGGTTTACTCAACTACGACAGAGGAGTCAAGGAGAACATCATGAACGTCCAAGGTTGGCACCAAGACAGGGCTGGTCACTTCGACGCCTTGACCAATGACAACCCAGGATTAAAGGCTCGCCAGAAACTAATCTCCAACGGTCGCTGTTCACTGATGTCGAGACTCCACTTTGAGCTAGCTCATCAACCAAAGTTCATAGCTGGAGAGACGGAAATCAACCTCACTCTGAAACAAGCTGCCCCTGGTTTCTATCTGATGAGCACGGGCACCACCGCATACAAACTCAAGATCCACAAAGCTAAGCTCTACGTGCATCGAGTGGTCATAGCTGATTCTGTGGTGGGAACGCACGAAAAGGCTGTGATAGAACAGGGTCCTTCGACTACCCAGTGAACAGAGTGGAGGTGACGACCTACACCATCCCTGCGGGCAACAGAGATCACACCTACACACACTCCAACACAGGTCAACTACCCAAGTCCATGATGATTTGTTTCCTAGACCACGACGCCTTCAACGGAAGTTACGCCAAGAACCCGTTCGAACTGAAACATTGCAATGTCAACTCACTTCAAGTGATAGTGAACGACCAGAAGGTGCCGAACGACCCCTACGTCCCCGACTTTACCAAAAGGGAAGCAGTGAGGGAGTACCTAGCACTACACACGGAAACGAGGATGTACGAAGGTTGACTCTCCTGCGACATTTCCCACAACGGCACTGCTCTACTTGGTGTACGACAACATCGTTGAGCTGACCAGAGATCGACATCCCATCACAGACTACCACATATGAAGACAAGAAAGTGTATGAACACACTTGAAATAGACAAACTGTTGAAGGATAACATTCACACAAAACACCATTTCCTAGGTGTTTTCTCTTGTGACACTACACTGTAAAAAAGGTGTTTAGATTCTAAACAATATGCTAAACATTTTCTTGTCCCGATTTCGAGGACACTTTATGAACCTAAACATGTTTAGCCTCGTAATGTGATTAGTCTTTGTGTTTAGATTTCAAGGTGTTTAGGTCTATCTTAAGATTTGTAAAGTGTTTACTGTGTTGATGTTTAGGTTTGCCAAAGTGTTTAAATATGACATGTTCAGATGACATTTCAAGGTTATAGTGTTTAGCATCAAGGTATTGTGTTTAGATATTTTATCCATAGATATTGAACTTTGTAGATCAGCTCAATTATTCTACTATATCTATAGTAGGCAGAGAGTCCACCATACTCTCAATGAATATCATCACATCTGTTATCCACAATAGGGAGTAACCCTTTGTATGTAGATTACAACAGAATGGATTAATGAAGAGAGCTTATCTATTCTTGGACTAGATAGAAAAGGTGTCTATTGAAAGAATTGCTCATTGATCCAAATAATATAGGATCTAACTGGCCAATCCAAAATTTTTAATCATAATGTAGAGGTACGTGTTGTATATAACCATAGCGTTGGGTACCGTCTGACGTGGCGGGTGAGTCTAGTCTTCGGATGTTCCTCAGGTTCCGGATAGGTGGCAGCACTGATCCGGGTCTGTGGGGACATCTGGCGACGAACACCTAGGTTCCTATATAAGGACCAGGGCTCAGCCGCTACGTCAGAGGCCCTTCTGGCCTCCGATCATGTAGGACCATTTCTTAATTACTATTAGCTGCCCTATCACCAACTACCGGGTAGCCATGAGTGTGTATTTAATAAAGACTATCCGTTGGCATACACTTGAATCACCGTCTTACTGTTTCTTTCCCGAATAGTAAGACCCGAACCCCCAGGTCCGTAAGGCCAAAACCATTACACTGGTGCCGTGACCAGTTAGTTCTGGTGTATAGCCCAGACGTTATAACGTCCGAACGGCTAGTACATGGGTTAGATAGCCTTGCGGAAGCTAACCCAGCAGGGCAATCAGTTGCCCAGGAGAATGGCAATGGATCATTGTTGATCCAAACCCATTCGAACTCCCGAAATGCGGAATCTGCATCTTGGAGAGATCCCGAACCTCACTATAATGATAGTGAGGAAAATCTACCAGACTCTGTATGAAGGGAACAATCCATACAGAGGCAGAATAATTTGATAAGTCAGCAATCACTTGTTGACGAATTAAGGAACTCGATGTTTGAAGTTGGTGGTAGTACTAACCCAGAACATCCGGCACCTATGCCAAAGAGGGTTACGTTTGAAGAATTACCTTACAGTATACCCAGACCCAGACTACCAATATTAGACTACAGCGCCATAGATGGCGACGTAACCTATGCGGTACCGGAAGGTGAGGAATTTAAACAACCGGATGTCCTGTTGTTAAATGAAACCTATGTAACTTTGAACGAGAATCTAAATACCTTGGTCAAAGCTAAAGATGAAGTATTTAATGAAAAACTTCAGTTAGAAGAAGACTTGATCGGCATGCGAAATGAATTCGAAGCCAGAAAGAGTGAATACATGAAAGAATTAGAAGGTGAAGAAATAAAACTTCAGGAGATGAGAAAGTCATTCAATAAAGAATATGACAACAGACACATTTGTATCCAGACATACATAGATACGAATGATCAACTGAGTCTTGATAAGGCAAATTACGAATCCGAAATAAGCCATTATCAAAGTGAATTAGAGAAATTGAAACTTCAGTGCAGTAAACAAGCTGAAGACAATGAAACCATCCGGGTGGGTATTATAGCTTATAATGAACAACTGGAGGAGGATAGACAGAAACTCACAAACGAGCTTCAGGAATTGCAAACAACTGCAATAACCCTCGAAAAATATGTAGAAGCCGCACAATTGACTATAGGTACTATAGATCCAAAGGTGGTCTCTACAATGTTGGTGAAATCATCCCAAGATGAAACTCCCACCAGATTCAACCCATTCGTTAACGATGGGGCTGATAAGAATGTAGTATCCGGATAACACCGCAGTTAGCGGAATGAGTATCCAAAATAGTAATTGCCCACAGGGGACTACTAATCAGGGATCTATGAGTAGTGCATCTACATCTCAAGCTCCGGTGCTTGATACAGTAGGCCCTGCACCACCGATACCGGATTTGAGTCATAAAATTAGAGCGACTCACGTTAATGCTACTAGTGTACATAAAACTACACCAGTAGCACAACCGCAAGTACCGGGACCACCGAGGAATATACTAACTCCACCGTCGTATTTTTCTCAACCCGGTCATAGTACACCAGCAGGCCCAAGATTGCCGAACCCGCCTTCAGGTCAGAGCAATGTTGCTAATGGTGGACGCTTCCCGAGACCAAACCCCCCACAACCTAATGTGATCGGTGGTACGTACTTACCAAGGACAACTCCCTATGGACATAGGTATAACTATAATCCGGCAGGAGGTAGTAATTACCAAAATGGTAATACATATAACCAGGGATGGAATCAAAATAATTCCTACCCCAGGTATACATCTTCCGGAACAACTGGAAATGCGAGTTATGGAGGGGGATACCCTAGTGGTGCTTCCGGGAACTACCCTGGTGGTGGTCCCCCTGGAGATAATCCCCCGGGTGGCCCTGGTGGATCCGGATCCAGAGGATCAGGATCGGGAGGAGATGGAAGGAAGCCCAACAGGAGAACTTCCATGCCTGCAGGGATGCAAACCATCTTTGAGAGAAGCCAATGTATCCAAAATCTTGGCATTGACTGCTACCGGAAGGGAGCAGACGGCATGGAAGTCATGAACTGGAGCATGCGCGAAGCAGATAGACTACGCGGATGTAATAATCCGGCACGTAGACAGGCACGGATACCCCCTCCATATGATTCTAATGATCCTTGGAAGGATAGGTATCAAGCTCTTGTCGATGAAGTCAACTGTAGTGGTTGGACAAAAGAAGAGGCTCTACCTTATTTGATCTGCTGGTTGAATAAAGGTGGAAAAGTAGCCCTCAATCAATGGAGAGCAGCATACAGAATATACGGCACCTATGATCAACTGGTCGAATGTGCCGCGTACCTATTCGGTTCGATCGTGAGAGAGGATCCATGGGTAAGCTTTAAGAAGAGGACACAAACACCTAAAGAATATGATAAAGTCTTTGGTTTGGAGCTACAGGACTTGCTATCTAAAGCACGTCCAAATTGGGCTCATGATGATGACTGCTATCTGCAAGAATTGTTTACACAATTCTACAATGGATTGCGGGATCCGGATCACAAACAAGTAGTTTGGGATTCTTGGAAGGATGACACATCCTTCAGTGACCTATTCATATCAATTGATGGACATGATATGAAGAAGAGATTGGTAGGTCTAGGACCTAACCCGGTACGAGCAGCTCCATTGCAATATGGAGGTTCCCCTGCTCAGGTATATGAAACTTCCCAATTAGCCCCAGTTGATTTACAGGAGGCTGATCAGGAAGACGAATATGTCTCTGATGAAAACGGAGAATATATTGGATCAGTCCAGGTTGCTGGAAAGTATTACCGACAGAAACGGTATAGGAAGGTACATCCGAAAGGAAGGGGAGGGGCCGTTGCTAGTAAAATAGCTTCTGGACCTATTCAATCTGGTAATGCGACCTCTACGGTCACTCCTACCGTAGCAGCCGCTGCTACTCCGACCAATATGATGGAGACATTAATAGCCGGATTAACAGAGGCTCTGAAAAGACCTAGAGTTGATAAATCTCAAAGGAGATGCTTCAGATGCCAGAAATTAGGACACTATGCTCCCGAATGTATGGCTGAGAAGCCTGTCCCACGTAGACAGGAAGGTGTCTCTGGAATAAGTACGGAGGAAAACTGAGGAGGGGTCCCCCTATGGGCAAAGAAGGGGATCCCAATGACAAATCTTGCCATAATATCACCATCCGTGATGATAGTTCACATGTAGTAACAAACTCGCCTAACACCGAGGTGGTTGTAGACACCCGGAAGGTTAGGGAAGCTGATATAACAGGTGCCCAGGGAGCACAGGGGAAACCCGATATCAGTAACGAGGTAGGCGGCTATGCGTTAGCCAGGGTTGGTAGTGCCCACCTACCCCCGGGTCATCCTTGTCTGGAATACCTGAAAGGATGTGGATCGACTCCAGGTGTGAACAATGACGTTCCGATCGTCACGGACACGCCCTCTGTTCTAAACGGAAGGCGGTGGTATGTTTGCCTCACTGTTAATGGAAGATCTGCCGAATTTCTTATGGATACGGGTGCTAGCCACTCCTGTATCTCCAAGAGGTTCTATGATCTTGTCCCGAATGAACACGATACTCTCAAATCGGGAGGAAGTGCTCAAACGACCGATGGCAGTACCTTGCAAACGTATGGAAGAACTTGTGTGAAGCTGCAATTGGATGGAATGCATGACTATGTCATGAGCGCCACCGTTGCGGATATAGCGGATGAGGGGATACTCGGGTTGGATTTCGCATCCCTGTATGGGGGGGTGTTGGAGACCCAATCAGGAGAGTTGAGTGTGAAATACCCGTATCCTGTAAAGGTTAGGTGTGTACTGAGACAAGTGAGCAGTATGGCTAGTGTAGCACACACTGTGCGGATTCCTCCGGGTGTAGCCTGTGATGTGCTTGTAAGAAGCGATCCTGCCATGCGTAATAAGCCTGCAGTGATAGAACCGGATGTAGTTACTCTGTCAAGTATCGGATTAACATCTGTAGACACTATAGTAGCAAATGCATCCTGGTCGGTAGTACCTGTCTCCAATACTGGAAACACTACTATCTACCTGAAAAAGGGACAAGTTTTTGGAAACGTGACCCTTTCGGAAACTGTAACGGATAGTAAGTTAAACTTACAGAAGGTAACAGAAAATGATGAAATTTCGGATGACTTACTCAAGTTGTATGAAGAAACTTCATTAGAAGATCCGGAACACCGGAAAGAGTTTTATGATATGCTCTGTCAGTATAAGACTGCCTTTGCCAAACCCGGTGAAAAACTAGGTACGACAAATAAGGTAGTACACAAAATAGATACTGGAGATGCGGAACCCTTTAAGATACTGTATAGGCGGTTAGCTTTAGCGAAAAAGAGAGTAGCTGAAGAGGAAATAAACAAGATGTTGGAACAGGATGTAATAGTCCCATCCAATAGTCCATGGAGTAGTCCTGTGTGTATGGTAACAAAAAAAGACGGTACTATCCGCTTTTGCATAGACTACAGGAAGTTGAATGGAATAACGAAAAAGAATTCGTATCCACTACCGAGAATAGACGAAACCATTGACTCCTTAGGAGGTAACAGTTGGTTTTGTACCTTAGACTTGCAATCAGGATATTGGCAAGTGGGAATGAATACATCAGATATGGAAAAGACTGCATTTTCGAGTCATATTGGATTATTCCAATATAACGTAATGCCGTTTGGTTTGTGCAATGCACCAGCAACATTTGAAGCAATGATGGAAACTATCCTAAGTGACTTATTGTGGAAAAGATGTCTTGTATACCTTGATGATATAATAGTCTTCGGAAAAACATTCGAAGAATGTTCTAACAATCTCAAATTGGTATTAGAACGTATTATCTCTAATGGTCTCAAATTGAAACCCAAGAAGGAATAAAAGCTGATCCCGATAAAATCGAGTCAGTTACGAATTGGAATAGACCTAAAACACCCAAAGAGGTGAGGTCCTTTTTAGGATTCTGTTCCTATTATAGGGAATTTATTCCGAATTATTCTAGGGTCAGTTACCCATTACAAGTAATAGCTAACTGGACTCCAGGAAGTACCAAGGAAAAATTTCCTTGGACGCATGAACAGGAATCTGCTTTTCAAAAGCTAAAAGGCCTGTTCACGCGTACTCCCGTATTGCAATATCCGAATGAAACAGCTCATTTCATACTGGATACTGATGCTAGTAATGATAGCATTGGTGCAGCTCTCTCGCAAGTCCAAAATGGGAGAGAGGTACCCATTGCCTTTGCCAGCAACACACTGAGTAAAACTCAGCGCAATTACTGCACAACCAAAAGAGAGTTGTTAGCAGTAGTCGTATATACCAAGAAGTTCAAACATTTTTTATGGGGAACGAACTTTACTTTACGTACGGATCACTCCTCTTTAAGATGGCTACTGAACTTCCGAGATGCTGAAGGAATGTTAGGTCGATGGCTAGCCCACTTATCCGAATATGGGCTTGAACATCACCAGATTCAGCATAGAGCCGGAGTTAAGCATTTAAATGCTGATGCTTTGTCTCGAATACCAATTCGGAAATGTGATAATCCGGATTGTACTGATTGTGGAGCTCATAGGGCAGTGTTAGCAGGGATTCGAAGACCATTCGAACCCCTAGTTGCCAGTATACTGGATTGGTCTATGGATCACATACAACATTTCCAGGAAGCTGACTTGATAACTGCACAGCTACTGCGATTAGTACCAAAGGGTATACATCCAGTTAGACCGGAGGTCTCTCTGGAAAATCAAGAAATGAGAAGGTTTCTTGCTCAATGGGCAGAGCTTGAAGTCCGGAAAGGCGTGTTATACCGTTGGAAGCCATGTAATAATGGTGAGAAAATCATGCAAGTGGTGATACCACATGCAATGAGACACGACATTATGTACTTCTGTCATGGACATCGGACCAGTGGTCATTTCGGGAGAAAACGCTCATTAGCACGACTCTCCAAGAAGTACTACTGGCCTGGCATGACACGGGACTTGCAAAGATGGGTAACCACCTGTCCGGACTGTTGTAAAAACAAACCTGGACCCGGGATGGGCAAGCTTCCACTATCCCAAGAACTTTTCGGAGTTAGATTCGCAAGAATCGGGGTGGATATCATTAGTGGACTGAATACAACTGCTAATGATAATACCTGTATGATGGTAGTGTATGATTATTATACGAAAAACACCAAAGTATTTCCACTACCAGATCACAAAGCAGTTGTACTGTGTTTACTCTATTAATTTGATGTTATTTAGACCTTGCTTTCTAATCGCTGCATATAGATGTAGTAAAGTGCATTTTGGGGTTTTGAGCTAGCTCCTTATAAATGGCAGAGTGTGTCACCACCACAGCCCAGTACACATATCAGCCGCGCAGTGATCCTACTCAAATAAAACTAGTGAGAGATACCTGCTGACTGAAGACTTTTATTGTTCCTCCTCCTCGGCTACTAACACGTCAAGCACAATAAGAGTACAACAGTTCATCAAATACTCCGGCACCCTTCGATGGTCAACACTCCATTATATCCTCTAGTTCAAACAATGGTGACACCACAACTCTATCTCCTCTTCACATTAAGTCTCATCAGCAATAATTCTCAATTATTAAGATCGCGCATTATCACACAGTAGGCAAGGCAACAGGCAAGTTCGGCCCAATTCAACTCCTAATCAGACAATGCAATGTACTCACATGGAGAGTCCCAACTGTTGTTATGATGACCCAACTTTAGTGTGGATCCTAAGTCCATGCAGGGAGGATCCCTGCATGGAGAGGGAGAGGCCCTTCCCAGGCCTGGAGTCCGTTGATGTTAGTTACTGCTGTTAATTGTTATCTCCTCTTTGTAATAAGTTCATAAGTTGAACCACTATCATTCCCAGGTAGTGTTGTTCTAAGTCCCAACTGTTTATGTCTGAGCAACCTCCAGATCCACTCAGCTTGTGAAAGGTGAGGATGTTATCACTAACAATTGCATGCTGAATCTCCACTACTAAAATGCTCCTTTCCTTAACAGAGGTGGGCTACTCCCTGTTGTGATCTAATGGTATCTAGCTGCTAACAGTTAGCTTAGATATGAGTGCCCAACTTTCAATGTTGTCTCCATGCTCCCTCTGAACGAACTCACTGTCTCTTACTCTGAATTCTACAAATATGTTATTCAAGTATTATTATTATCCCGGCGCGCCTGCGCAGAGACATGTATTTGTCTCATGACATCACCATCTCATTTATTTCCCTTTTCATTGCTCAACTTTGTAAAGTAGTTATGTCCTAATCTAATATTCTTCTTCCCATTATTCATCATTACTCCCTCCGGTTCTACTGGTCCTAAACTAATTATCTCTTTCATTTTCAGATTGGATTTCGGAAGTTTATCTCCTTCATCTCTCGACTGGAGCCATCAAGCCTTCCATCTTTTTATTTGCCTTTCTACTAAATTGCTTTAAATATCTTATCATTGTCAGCACCGCTGGTTACACATTATTATCCATTATGGATTTCTCCTACACCATCGTACACAGTCACTTGTGCCAAAGCCTTTGTAAAAGGTTGGGTACTGACTTTTGGTGTACCATTAATGCTACACAGTGACCAAGGCAGAGAATTCGAATCAAATCTCTGGCAAGGTATGTGCGAATACTTAGCTATCTGCAAGACTAGAACCAACCCGTATAGGCCACAAAGCGACGGATTGGTAGAAAGGTTCAATAGAACTCTTATTCAGGTCCTAAAGTCACTCGTTAATGAACACATGGACGACTGGGAAGAGCAATGTCATTTTGTGACACATGCTTATAACAGTACGGTACATTCAAGTACTAACTGCACTCCGAATCTTTTAGTATTTGGAGAGGATTTGATAATGCCTGCAGACTTGGAATTTGGAGTCGTGGGAATGGACCCGGAGCTACCTTGTCATGTAGTTTTCGTCGAATGCTTAAGAGCCAGATTCAGAAAAGCATATGAGTCTGTCCGAATTGACTTGGAGAAAAGTGCCAAATGGCAGAAGGTTGGATATGATACCGATCTAAAACATCGGAAATTCCAATCTGGAGACAGAGTTCTGAGACTACATGAACCACTTAGACATATAAAATTAGCGTCTAATTGGGATGGTCCTTTCACTGTAACACAAGTTATTAGTGATTGTACTGTAATTATCAAATCAGACCTCGGTCGACTTTATAAGTCAAACGTGGCAAGATTAAGGAAATGGTCTGGGAGGGAGACCTCCACAGAAATGTATGGTGAAGGTTCCGGAAAGATCCTGAATCAGAATCGTATAATAGACCAGGTAAAGAACACTACAGTGAAGAGGGGCTGAGGTAGGCCTAAGAAGTGTTCCGAATCAGTGCCACCCACGCCAACACCAACACCGATTAAGCGTGGGGGAGTTAAAAAAGTCTCGGCAGGTGAAGACAAAAAGAAGAGGAAAGGTGTTTCGAAGGCCAAGAAACACCTAGAAAAGGCTCTTCAGACTGTCAGGTCCGAAAATGAACTATCCAAGAAGGGATACGTTCGCCACAGCCCTCGAATTGCCCAGAGGACTGCAGTGACCTAACCTGTATACACAACGAGTGTAATGTTTACATTTAGGGGAACGGATGATTACTGACCTGAAAGGCTTATTTGTCGCCACCGTACGATGTACCAATGGGTAGTGGACGGATAATCCGGTGGATTTGCTTAAGCTTTCCATAATCTCCACTTAAATCCCCAGACGAGTCGTCGACGTGAGCGATAATTACCTAAAAACAATCAGTTTGTTGATGTTCCGCTTGTAGCACGTGCGTTTCCGCATGACGTCACCGCGTCCAGTCTCGGCTGACCTCTCGTGACCCCTCGAGCCCCGCGGGGAAATGAGGTCACGAAAGCTGGCTTGTCGCCATATTGTTTTTCGGTAAAGTTTAAGGCGGACGAGCGTGCTCCCCCCTTGGATTTTTACCGTCTAGCAAACCCCTGGTGTGCCCTCAGAGTCTGTCTCTTAGTAGGCAGGCTCCGTCAGTGTTGGCCCCGGCGCCGTAAAGGCCGGAAAAAAGGAGTATTTGACTCCCGAGTTGATTCCCCAGTCATGGCTGAGGAATCCGTAGCTGCAGCCAAGCTATCCAGCGACCCGGATAAGCTGACTCCGTCCGCAGAAGCTTTTCCGGAAGCTTTGTCACCTTTAACACAGGCGGAGAGCGAGCTGATGGAAGTGGAGGAACCCACGGATCGCTCGTTCGAGGAAAAGTGGGCTTCATTCTAGCTGAATGAGCCCGAGAAGATGTTGTCACCACTTCCGACCGAGGGATCTGGAGACGCTGCGAAGCAGCAGCAACTGGGTCCGAGACTGCACAAGTCGACGGCTCGAAGGATCAGTGGAAGCCAGCAGTGGCTGACCCGTTTCCAGCAGAATACGATGGTCGGTACCTGTATGTTCATCCAGAGCTACAGGCACAGGTAACAAACCCAGACGGTACACCTGTCAAGCTGGACCCAAAGGTGAGGATGGCTATCGAGGGCGTCATGGTCCCCGATCAGCTGGACAGGACGCCACCCGAATGGCTCCGAGACTGGCCGTGGTTCCAACGAGGACTCATGGTGGACACTGCCTTTCGCCAAGTAGTGTACGAGGCAAACAGAGCCTTCCTGCTTGGAGCATATCCGAAGCCGGACAGGTCTCTGTGGAATGTTACACAGACTAACATAGATTGGGTAGGCTGCGTCTCGGAACCCGAGGGGCAAACTTATCCACGTCCTTGTGTCACCTGGCCTCAGTACCGGACCATGAGGGAGTTCCGCGAAGCCGCTGCCAATTTTGAACAGTGGGATGACGGTTATTACATAACCGAAGCCGAGTTGGTCGACGTACAAAACAAGTCGCTGACAGGAATGGACAGGAGTGCAGCCCTTCGGACGATCCTCGTCCGTCGCATGACTGCAGAGCAGGAAGCCCTGGAAGAGCCTAAGAGGGAAGCGGATGTACCCGCACCTCCTATCCCCGACCTAAAGCTTGGCACTAGAAGCACAGCCGGTTCTGCAACAGCCACCGGCAGTACTACCGATCCGAGTCCGGTAGAAGCCTCAACCTCCAGTGCATCCGGAACCAAGGATCCAGAAGACTGGAAGGTCAGTAAGAACAGGAGGTCAGCTGCTCGGAAGCTCAAGAATCTTCCCGATTCTGTTAGAGCCGACCCGCAAGCCAGCATCTCAGCCACTGGCAGTACTGCCATGGAGGTTGTTTCCTCGGACGAGGAATCAGTGCACGAGTCCTTGGTAGAGTATGATGAGAAGGCCACCCCATCAACTCAAACCGAGGCAGAACGTTGGGCTAACGCCAAATCCGGATTTAAAACCCGGATCCTGACGTGCTTCTCCGACTGTGCTTACGGAGTAAAGAAGGACGGCTCTACACTGTACGCCTGCCCGGACTCAGTAAACAAGAACAACGAGTCGGATGATGAGGATTGGATGCGTCTCTCAGACGAAGACCCCAATCCGAGCAAAGCCTATCGAAAGATGTGGCTTATGCTAAATCATACCGAAGGGTACTACACTTATACCCAGAGGCGCAAGCTGCGTTGGGCACTTGAGAAGTGGTACGGTGACGATCAAAAGTCCTGTCCCTTCTCCATCTGCCAGGATGCCAGTGATGTCTCGGTCCGGACCTGGAGCACTTCAGCCCGGTAGAGGCCCACTTCCACCATCACCCGGTTTACATTTGTGATCCGAGTTATGGTAAGAAGGGGAAGAAATGTACTACGAAGGTGCAGTATAACCGACGTAGCGATCTGGCTAGACACCAGAAGAAGTGCCACGCAGAGGGATTAGATGAAGCTCGTAAGCGCATTATGGAGCTTCATCAGGAACTCATGAAGGAGTTCGATAGCCTGAGCGAGGATGCGTGGTCGAAGATCCGACCAGGGGACCAAGTCCTCTGCGAAGTTCCGAAGACCAAGGATTCGAAACTCCGCGCTAAGATCGTCCTGACTCCCGGCAAAGGAAAACTGGACATGCACGAGTCCCTCTGGCAGAAGTGTGAAGAATCCGGAAAGGAGGGAAAGAGAGCTCGTGAGAGGAGCAGAAGGGACCAGAACCGTGGTGGTAACAGCAATGGTCAGACCACCACAGCAACTAAAGCCAGGGTAGAGGATCGTTCCAGGTCCCCCTTGGCACGTCACCCACACGAGCAGGTTCAGGGTACTCTGAAGAGACCTGAACCTGCAGGATACGCAGGTGCTGTATCGAAGCCGGGAAAAGTTAACACCCGTAACTTTCCGTCCATGACCCAGGGACCTGGACCCGAGAGCCAGACCTTGGTCCAGCACCTGCTGCTGCCGGATCTGCAGCCGCTTTACCAGTCAATTTCACCCCGGAGCAGGTACAACTGTACATGCAGATGGGGCTGAAACAGAATCCAGCACCTCCCACCTACTGTCTACCAACAGCAGGAGTATCCGGAAGCCCTACATCCAGAAGTGGCCCTCAGGCAGTGTCGACACCCCCCAAGGTTGTTGCACCACCTGAGAAACCAAAGGATGCGATTACCATTAAAACCGGTAACGCAGAAATTTGGTTTGAGAAGTCTTGCCAGGGGGAAGCGGATGTCCAGAAGGCCATCTACACCCACTGGGAGAAATGTGTTCACGATAGAGCGACCGACTTTCATCAGGGTCTCCTTAACGATACCCTGTTGTGTATGAAGGAGGTGGCCGACGCCGAAAGACAGCGCCTCGAGACCGTTATCCGGGACGATGTCAAAGCTTGGGAGGATGAAGCCTTGGCTGCCAAAGAACAGGCAGCTATGGACGTACGCATTCTGGAGAAACTTAGTGTTTCTTAGTGGTTGGTATTCCGGGTAATGTCTTCCTTAACACTAAGTTTATGAGGGTATTCGGAGTCGATATCGACGAGTGGGATGGCACTCCCGAATCGGCTCTAGATCTTCTTAGGAAGAAGCATGTTAAAAAATCCACCTAAGCATGCTACGGGTTATTCTGCTTTATTCCTTCCTTCTCCCATGATAACCAGATTTAGTCTTTGCGGAACACTACACATCTGCGAATGTCTTTTTAATAGAATATGAACACTTATATTCTATGTTTTCCGGGTTCCTCCTATAACCAGCTAGTTGTATAATTCAGGACATATAACTTTTTATTATATCCTGAATAGTCTATTCAGATTAGGATCTACACTTATAAAAAATCCGATAGTAGATTTGCTGCTGTTATACATATCCGGATGCTGGTTCCTGACTCCTGCTGTTACCTGTTGCTGACCACTATATAGGATGGACTATACGATTCTCTACCACTGTTCCGAATGGATTACTCTACATACAACTACATACTATTACTTCCGGATCAACCTGTTTTGGACTCACATTTATGTCAACCACATTTAAAAGGATTACGTTTCTACCTGTTGACTACCGGACTATTATTCTACACCATTCGGATATACCTATGAACAATAGCACTTCTAGAGGATTGTGGGTAGCTGCCCCAAATTCATCTACCGTGTTTACACTTATTACCCTTGATTATAAAAAGACTTTAGCACGTCCATCCCGTGGTTAGCTGACCACCTTAACTACCATCTGGCATCCGGCAGACTGCAGCGCAAGACTTCAGCAGCATCTATTATTGTCATGTATATAATATCATATAACTATTTTGCTAATATTATTTGTATGTGCATAGTTACACTGTGATGATAGATTACTGTATATTTTGATACGGGTATATATTAATACGGATCTCTGGTTACTATTCATATTATTTAACAAGATCCGATAACATAGTGTATATCCACCAGATTATTCAGATTATTGTCCTGCGAGGCATATTAATGTATAAATATATTTATCTGGTGCTATAATGGTTATTTGGTGCATGGTGGTGTCACATATAGTGTCATATGCATTATTCCACTGCAATTTCTTTTCTTTTCAAGTGTATAATTCATAACGGTTCTATTCCTAAAACTCACGAAACCTTTAACGGATTCATTGGTCATATCATATAAAATGTCATTAGATAGTATAGTTACTTTAAAAGTCTTTCTCAAGACTAGATAATCATTTGTGATATTAATAATTACAAACCCATTTGGATGTTATCATGTGATTTATTCAATATCAACAGTTCCGTTACATACAACTGTT
Source organism: Acholoe squamosa (assembly GCA_949317995.1). Classification (NCBI taxonomy): domain Eukaryota; kingdom Metazoa; phylum Annelida; class Polychaeta; order Phyllodocida; family Polynoidae; genus Acholoe; species Acholoe squamosa. Next base: position 40,832,844 of record OX439039.1, on the reverse strand, counting down.
ATTATCACATATATGCGAATTATGATACTTATCCTAATACTTATACCGTAAACATAGATTGTTATTATATGGTATAAAATGTTAATTAACAGTTCCGTTACACATAACTGTTATTCATTCAATATATTCGCATTGTATTACAACATCCAGTTTGTTATTCTGTAACTATATACGCTATCAAATATATGAAATTGACATTCGAATGATACTATACATGATGTTAACGTTATATCTATGGTTGTACCTCTATTATTAGGGTTTAGACATATAGTAATGTTATCCCTATAATAATACAATAGCTATAACTCCTTCCTAAATGTTTGGGGGAGTGGTGTAGAGGTATGTGTTGTATATAACCATAGCGTTGGGTACCGTCTGACGTGGCGGGTGAGTCTAGTCGTCGGATGTTCCTCAGGTTCCGGATAGGTGGCAGCACCGATCCGGGTCTGTGGGGACATCTGGCGACGAACACCTAGGTTCCTATATAAGGACCAGGGCTCAGCCGCTACGTCAGAGGCCCTTCTGGCCTCCGATCATGTAGGACCATTTCTTAATAACTATTAGCTGCCCTATCACCAACTACCGGGTAGCCGTGAGTGTGTATTTAATAAAGACTATCCGTTGGCATACACTTGAATCACCATCTTACTCTTTCTTTCCCGAATAGTAAGACCCGAACCCCCAGGTCCGTAAGGCCAAAACCATTACAATAACATAGATGTTCTTTCATATGAAATTCCTGATTGATGATTTACGATGGATTGTTAACATAGTTTTGATGAGAAGAGGGTATAACTCCTGTTAGAAACTCTATTCAAGCACAGAGCTGCCACCTAGTGTGTCTTTCATACCTAAACACCTAAACATATACATGTTGAAATCCTAAACACATAAACTTCAGACTGTTTCAATGCTAAACATCTAAACATGTTTAGCATAGGTGTTCAGGCATTTAGAATAAAAGTGTTTAAGTCCTAAATAGATAGACAAGAGTACACCTACCTACCCAATATGTTTAGACTTTAAATATGTTTAGGTCTAAACATGTTTAAAACCTAAGCTCCTTTTTTACAGTGTATCCCCAAGCACCCTATCATGAACACTTGTTTTGTGAGTAACACGGATCCTCAACATTTACCAGGTCAACATTGGGTGGCGTTTTACGTGTCGAGGACAGGAGAGGTGTACTACTTTGGTACTACTAAGAGTTCTTATCTTTCCTGAAGCGTTCTGCTCCGTTCAAGTGACAAAGAAACCGTGTTCAACGCCAAGACACTACTGCTGACACCTGTGACCCTCATTGCGTACATTTCCTGATTGAAGCATGTCGAACAAGAAACCCCAAGAAATGCGTCATGTGGATGAGCAAAAACCCAAAACTGAGCGACCAGTTGGTGAGTCAGAGGCTCGCATTGATGATGATGTGAAGAATTCAAAAAAAAGGAAACGGGGGATGCTACAAGCGTCTACAATTCATGCAGACAACCCCTTGAATAATGGTCATGGTGCAGGGATGCCACTCACTGATCAATGAAAATTCGGAAATCATCCTAATTTGGAATTCCTTAAAAAAATAGGACAAGTGGCAACTCTACATGTTGTTAACATCCGAGAAACATCAGCTTCTAGGAGGATGGGCCTGAGTGGGGTTGGAGTTTGAGATTTGGACATCTCTATGGGCCAATTAAATCTCATTACAGTGGGGAATTTTTCATTGCCAGCCAACAATATCACTAAAAGTGGGTGAATACAATCATAGGCCCACATTTTAGTACACAATGCAGCAAGGGTAGCGGTGTAGGTCAAATGTACCAAAGGTGCCACCAAGATTTATTGTCTGTTATTCCTAGTGGATCTCCTCCTCGACACTTTACTCAGTGCATCATGGGTACCTAATGTGAAGCAGTTAATTAGATGCAGATATTATTGGGCACGCTTAGATGGTCTGTAGTTAGGCTAATGAAGAGTTTCTTAGTGCTAGATGACTTTTAACACTTTACCTTATACATTATTGTCATATTTACCATTAATAGCCACACTCCTACCTTACTGCTCAAACTATTCTCTGGGCTGGCGCACCTGTATACATACGGTTACAATCTAACAAATTCATGAAGTGTGTTACAATTTATGAACTTATCTCGGGCATGTTATAACCCAATTTCAATTGTTATTATGTTTATGAGATCTAAAGAGATGTCTACAATTGTAAACTGTGCATTTACGGGACTAGCACATTACTGGTACTGGGAGTATCAGTCAAACGGCTCATGTAGTCGGGGGCTAGATCCACCTTTGGACTATTTGTATAGTTTAAATTGACTACCTGCCACTTAATTGCTACCCATTGGAATTTTCTATGAATTATATCTATGGGTTCCCCATATCAACAGCTTTACCTATATTTATCTAACTATCTGAGCCTCAACTGTGCTTTTTTGCTCATAACCCCAGTTCCTTATCCAGCCATAACGCACTCTGAGACCTTTTCTTCGTCTTCAAGAGGCTGCTAGTTTCAATCTGGACATGATAATAAATTGGCGAAGTATACAAAGTCAACCACGCCATAGTTTCCCAGTTAAAACCGTTTAGGTTCAACGGGGAATCGATCCCCGGCCGCTGGGGCAGGAGGCGAGCTCGCTGTCCACTATACCAAGCCGACCGGTGCTAGAAACCACTGCACATGGAGGATTTGAAAAAGTTTTCTGACATACCTGAAGTTTACACACCTCGATAGCCTAGAATATATGGAGCCTGGTGGAGTTATTAACAGAGAACCATCCTTAGATATCCTAGATGAACATGCCATGCCAAATTCCTCCATTTTCTTCGAAATAAATAAGAATCCATTGATTTTCCACATCGATACGAGTCGGGACCCGCCCCGTCCGGCCATTCCTTGCTCGACGCGTGGCTGACCTAGTTTTTACATCCGGGCACCTCCCCGCTTTGTCAACAAGACAAAATGGCCGTGTACCGGGCCGTGTGCATTGGATCGGTATGGAAAATTAATGGATTCTTATTTATTTCGAAGAAAATGGATACAAAATGAAGGCGAACACCAACTAGAGATTGTATATTTGGCGGTGGTAGAATAACAGGGCTTGACATCCTTGGATTATACCCGAAAATTCGTTGGAAAGATGAGGGTATGACAGGTGGAGTAAAAACAATGGCTATGCTGGCTTGGCAAACCGTGCGGATGGGATGCACTTACAAAATATCTTCTCATGGATTAATTCTGGGGTTATAAGGTAAGAAATTGATACAAAATGGAGAAATATGTTCGATAAATGCTTTAATCAAGTTATGATAGAGCACTTGTGGGTCTATGGTTCAATATTCCACTCCCGCTACGCGGTCGTGGAATATTGAACCATAGACCCACGCGTGCTCTATCATAACGTTGATTAAACGCTAAATAATCATTGATAAGTTGAAACGTTTGAAATAAAAGAGCAAAAGATCATTGAAATTTCTGCTTGATACCAGTTCAGTCAATCGGTGCATTATCTCTATATCAGTGTTATCACCTGACCTCATACCTAAAACAGTAGAGAGGTACTTGGGGTGATTACGATAAGGGGCAGGGTGCAGCTTATCAGTCTTACCACTGGCCATTGTTCTAGAAGAAATTTACCCAGAATACCCTGCTCTTGAGTTGGGGGCTAAACCAAGATGGCGACCTCCATAGCCTGATATGCTAATGCCCTTCTAGTTTATTGTTGAATGTATACGGAGGAGTGCATGCCCTCAACAGGAGTCTCTGTCAATAAACCTTATTACATGTACATGTAAAAGGGAAGGGCTAGACTACATGTCTTCTGATATGCACAAAAGCGGTGCTTATTAGAGGAGCATACAAAGTACATTGTTTATTATTTCATGGTGGACACGACAACCACACAGGTTTAACTAAGGAGCTCCGTATCACGTGGGGCCATGTAATACGACATCCCCGTATTCCATGGTCAGGTCACGTGACTAACTGATGTTTACAAGCTGATCTTAGCTGCAATTCAGTGGAATTTCCTTAGTTTAAGATAGTAAAACCATGAAATAAATGAAAATATCCACTCCAAGGATTATTTCTGCATCGTATTCCATTATTGTGGACATTATTTGCTTATAGATTCATTTTAATACTCATTATTTGAAATATACACTTTCCATATGGTTTTCCCCATGACCTTCCATACGTCATGTCTATGAAACCGCGAGAAACGCTAAAGGTTTGTGGACCAGTTCAAGGATCAGCAGGTCAGCATACAAAACGGATAGAATAAATAGAGTAGTGACATAGCTCAGATAAGGTTCTGCGTAAGCTGTTGTCTACACTTGTCTCCAACCACTCCTCTATCGATGGAACTTCACTGCTAACTAGGAGCCGGTCAAAAGGTAGCTAATCATCGTACTTATTAAACGTTTTCTTGAACTATAAATATTGTATTGCATTCCTTATTCCAGTAGTTATGGGTTTTAGACGGTTATTACTTAGGAAACACAACCTACATGGTTGGTACTGACACCCAAAAGAAAGTGGTTTTCACCACTGAGCCATGAAAACGTAAAACTATCTATTGTGCATTGTCAGTTAATAAAGCCACAAAGTCTATGCACCGTGGCTCACTGCAAGTAGGAAAAGACTGAATTTTGATAGCAAAGTTATCATTTAATACAAAATTACAAAGTGGGTGTGTAAGGTCGTTGACACCCAGTTTTATGAATAAATTAGGTGGCCGTTGTACGAACATCTCACCTATATATTGACGGAACCCCTTTTCTAACCTTAGGCTTGTAAGTTGCAAACGTTAGAAGAAAATGCAAAAACAAAGGAAAAAATCTTTTTTCCATGTACTATAATGAAAGTCTTTCTTTTTAGTTAGAAATAAAACGAGAAATATAGCTAACAATCTATTCTTACAGGGATTATTTCCGAACGTTGAAAATGATTTTCTTTGATTTTCTTTTCAACGCAGGAAAGACGTTTTTTTTTTTTACCAAAGTCTATTTTTAATCCAAATCTTATCTAAACATTCCCAAATGTTGGACCTTTTTTCATTAGAAGTAGTATCGACTTTAATAGTATACCACTGTCCCCTCCGGTAGATTCAAGTCGGGATAAGTCGCTAACATCAATTTTTTCTTTTACAAGGTCGACTGCAGATTCATAATACACTGTCAGGTTACCACAGTCACACAGTCGACGTTATCTATACGATAGGCCATCTTATGGGTCAAGGAATGTTGACGTGCATTAAGTAAACGGATGGATTGAGTCTTTTCTGTTGGATTCCTAGAGGATGTCATTAGGAAACACCTGGTTAATTGTTGACGGTGTCACCAACAGTGAATATATTCCAATTAGTCCAGTAAAATTAGGTTTTAACATTGAATAAATTCAAAGAAAGCTGGAATTTTTAGCATTGGTTTGGCCATGTATGAGTATACACATATTGAAAGTCCTTCATCGTCCCAAGCTTGGCTTTTTTTTATGTGATATTTATTATTGATGTCTGAGGTGTGCCCAAAAAAAATATTTTATTTTACCTTGATATGGCCAAGTCTGATAAAAATGTCTCAAACAATGAGAAATTTGATATACTACAATGTGTAGGTCTGGAAATCCCTACTACTAGTGAGTGTGTTATATACTGAAATCCTTATCCACATTTATCAATTACTTTATTCATCAATGACTACTGTAACCTTCACCATACCGTATCATCTTTATAGCTATGTCACTTTTGGTATAGTCCCATAGTTCCACATACCAGCACTAGGGGCTATGCCAGTCACTCTTTGTAAAAAGGCTGAGTCCAGTCCTTAGGAATTATCCTTAATAGCGACCACCTGCAGGATATAACCCATTTGAGGCTGTCCAATGGGCTAGACCATATTCCTATAACTAGTTATTCATGATTCTTATTTATTGGTAATGGTAATTTTCAGAATTAAAGAGTTTTGTTCTGAAATGCAACAAATCAATTCCAGATTGTGAGCATATACCCACCTTTGTAGCAGTGTCCTGATGAGCACTACTTCTACAGTTATCAACATATCAGTACTAGAAAGATGAAAAGCATAGTTTTCAATGAAAATCACAGAAGAGTTAAGACCAGCTTTCACCTATAGGCTCTTGAACCTTTTGGCTTCTTTTCTGAAGATAGCATTTGTTGCATTTTGGAACTAAACTCTTCAACTATTACATAATCCTACATAATCCCACAAATAATGATGTTAATTAATCTAGAGGGTCAGGGAAAGGTTGGCAAATGAACAAAGTACCTAAGCATTGATATTACCTGTTAGAAAGGAAGGTCTGTAGGCACTGGATGCAATTTCAGACTTGCACCCCAAGTTCTTTTGGTATGTTCCTCACTACTATAGCATCATCCATCACATCCCATCAGTCCAAACCCAAACACTGGATTTGGGGGACTGTGATTAGTCCTATGATCTTGAATTACAGAAATATTTCCAATGATTCTTTGGAATACATTGAATTAACAACATATCATTGCTAACAGCTCAAGATTGATGAACTATGTTGAATTCCATACTTTAAATATCATTAACAGCTAAGAAGGTTATAATTTTAAGACAGAAATTTCCATTCCCTTTCAGAAAGGTGCAATATGAAAGACTGTCACTTGCCTGGTGATCTCCTAAAGGATGGAGTCTTCTTAGCAGGCTCAAACTGCAGATATAGATGAACTAGAATTGAACAAGTCAATTGGAACATTGTCTAGAATAAACTGTGTTCACATTCTTCAACCCAGAGTAATTATGTGGTCATTAGTTCTCTCTACAAAGTATCAGTGTGCTGTTCAAAACAATTATATGAAGGGTTGCAGATTCTACTAATCACTTGCTTGTTAGGAATCATTTCCATATGTTACTCTGACCAAGGATTGTACAGTATAGGATAGGTCAATCCATACAGTCCTATAGTGAAGGCCAACCCCCCTCTACCCCCCCCCCATGAAACTAGGTGACCTTGTGTGTTCAGTATTGGGCCCTATATAGGATAAGGGGGTTTATGGAGCTATCATGTATCTTCATGAAAGGGATACCAAATGAAATGAAGAGACCATCTAAGCTAAAGAAATCCTGTTGAATCCAAAAATGTTGGTAATTATTATCAGAATTTGACCAAAAGTACCCAAAAATGATGTTTGATGAGGGAAATATTTTGAAAATGTACAAAAATGATATTGAAAATGATTGCAAATCTTTAAATATAGAACACATAAATCACAGTTAATACCTGAATCCACATACCCAACTGTCTGCCTATCTCTCGGTCAGGCAAGTTCTGGGCCTGTGCATTATTCTGCCTATCCCACATACAGCATATCAATTGTGTACCTATCACTCATCCTGCCTATCTCTTCAATTTGAAACATCTACAGTTCAATCTGGTTATCTCTTAAAAGGCCTAACTTATAATGCTTACCCCTCACCTTACCTTATCTCATTTGTTCCTTCTTTCCTTTAGGCTACCTATCCTCAATCTGCCTATCATTCATTTTACCTATCCCTCATGGTGACTATCCCTCAGACCCCTATATAATGATATGAATGGAGGATAGGCATAATGGGGGGTAGGTATATTTCACAAGGCATAGACCTGGAGACAGGTGGAGGAAATTGAACACAAGCTGAGATATGTATAGAGAGAGCGGGTTAGATTGACTGAGCTGACATGGTAAGAAAACCATATGGAGAGCATGAGGGATAGGTATTCAAAAGGATTGGTAGCAAGGGGGATAGGAAGCATGTGCAATATCTAGTTTGAGGGATAGGCACAGAGAGTACCTTGTGAGAATAGCAAATGTAAAACATGGGTGGTAGCGACAGATGGGCAAGTCAAATATGAAGGATATGCGGAGTTGGGGGATAGGTATAATGAAGGATAGGTAGACTTTATGATAGGCATTGTTAAGGATAGGTAGGATCAAAATGAGAGACATGATAAGCAATGTAACTGTTAACCATTAGGGCCTAAATAAACAGATGAACAATACAGTTTAAACATGGTGGTCTTAGGGATAGTCACCATAAGGGATAGGTAAAATGAATGATAGGAAGATTGATGATAGGTATACTATGGGAAACTAGGACCAGAGACGATTAGCTAAAGTAAGGAGTAAGCTTTAGTATCTAGGTCTTTTGGGAGATGGCCTTACTTCAAGATGCTTTGGATTTAAGAAATAGGCAGTATGAGTGATAGGTAGACTAAGAGATAGGCAGTATGTGAGATAGGCAGAGTAATGCAGAGTTAGAATACTTGTCAAATTTGGAGATAGGCAGACATTTGGAATTGTGCATTGAGGTATTAACTCTGGTTTACGCATGTTTATAAAGACTACTCATTATTTTGAATATTATTTTTGTACATCTTTAAAATATTTTCTTCATCAAACCTTGTTTTCGGGTACTTTTAGTCAATTTCTGAGAATTATGATAAAACATTTGGATTCATCAGGATTTTCTGGTCTAGGTAGTTCCATCTTCCCCTTTAGTATCACCCTGATAAAGGAATACCACAGCTCCATAAACCACCTAATCCTCTACAGAAATCAACAATGAAGACACAGCGGCACCTAGTTTCATGGGGGGGGGGGGGGTAGAGGGGGGTGGCCTGTCACACTCTACCCATAGACTATGCTCTCAGTGACCTCTCCTATAATATAAGCTTCTTGCTCTGACTAAGTGGATGTATCATTATAGAAGACTTCAATCACATTTTTGAGATGTATACAAAGTGCCATTACCAAACACCATCTTGTCAAGCAAAACCACTACATTTGCGGTCCCCTAAGGTTTTCTGTGACCTCATTAGGATTATCATGTCTGAACATATCCCACTCTAGATATATATACCTGCTTGGATAGCTCATAATTACACCTAGATTCATGGCTTATGCTATAGGAAACAGGGTTATGTACCCAAATTCTACAGAGAAGTGTGTAGCACAAAGTGTGTACATGTAAGAACATTTTCCAGTCTGATGACCTGATTCCCTAAATTTCAACCAGTATTATGAAGAGCACAAAGTGTATACATGTAAGAACATTTTCCAGTCTGATGACCTGATATCCTAAATTTCAACCAGTATCATGAAGAGCAAAACATGCCCAGAACCTTCACATTTTAAAAGGAGCAGCATGGAACATAGATAAAGTATTCATGCAAGAACATCTTTATATCAAACACTTTAGAAATATGTTAGTACTAATCAATTTTAGTATCTTCTGATTTCTGTTGAAAGAAAGAACAAATGACACATAATGCTATTTTCAGTACAACATTGTTATTGTCATATTCTTCATTAGGAGAATATACATAATTGGATGGCATATGTAGGGGTGGAGTTAATTGTTTGGTTGTACATGTGCTGGGATCCTGCTGCAAATGCGGCTCAGTATGTATAGAAAATACATGTAGATAACTTTAATATGTGTCCCCTAGTAGTGACAAATGAACCATGGTAAAGTATCAATAGTGACATGTACAGTATGTAGTTATAGTACAGAAAAGCTATATTGATAATAAAGGTTGATGTTTTTACCAGTAATAGATAAGGATTCCAGTATATAACAATCACCTTCTGCACATAAAATATGTTCAGCTAGTATCAATAAACACTTATTTTCATGAAATTAATGTATATGGAGTCCCTTGACTCAATGCTTTGATGTACAAATGACAAATTTAGCAGAAATCTAGTAGTCGGTTCGTATTTTAACCCATGATATTGAACTGTGTGTAAAAAAAAGCCAAGCCTGGGAGACACCAGGATTTTTTACAAGTTAGAGCCAACATATAGATGGATAATTCTTGTGAAAACCAGCCTTCTTTGAATTTATTCAATGTTCGGGCCTTATTTTGCCTAATTTTACTGGACTAAATAGCGTGCTCTACATACCACTCTAGCACTCCCCATTCCCATTATGTGAATCTCTATCATGGGCATACAATTTTATACTAGGGCATTTTGAGTCTGTGAGACGTGTAGAAGTATACCTTTGAAATCTAGACCAGTAGGACATGACCATACATATAGTCACATGTGCACATAGACATATACGACGGCCCTTTCTATTTGGCAGAATTACATGGGGTTGTCACAACTTTGACTTAGTCAGTAAGTGTTCAGACCGAAGAAGTTTTGATATCAGAGATAAGATATAAGATAAAGGGTCTAATTGAGTCCGCCTACTTCTAAACCCTAGTTTACAAATCCCTCTTTTTTTTTCTTAAAGAGGTACTTTCTATTACTAAATTAGCTGTATTTTTTTCTACAATTCCTGAGGTTTAAAAAGTCCTTATTCATCTCAGATTTTTTTTTTGTACATTTCCCTTCTAACTTTTCAATGATTTTGTGAAGTTTCTCTCTTATTTCTATTGCCCAGAGGTTTAGAGCCCCGCTGTCCCTGGCCGCAGAAACGTCTGACCTAGGCCTGAAATATAGATGCTGGTATAAATATATGCCAGAAAGAGAGGGACAGAAGACATGAGCGTAAGGAAGGGAGGGAGAGAGAGAGGGTAAGAGAGACAGAGAGAGAGAGACAGTGAGAGAGAGAGAGACAGACAGACATACAGAGAGAAGGGGAGAGGGAGAGCCATAATACAGAGCCGGCCAGAGATAAAACCAGGAAACATATTGAACTTTGTTCTAGCTGAGAATAGCACTGTCCCTGGCCGCAGAAACGTCTGACCTAGGCATGAAAGATAGATGCTGGTATAAATTTATGTCAGAAAGAGAGGGAGAGAAGACATGAGCATAAGGAAGGGAGGGAGAGAGAGGGAGACAGAGAGAGGGGGTGAGGGGGACAGAGAGACAGAAAAAGAGAGAAGGGGAGAGGGAGAGCCATAATACAGAGCCGGCCGGAGATAAAATCAGGAAACATGTTGCACTTTGATCTAGCTCAGGATAGCACATAATCATAGCCAATGCAACTATGGAATAACAATATATAAGCGTCCCTCATATTGACCTTTTATTCACTACGGACCACACTGCATGCGGGCCATGTGTGCAGTATACTTGAGCACCTGATGTTATTTGCAGTGTTGATTATCCATATAAATACAAAGTATCAATGAGAAGACAAAAATGATAAACGATGCCTGAAGGAAGTATCGTAGATCAAATTCACAATAACTTTTAAAGTTCAAAGTTTGAATATATAATCTAAAGTCATAGAATTAGAGCATATCGCCCCTGGAGGCCGTTTCACTGCGTCCAGGTGGACGTCCGCGTTCCTTTGACGGAGTCCGTCTTCTGAAAAACCGTTTCTGCTCATTATTTTAATTAAATATATTACCCTACACGGACCTCCGCGAAAAACCACGGACCTCCGTCTTTTTTCGCGGACTTTTCACCGTTTCAGCTCACAACGCAGACCCTAACAAAGTCCACCTCCAGTCCGTCTTATGACAGAAAAAGGCGGAGGGGTAAGGTACCAGTAGGTGACCCAAGACGGACCCTATTTAAGCCACTTTCATGTCCGTGACAACCAAAATATCTAATCTTATTTCCGCCTTACTTTTTACCCACCCTCCCTGAACTTGATGGGAGCGACCTTGACCCGACCTTTGACCCCTGACCCTCAGTCGCAGAACATTCAACTGGCTGTCACAACATGGGGAGGTATTATGTTCTTGTGTCAAACGGGAATTCTACGAGAGGCGAGATCCACTGTCCTTCTACACACAAAAGAAATTCCTGCAGAGATATAGGCTCACGAAAGCAGTCACCAGAAAACTAATAAAGAACTATGTGGCCTACCTTCCACCAAAGCATAGGATCTTGAGAGGGGTCCATGCTGTCCCACATAGGATTCGAGTGAGTGCTCATACATTGTTTTACTTCTACTGTTACAGAATGTTTTCATGTCTTTAAAATAAACCCCTCCTCCTTTCCCTTCTTTTCTTAAGGCCATTCTAAGAAGAAATACATTTTTAATGTAAACGTGTTTAACCTCCAACTTACTAACAAGTTTCCCCCTGTCTTTTTCTCCCGTTAACCTCAAGAAGCAAGTATAATATTTTATGTTTATTTTCCTCTTCAATTTCATAGCTCTATAGCCCTTCTTCTTGTTATATTTGTTAAATTTTGAATTTATTTAAGTTAATTCTTTTTTCAGTTCTGTATAGCAATTCGGTATTTTGCTACTGGGGCCAACTATTGCACCATAGGAGACTGCCACGGAGTTTCTCGTTCTGCCGTGTGCAGGTCCGTCCAGGAGATCACGGATTACTTCCATGACGCCCTGGAGGACTATGTGGTATGGCCTGACACAGTCCTAGACAAGAACAACAAGTCTGTTCTCTTCCTTTGTGAGAAACGTAAGTCAGGGGTCTTCGGGTTGGTGGATGGCACCCATGTTCCTATCGAATGCCCTAAAGGAGTGGTTTCTGATGAAAATCAGTACTACTGCTACAAGGGGTACTACTCCATAAATACCATGGTGAGATTTTATTTAATTTTAACATGTTACAGTCTTTCTTAGTTTATACAAAAACTTTCTTCTTCAGGTTTTTGAACTTAGCCATGAATTGATATAGCATGATGTACAGTCCTTTTCTCTATCTTGTTGTCCTTTTCTTTGTGAAGATCATCTGTGACTGGGACTGCGTTATAATGCACGTCAATGCGAGCAACCCTGGGTCGTGCAACGATGTGTATGTGATGAATGGATCACAAGTCAAATACCTGGGTGAGAGGGGAGACTTCAGTGGGTTCTTCCTACTGGGAGACGGAGGGTAAGATATCAATAAGCTGTTCTTTACCTTTGCATTGTGTCGTAACAAAAAAAAACAAATTCTATTGAAGACTGAAATTGATACAGTGTATTTTATAAGGAAAGATATTTATTTCTGTTCCTTATTAGGGATATCCTCTTAATGTTATTTCTTTTATCCAAAGGTACACTTTGACAGACTACCTCTACACCCCCGTCAAACCAGAGGTGACAGACGAGGATGTGAAATACAATAAGTGGCATAAGAAGACATGTTCCAAGGTAGAGAGGACAATAGGCCAACTTAAGAAGAGGTGGAGGTAAGATATCACTGTACCTTTATTTATTTAACCATATCAGTTTCTAACTTAATGAAGGCTATGGTCAAAAAACAATTCTTGTTTCCCTCTTGTAACAGACTCAATACTTAAAAAAAAATCAATTTTTCTAGGTGTATGGACTCGAGCAGGGGGTACCTCATGCACTGTCCTTTCCGGGCAGCCTGCATGATTGAATCGTGCATAATGTCGCCAGGATCGCCAAGATCAAACTCCTGCGGGACTTCCCGGCTAAGGACAACTTCAAGAGGAAGTTTCCCCCCATAGATCAACCTGAAAATGTAGGCCCCAAGCCACGAGTCACCTTCAAAAACTTGAGAGAGGAATACATTCAGGATCATTCTGGGAGGCGCTGAAATATTTTCCTTTTAACCTAGAAATGTTTAAATGAACTGAGATTGGTTTTTATTAAAGAGATTCTCCATGTATTTAAGGCATGTCGAGCCAAGAATAAAATACTCCTTGTCTATATGCTATATAATAAATTAATGTGGATATGTTTTTAGTACACTTAGATGTGAAACATCTTAACAAATGATATGTACATATTTTCTCCATGTGCTAGGTCTTTTACATACATTTGGGTTAAATGAAACAAGATAAAAATTACATGCACTTGTAATAATCAATTATTTGTCGGCTGTTTCTGTTATCTATATATTTCTAGACTATCCCATCTCTCCTCGTCTGTAAACTCTGATACAGCTTCACCTTTTTCTTACATTAAAATAACGCCCACATGCGTAAGAATACAAAATGTTATCTTCTTATTGACAGACTAAGTATTATTTATTCTGGAGAAAAGTGACATGTTCTGTCTATCATACATACACTTTGACAAATACTACATCATCACACTGAGGTGAACAACCTTACTTCAGGACATGGACATAAAACCTGAGTATTATTTTGACTTACAGTTATCCTTTTTTTCTTTGAAATTGTCAACGAACGTCCTATTTTTTGGCACAGACAAGAATAAGCACCTTTTTTGCTTCACATATATGAACCTTAACGTGGCAAAACAGTTGAACTTAACTTCCAGAGTATATTATACCCTTAACAAATATGAGTCTTCATAACATGATCGCGGATGTCCATGTTCACATTTGGAAGTCATGCAGTTGTTTTTTTATGCGGAGCCTTTTGGACTTACGCATAGGCATTTCGTCCCGGTCAGAAACTGACCCAGCATCATCCGTAGATTCCACTCCCCCTGCAGACTTTGCATCTTCCTCTATGTGTCCACTTCCTTCCCCTGCAGCTTTCGTGTCAGCTCTTGTGTTTGTGTCCCCTCCTTCTGTAGGCTCTTTGGCTCGTGTTTCAGTCTGTTCCTTGTCCCTTCCCTCACATTGTACTTGTTCCATAGCGGTGTCTTGGACTATTACAAAGTCATCGCTCGATTTAACTGTGAACGTGGGTAGACCAAGGCCGTCGTTGCTCTCTGTGGCCTCCTGACATATAGCTGCAAATAAAAAAAATTAGGAACACATGATCCTTGTATTGAAAAGTAATATCACATAGGGGTCCAGCAGGGCTAGATGTCCATCTTCAGTAAGTTTGTTTTTAAGACGTCATATGTAGATGAACATTTTAATAATAAATTCTCATACTATTTTCAAATCTTTTTATGTACTATGTAAAACAGAGAAGAATCTAACTATGTGTCATGTGCAGATAATTATATATATTGACTCACCTGCGCCTGGAATAATGAGAGGAGCGGAAATATTTCTTGAAATAGAACCTGTCTCTTCAAACACCTGCTCTGTTGTGTGGTAGTTGGCGACTCCCTCTTCTGCAATATCAGATGATACAACATAGTATAGCTTTACAGATAAAGTACCAAATATCTATTAGAAGAAAATAAATTCCCATTCTATTCAACCGAGGTGAGGTTGTCCGTATCCAACAAGGCCTTATAGACGGAGTTGAAAGCAGAGAGGCCTCACCTAGCTGAACACGAGGCAAATTTATTCCCTGCTCATGGACAATTGCATTTATGTCATGGTCTATGTGATGGTGGTATCAGCCTTTACTGACTTTACTGTCTTTCATGACTTGGATTCAGCAAGCTATCACGGATTATTTTTTGCAATATAAAAGCATATTATAATATCCAGCACAGAGCTGTAGTAAACTTATCAATCAATTACTTTTTATGATACTCTTACAGTAAATTATTTTGGTTACATGTTTAATGTGGGCATGGGTTATAAAATAGTTCTTAATTTTTACCTGTGTATGGGTGAGTCAGGAAGGCAGACATGCCGTTATTCTGTGAAGAAGTATCTTCCTCGGGCCTTTCAGTACCCTCCTCATGGTTATCAGTCCCCTGTCCAGGCTTATCGGTCCCCTCCTGAGGCAAATCAGTCGACTCCTCTGACACACGACCTGGAGTCTGGAATATTACTTCCTCTGTTTCGGTTCCGAAACTGCGGACGGACGGAGCTGAAAAAGAAAGACAGTCACTTAATATCCACCTTTACTATAATTAAACCAAATAATTATTTTCTGTATTGTTTGAAGGCGATTTCATTCAAAGTGAAACTATTAATTACATTCATTTTCTGTTTTTAAAATGTTCTTGATATAAAAAGGTATACCTGTTAAAGTCAACGAAAATTATGTTATCTCACCTCGTATTAGGTTGTGGTCAAAAGAGTAAGTCACAGCCTGGTTCAACTTGTTAACAGTCGTGGTGACTTCCTTCAGGATATCATCCAGAGTCTGTACTGTTCTCATACCTGTGGCACATCTTTGCTGCAAGTGGTCAACATTAATTATTGAACCACTGAAAGACTGTGAGAGGGAGGCGACGGAGCCCTGCATGTGGACCACCTCAGCATTCATCTTTCCTTGAGACTCAGTGACCTTCTCTGTATTTTCTACCATATTCTCACTCAATTTTTCCAAGGCCTTTACAAGTTGAACCTGTTTAGTCACAATGGCAGTGGTTAATTGAGTGTGCACATTTCCTAAAGCAATGGTATCTTCTTCAGCTTCTTTCCTCTGCTCCTCAATATATTTTTCTTGGGCCTTTAACATAGAATCTCTTTGTTCCCTCACACAGCATGCTGTCTCATGTGAATGCTCATGGAGCGCCGCAGTTATTCCACTCGTAACTCCTTTGAGGGACTTGACCATAATAGAGGCAGTTTCTTGGGTATTTTGTGCCAACTCGTCCTGATGTTTCATAAGAGCTTCACACAGTTTTTTGTTGTGGTCCATGATAAGGTTCCTTGTTTCCTCCATATCTAACTGGATTTTATTTTTTAATTCAGACCTGAACATGGCATCACACCTATTTTTTGACATGTTATTTAATGATGGGAGCGAATCATCTGGGTTACCATAATCAAGTTTTCTCCTTTTACTGTCTGATGTTTCCGCTGTCAGGTCTACTATGGAATCTGTTTTCCTTTTATTGCCAGGACTTTTGTCCATGCCTTCCTTGTAATTGACTGCTGGGGTGCTGGTCTTAAAGACAGGAGACATCTGCATTTCTACCCCCGATAAATCCCATTCTGCCATAAGTTCAGTGAAAGACGGTGGCCTAGTACGCTGTCTTTTGGTGGCGGGTTCAGAGGTATCGTTAACAGGCTTTGGCTCAGATATAGGGACCACTTTTTCAGGTTCTTTTCGAGGTGGAGGTTTTTCTAATACCTGTTTGTATACGGAGGTAGAAGGCTTCTCAATGTTCTTTGGTATAGAAGTAGTAGGTGGTTTCTTTGGGGTATTTCTAGTAACTATTTTCTTCACCTCCTTTAAAAGCTCATTTCGTCTATCAACTCTCTCTCTAGCGTGGAGAGACAGGTGCTCCTCTGGTGACTTTTTCTTAGACTGAATACCCTTTTTCTTATCATTCTCTCTTTTGTTGAAAAGAAGCATTTTTTGTCTTTTAACACTAGCGGGCGGGGGAGTTCTGAGGTCGTCGTCATCTGCCAACGAGGTATTGGGTTGCTCAACGACTACCCGAGGTAGAAGGGATTCCCCGTCTTCATGTCTGTAATGATCCACTGATTGGAAAACGTTCTCCTCCTCCACAGGTTCATTGTAATCCTCCTCCTCCATCAGTGGATCTGAAGTAATAAAGTGACAAACAGTATTTATTTTTTTTTTTTAACTAAAAGCATGTTACATTTTCTCAGACTAACAAGTGTCTGCATAGAAATGGCAATCCATGTTCCTATGTTCTATTACAACACATATACACATTGTATAATATTATACAATGTATAAAAATATATAATATTCTTCTCTGTGAAGAAATAAAGTACACAAGGTGGACCCATTTTATGATATAGGACAGACAAAATTACTCACCGCCTTCCTCGTCCGTGGCCAGTAGATCGCCCTCCATCACAGCCTTCATGGCATCACTGGGCATGGCTAGATAGTCCTCCCGGTTGTCTCTCTCAGGATCGTAACATGACCACGCCTGGTCGGTCCTCCCTCCCCCTTTGAGGTTAGGCGGCTGCATGCCGGGTATCCCTTGAAATAAATGAATCATCTTTTCATATACTTGGACATATAAGTAGTGTCAGAACAACAAAGACCCATTTTCGCAATATAAATATGAAACATAAAAGAATTGTACATTTAATTTGTTTTTCTTATAAAGAGTGTTGGCGGATGAGAGAGGAAGCAGGATTTGTATTTTCATAAATATATGGACATATAGTTAATAGATTTTTCCATAGGAAAATAAAAATGTATGCCAGAAGGCCAAGTACTTTGATATTAGCTTACCTAGTACTACATCCTCCCCTACTCAATCAAGTAGTCCTTTTCCTCTCGTTGCCCACTACCACTTCTGTATTTATTGTCGACGTACTGCCTCTGTCCAATAAATATTGAGATATAGCATAGCATTTAGGGACTCGGAAACAAAAAAGAAGTACAAGTTTAGATGATATGGTGCCTTTTAATTTCATTAATATAAGAAGATGATATATATACATGTTAACACATACAGAGTATATCATGGGGAGAAAAGTAAACAGGTTAATATATGCTATTATGGTATAACGTATAATGTAAATAAATATTATATATATATATATATATATATATATAATTCACAGCAGACCTACCTTTCTTTTGGCGTCTTGGCTGAAATACGACAGCTTATCTTTGCATTGTTTGACCTTCCACTCACGTTTTCCTATTGACTCGACATATTCTGAAAAAAAAGAATTTGTTACAGTAACAGAAAATGTCTGATTAAGTTAAACTGTATGGTCAAGAATACACAAAAAAATGTACAGTCACAACTGTATACAAGGCAAATCTTAAATGACAATAAATAACTTTTCTTTTTATGAAGTATAAAACATGAAACAAAATATATGATTTATAAGTGGATACCCATGTCAAAATAGAAAATAAAAAATTATAGTTACCCGCTAACTCCTCCCATGCTAACTTCTTCATCGTCCTTCCGTCTGAGCTTGCCTTGAACTTTCCTTTTAATATAGGTTTCAGGTGGTTGGCTCCCCAGATAAGAGCCTTAAGTTCAAGTTTGTTCCATTTCTTAACTGTGGAATCGGTGGAAGAAGTAGTAGAAACATTTCCAGAAATGTTACCGCCATGTCCACGACCTCGGGTTCCTCTAGCACCTTGTGAGCCTCTACTTCCTCTGGTTCCTCTTGCACCTCGAGTAGCTCCCCTCGACGTACTGCCAGAGCCTCGAGGCCTACCCCTTGGCCGTGTTGCCCCACCACGGCCTCTCACAGATTGTCCCCGGCCAGTAGGAGCAGAGAAACATTCTTCATCGTCTGTAGGGACATAGTCAGGGTCACACAAAACATCGTCCTCCTTGAGAGGGGGTACAACAGGTCTGCTGGGTCTTAAACCAAAATGAGACGGGTGCTCTGAACTAGGAGCTTTACCTTTCTGTCTTTTTTCAGATATTCCACCTTGAGACTGCTTGCGGAGAAGATTTCTGCGGTACTTATACACCAGGTAATCAATGTCTGCCTCTACCCCGATATCCCCCTGAGCTTTCTTGCGGACGAGGGATTTTTTGAATTTATATACCATATAAGCGATGTCCTGATCTGCACCCATTCCGGGAAAGTCACCGGGTTTTAGTAGATCCTCGTCGTAGTTTTCGTCGAACTCATCTACTTCCTCGTCTTCGTCATAGTACAGGTCTTCATCCTCCTCCGCCTGACGGGACGACTGAAAAAAATAAATAAAAAAAATAGCTGAACTCATTTCTGGAAAACTGTAGCCCTTAATTCACTACATTGACAAATGCTAGACGCTGAACGCCGACCAAAAAACACATTTTATATACACTTTAAACTGACTGACACACTTAGTTCGAGAGATTACCATACAATACGTGTCACTGTACATCTTGCACACAAAATTGGCTGACTTTAACTCACCTTCTGAGCAGCTTTCGGCATTTTATTTTATTGTCGAAAGAAAACGGCGTCTCCCGGAAGGTGGAGGTGGCCATTGACATCCCATAATTCATGACGTCACAGGGGATTCCCGGAGAAACCCCGCCAAAAATCACGGATAAGGCGCAAGTACCTAACATGAAAAATAATTAATTAAATGAAGGCGGAGGGTAAAACGCGGACGTCCGTGTTCAAGGGTCCGCCTTCTGATAAAAGGGTCCGTGTTCTTTTTTTTTTTACGGAGGGGTGACGGAGTACGAACAGAAACAGTATTTAAATAAAATAAGGCGGAGTCCGTGTCAGGGTCCGCCTTTTTAGTCCGTGTTCTTAAATAAAATAAAGTTCGCGGTGAAACGGCCTCCTGGAGCTGGGGGAGGGGGTCTAAGACCAAACTTAGGAATATCTCAAAGATTTTTTTTGTGGATAGTGTATAGGTGTTGGACTACTTCCTCGTAAAATATTATTAGTTAAATACAAAAACGGTTGCTATGGCAACACCCTAAGGTATATACCCTAGAAACAGTGTCTTGGCGAGTGACAATTTGGGGTAAATACCCTTAAGGCCTCCCATATGTGCTTTTATATATAAATAATGATTTTTTTTGTTGTTATTATTCTTGTACAACTGGGTCTAAATGTTGGGTTTAGAGAGTTGTGACAAGATATTCTGTGATTTATCTTTGGCAATGGGGCATTTTCCTCCAGGGCTGACACTTGAATTTAACAAAAATTGAGGGAAGAAAATGTTCATTATCTGACATTCTTCATAAAAGAGAGACAGAGATAGGTAGGAACTATCAATTATATGGAAGAGCATGGCCGAAACATGTACTTTCAGGTGGTATATAGCTTTAATGGGGGAAAATCTTTGTATACCTAAGAATTTCAATTGAACATAGCATGATTCTCAAACATCACTCGCCAAGACAGCATCTTGCCCAGACAAAAATCCACTTCCCAGTGCTGCTGTTGCAGAGGATTTGCAATAACCAACTATTCTATACATTGGGTACTTACCAGGTAGGTATATGATAGGGGAAAATTACTGATATAGTTGGAGTAGTTAGATATATCAAATCTAGACAGGAGAGGCTGTAATAATAATTGATTGTCCAGACAAGAAATATGAACAGAATCGCGATAAACGTTTATCAAAAGTATGTGCATTTTATGATAAGGCCACACCAAATTAAAAAATTGGTCTATGGATTTTCTATTTTAGAAAATGGAGCGGGAGGGCGAAATTTTTATTTTATTTTTCTAGGAAAATTTATTTGTCTATTGATTTTCTTTTGCCTCTTTGCTTAGATGTCTATCTCAAAGCATCTTCTACGCACACCATAAGTATTGGAATTAACATTTGTAGACTTTTCCCTATTCAATGAGTGGTCTGCCATTTCTGTAACTTCTTTGGTTGACCCTTAAAGTTATTTTTCTCAACCCCCCCCTAAAAAAAATCAAATTTCCCAGAAAATGATGCGGGCGGGATCCATAGACATAATATTTTTCAAATAAAAATAAAAATTGGATTTTAGAACATAAGGTGCAGGAAATCCATAGACCAACTATTTAATTCTGTGTGGCCTAAGAAAGACAAATCTGACATTAATACAACCTTGATTTCCATGATCTACAGGTCAAAATGGTCTAGATGGCACAATTTCATAATAATCCAATGATTATTTATGTAAGAAATCAAGTCCTGAACATGGCATGATTCTCAAAAATCACTCGCCAAGACACTATCTCGCCCAGACAAAAATCCACTTCCCAGTTCTGCTCTTGCAGAGGATGTGCAATAACCAAATATTCTATACATTGGGTACTTAGGTATATTTAAGGGGAAATAACTGACATATTTAGAACAATTAAATATTCAAACCCTGAACAAGAGGAGGAAAAATTATCTTATTCTGTCTTCCCAAAAATGTCTTCCCGAGAGAGGGCTGTCTTGGCGAGATGAGATATGGGCCTGTGATTTCCATGTTTTTCAATGGATCCTTTATTTTTTTACATGCATTAGATATAACCTTACTATGATTTTTAAAGGTATTTTTCAATCCATTGTACTGTCTGATTTTTTAGGGGGATAGGGTGTAAGGGTGAATCTCTCGCCAAGACACACACCTTCACCAAACATCAAATGCTCCCAGAATATACAAAATATTTGGCCAGGAGGGAGATTCTTCGTCCTGATACAGTGTCTAACCACCAAATATATGTAACATAAATGGAACTGGGCATATTTGGTACCATTTCCTGAAAAACAAATATTTTATATCTTTTTGGGGTATTTTTCTACCCATTTTGGGTCAATTTTGGCCTATTTTGAGGCCCTGGAGTCTAAAATATAAATTTCCCGCCCCAAAAACCTATATGTAACATCAAGAACTCATCGAGCCTGATGATATTAGCAAAAAAAAACAAAAAAAAACAAGAAAAAAATAAAAAATCTAAGTACAGGGGCCAACAGAAGTACCAAAAATAGGATATGCTCTGTTTCTATGACTTTCCTTAATATAATGTTGTCGTAAGCCAAACTATCGATGTGAATACACTAGACAAGAGACCAGTGTCTCACATTTTCAAACAGAATTTATTCATCAACACTAAAAACATTAGTATTAAGGGATTAAGAGGATCTTATTAAGAACAGTATGTCCACGTTTAAATATGACGGGACACCATTCTAGTAGACATTTGAAACTGCCGTGTAGGTCCAGGATTGTAAATGATCATTTCAGAAATTACTAAACATGGTAACTAACAAAATTATGATTATTATATTTGAATTTTCATATTAGAAAAAAAAAACGTTAACCGACCAGGACATTTTATATCCTTCTGTTGTAGTCTGTACACGAAGCCCCGACACAGAGGCTGGTCATAGTGTTAGCTACATCTCTCAAATTAAGAGGATGTTACACATTGCACTGTTCTAAGTTCAGAAATTCTCAGACCCCTCCCCCCCCCTCAAAATGGTAATTCATTGCCTCGGTGAATACCCCATTGTAAAAGGTTCGGCTTATATGCAAGGTTGAAGCCCTGGTGTGCCTTATAGAAGCAAACTTAGGGTTGTGCCTTATCGGTGTGGATCTTTTAACTAGTCTGGTCAATATCAAGCCCCAGCTTTGTCCTGCAGGGAACAGAACCATTGCTAGTACCAAGCAAATTAGCTAGGTGGCTCATGTAGTCGGGGGCTAGATCAGCAGTTGGCCTCTTTGTACAGTTTACTTTGGTTGGCCCTTGCTAATAGTCTATATGAAGCTATATTCTAGAAGCTCATACCTTTGAATTGCAAATACTTAAACAATATATGTTTTATGTAGACTTAGTACTTCAAATACAAGAGAAAATAAACTTTAAAAGTTTTCTAAGAGAGCACATATAATCCAAGCTGAATAGAACCAAGCCATTGTCTCCTCATCAGGCTAATCCCCTCCATTCACACCTAAAACAATGGACAAAGGTGATTAAGATAGAGGCAGGGGCAGCTTATCAATTCCCATTGTTTTTTGTGGGTGGAGGGAAAGATAAGAGATTACCCACAATCCTCTGCCAGATCCAAGATGGCCGTCGGGGGCAGTTACATAACTGATTTCAAGATGGCCACCTCCATACAGGAATGGCTCTCTTCCCTTATATCCCTCAAATTAAGGGTGCATCTAGATATAATTTGGATGCGCCTTATTCCGAGTATTACGGTAGTAAGATGGACGCGATACCACAATCAAGGAGTATGTCACTCTGTTTAGTCAGTAGAGTGCCAATTTATTATTTCTATTCTACAGATTACAAAAATGATTAGGCAAAGCACATAACTTTGTATACCGACAGCTGTCCTCCATGCAAAAATTCTGTGGCCAATACAATAGCTACTACTGTAATACATCACGTATAAGGCCAGGTTTACGCGAGAGGATCGAATCCTGGTATGCCTTTTAGGATCAGGTTAAGTTAGGGATGCGCCTTATATGCGAGGCTGATTATGCTGAATTGATTCGGACATCCCAGAAAGAATTCCTACAGTACAAAGGCAGGTGACACCACTTCGCTAATTATCTAACCTACCTAACTGGCCCGTATTTAAAATGGCCACATGCATTGTAAACAAATTATTGATGGTCACAATATATTTATGTATGATCACATTCTACTTTGATGATTGCAGATAGCACATATTCCAGGAGGAACCGATCAACCATGTCCAGGCTTTTTCCACTAGCGGTGTTACTTACAGCACTTGAGCTGGGGTCACCAGCAGTAGGGGACAACATACTTCTAGTGCCCTTTGCACATGGCTTTAACTCTCGGCTAATGAACATGCAGAAAATAGCAGACCTCCTGATAGACGCTGGTCACAATACTTCCATCCTTATCAATAATGCTGTCCAGAACAGTGTAACGAACAAGCGTGCCACCTGGTACGTTTACTCTATACCGGATGATGCCAGCATCAAGTCCAGTTCAGATAGAGAATTTATCGACTTAATGATGTTTGGACCAAAGGAGAAGAGTGGGATATATGCCATGGCGGAAGCCTGGTTGGAGTTTGAGTTCCCACTGTGTAAAGCTCTTCTTCAGGAGGGGAAAATGCTCCCGCGACTAAAGGCTAGGAACTTTGACCTGATGCTGATTGATGTTGGGGATGACTGTAGCAGGATCATTTCAGATTATTTGGACATCCCAACTATTCTCTACTCTAACTATGGTTTCAGTCAGGATAACAACATCTTCTATCCACAGATGCTCAGCTTTGTCTGTTCTCCTGAGATTCCTGATGTCTGTACCTCTGATGAAATGAACTTTGGAGAGAGAGTATCAAATTTTCTTGTCCACCTAGTTATGAAGTTCTTCACTACTCCATTTCTCCTTGGACATTACGATAGACTTAGACAGGAATTCGGTTACAACGTCACACTCAAAAGCACAGAGTCCTTCAATCGACATGTTATGATCGCGAATGCAGATTTTGCCATTGATTTCCCAAGACCGATCATGCCTCATATCGTAACTATTTCAGGTATCTTCAGGAAAGATCCAAAGCCACTTTCAAAAGAGCTTGAAGAATTCTTTGCCAGTTCTGGTGACTATGGTGTTGTAGTATTGAGCTTTGGCACACTCATTTCTGCATTAGACGACTCCAAAGCAGAAATCTTTGCAAAAGTATTTGCAAAACTATCTCAGAAGGTTCTCTGGCGACATTCTGGTGCAAGACCAAAATACCTTAGTTCAAACACCATGCTCATGGATTGGATTCCACAAAATGACATCTTGGCTCATACTAAAGTGGTCCTGTTCATTACCCATTGTGGTATTGCTAGTACATTTGAGTCGGCTATTCATGGGGTGCCCGTGGTTACTGTACCACTGTTCGCAGACCAGCGGTTCAACTCAGCACGACTTGTAAAACGCGCCAAAATGGGTGTCCAGATTGACATCCACAAACTAAACGAGGGTGATGTGACATGGGCAATTGAACATGTCCTCAGCAACAATTCGTACAGAGAGAATGCCAAAGCCACATCCAGACTCATGCATGACTCGCCATCTTCTCCTAAAGATCTATTTCTATACTGGGTTAACTATGTTATACGACATAAGGGAGCACACCATCTCCAATCTGGACCTGCTCGCCGTATGAATCTCATTCAATATCTAGGTTTCGATGTCCTTGTTACAGTTTTAGGGGCACTAATTGGCGGATTCGCCGTTATCTGTTGTGGTCTATGTCTACTTCTCCGATATGCTTACAGAAAGCTTGGATACAGTGATATAAAGTTAAAACAAATATAACCTTTTGCAGGAATATAGATATCCATCAATTACAAGATTGTAATCCATTTCAAGATCAATTTATTTCAATTGCCCAATGAAATTTATCACAGTAATATGCCTATGTTCGTTTTGGCATATATAGCACCATTTACATAATTGTATTTGTACCATTTATATCATCATTAAGAAATGCATTGCAATATAAAATCGTTCACAAACGACTGATTATCCTTTCTTTCAGTAACGACAATTGTTCATTTAACTTTTCGTTATCAGTATTATTTTCGATAATAAAGTCCCAGTCCGTTATGTTGTCCAATCCACATTCTGACTCTGCATCATCCACACCTGTAGTAGAGAAAATTACTCCACTTTAGAGAGAGATGGGACCAACAGAAATATTTAATCAAAATCGTAATCGAATGTGCTCAAAGCACTGTACTACTAACCACTGTCAGATTTAAGGAGGTATCGATTTAATATGTTATTCATCATCGTGGAACAGAAAATAATGACCGCATGAAAAAGAGGATAATTCTGTACAGTATGTGTACAATACGTGGTATAATTTGGGGTTGTTTGCTTAACGAATGTATATTGCTAATATGCAAACGATTATTCAGAGAGTGAAGTCCGCCTGGCATTGAACTACCAGTGACGGTAATAAATAATATTGACATTCCTACTACACCCTCTCCCCTGTGCTGCCACCACAGTCAATTTTATCACTATATTTGCCTTTGCAACTTCGGATCATAAATCAGTTCTTCGAACGTTTATCTCTCTATTTTACAAATTTGAATCAGAAAAGGGTGGATTTGAATATAGTAGAGAGAGGTTATGAAATAACATACATGCAAACTCCAGACGCTAAAAGAAATGAGCCCATAAATCTGAACCCTTTTTCTTTGAAAAGGAGCTAAAATAATGTGAATCTAGGGGGTTGGGGGGTATCCCCCAGGGGCTTGGGAAATTTTGTCAATCTAGAGGCCAACTGTATGCATTCTGGTGGTTTTTGAGGTCGGACAGCCCCTGTTTAGAATTTTACTAAGACCCCCCCCCCCGTATAAATGATAAAATGAGATCTCATTGGATCTGGATGAATTATAAAATTGACCATGGTGGATCTTAAAAAAAAAAGGAGAAAACTGAAAAAAACAACAACTGAGGAGCAGGTATGAATAATCGTCCCTAACCTTGTCTAAAGGTCCATCCACGAGCTGCTCTCACGTCAGGCTCAGCGACCACCCGGACAGTGAGCAACACATCTTTGTAGTGGTCCTGGAGTGTAGCAAAAGGGTGCAATATACAAGTAATGTTTATGCTGGACATTGTGACTTATGTACTGCACTGGCTAAAGCAAGAACCACCAATGGTTCATAGAATAGGGTGATCACTTGACATAAATAATCGGTAATCATTGTGCAGGGATGTAAGTCAGACAGGGGCAAAAATCAGTAAGTCATATTTCAATGTTGGAAAAGTTAACTAAGGTAGGAGGGTTTTTATACTGAATATTACCAGGATACAACACATACATTGCCTTCATATGAAAATGCCTTGGGCTTTTATTGATCAGAAAAGGGTGCTTTGCACTTGTACAAGGAAATTTTCTTGGTAATCAGGAATTCCGGATATAAGTAAATCCTTATAAAACCTGAAGACATCCCTGATTATGAGTGAGTGAGTAAGTGAGTTATTGAGTGAGCGAGTGATTGATTGATTGACTGAGTGAGCAGGCAAGTGGAAATTTCTACATCAGGTAGTACCTTAAAGTAATCTATGTCAGTCTCCCGTCTAGCATCACTGATGATCCAGACAGGTAGTTCTGACCCGGGGCCTTGACAAATTAGACGAGCGAAGTATCCTGAATCACTGTTCCGCTTCTCCTCCCCCCATCGTATCATGTCGGCTCTGTATTTCTCTTTATAGTCACTGGCATCAAGTAGTCGTTGAAAATCTAAGTTGTGCTCCTGTATCGATATAACATATTGAGACTTAGTTGTAAAGTAATTTTAACGGCTATTGCTATTGGATTTACTCTAGGTAACAATGATTTGAACTATGCAATCAAACTCTTATTAATGCTAAAGAAGATTAAAGATTTTGAGAACTTTTACATGCTCACTAGCTCCACCTGATGTGAAGTTCCTTGCACACTAGCTTCACCTGCTGTGTGGCACCTTTGAGAAAAGTTTTTAGTTGAAAGTTCCAAGAGAGGCTTGAACTCCCAGCCTCCAGATTTGGAGTCAGCCACTCAACCAACTGAGCTAGCCAGGCAGATGCTAGGAAGGCATACTGATGTAGGGTAGAGGCACCCTAAGTCGGACAGACACCTAAAGTCGGACACCTTTGGCATTGAATTACATAATAGATATGAAAAATCCAGCTACCATTTAAATTAGACATGAAAACTCGGGTATCATACTCTCTAACAAATGGGGAATAACATGTACAACATCTGCAATACATGGTTTTACGACTGCACAAACCCAAGGTGTTTTTGTTATATTCTGAGGATGAAGAATGGCCAGTGAATGGAGATCCTGGTTTGATTTGTCAATTTGTTATGCCTTAACCTCCATGTTTATAGGATTTCTATACATGTCAATGGCAATATACAAATCTTTGCTAATAATTTGACTTGACAAACCTGAATACACCCCTTATGTTACAGTATGGGAGTTATTCTTCTATGACCTTCATATAACACCTACAGTCAGACACCAATTACACCCCACCTGGGACACAATTATATCAAAATTTCAATACTTACATAATGGACATTTCATTACAAACAGAATCCTTCATAATATACATGTACTCCCAGATAGGGATATTTAATCTGTGTTTACCTACTATCTAACACCTAAACCTAATCACTACTCCATCTGCCCATAGAAGTCATGCTCATCTGGGCCTGTAGACTGACCTGTTACAAGTATGCAAAATTAAACATCTGAGAGTGTCCTAGAGAGGAGTATTGCATTAGCTTGGATTCCTTAGTGTCATATGATATGTGCCTATATAGAATATTTCAGATACTGTGACCCATTGTGTCTGTTTCAATTAGATAACATAGTGTCTGACTCTAGGGTCACCTCTGGCATGAGCTGTCTGACTTGAGGTGCAATTTGATGTTTGGAGACTAAATATGTACAGCTCATTCATTCATATGTATTGGAGAGTTTCATTAAAAATTTCTTCAAGGATCTTGAGGTTAAACTATCATGCATTAACTAGTGAAATGGAAAGTAGAATTCACCATTTTTAAAGGTACAAGATTTGAGCGCCAATTATGTCCACCTCCTGTGTGGCCAGGAGAGTCCGAAATGGGTGCCTCTACCCTAGCAGTCAATGCAGTATGGGGAGTCCAAAGGGAAGGTAGAAATCTCTTTGATTTATCATAGAAATACTATGACAACCCATTCTGTTTCTGTGATATGTTAGAAAAGGGGTGTTACCCTAAACTGTGAGTGAGTTTGGTGTAGGTTCTATGTAGCATTCATTATAAAATGTCATGTCATGTGATGCAACACTACCATTTCCTACATAAAGACCCCTATCCAATTATTTGGACAGCTGCCATTTCAGTATCAGACGGTCAACCATATCCATTTTCGGTATGAGTACTGGATATTGACTGTAGATGATCTGTAAGAAATCTTTTGTCATTTCTATACGAATTTTAGATAGTATCAATGATCCTTAAGAACCAACTTAAAAAAAATCACAGATCTGAAACCCGTAATACCCCCGCGGTGGGGTTAAAAAAGGCCATAAACAATAGCGAATCCAGGGGTAGCTTGGGGGATACACGCCTCTGTAGACCCCCTGAAAATGGGCCTTGGTTAGACTGTAAAAAAACTACATGTATGTCTACCTACCCCTGGTTCTACGTATATATACATGTACACACACACACTCAAGCTTACCTTGGCATACTGTCCTTTCAATGGCCCAGATAGCCGCAATAAACTGCACTTGTCGCTACCAATCCTAAAAAGAGGAAAAGTACATCTGCAGGGTTTAGTTCCACAGGTATGGTAGATTATATTTGCAATCTGAGTAATCTGGCCAATAGTTTTTTGTCGCCCCCCTCTCCCAGGTGACACGTGAATTCGCTGAGTCCCATAAGATCGGTGGTGGAGTAGGATGGGGGAGGCAATCATTATCATGCCAGTGCACGCACAGCTGTAAGATCGAGCAGTTGGCAGTTCAATCATATCAAGGCAGTAGAAGCTACAGGTATAAGGTTATACATTTAGTATGAATAACACTGTAAAACACTGCTGTCCAGCTATTTTCTTTCTAGCTTACAGTAAAAATCCTTTGTAGTTTAATACCTCAGCTGGCTTAAAGCCTTTTTGTGGCTTAACGACCTTTTGTAGCTTAAAGAATTGTTGTGGCTTAAAGACAATTGGTTTAATCTTTTCAAAGTTTGATTTAAAGCCACCTAAAGTAATGTAGCATAAAGAACTGGTGTGACTCTGTGTCCTTTAGTCAATTGATTTTTAAGACGTACCCGCGTTAGCAAGCCACCTGACCACCCCTCAACCAATCAGAGCATTGCAAAATTTTTCGCTGAGTCCCGCGGATTTATGAGCGATCTATGCTCCGGTACCCATGTTGAAATTTGCTGTGCTAGCCCTCCTGAGCTTTCTAGTGTTATCAAGTTTTTTTTAGTCATAGTAATCTACAAACTTGAGGTATTTTATTTTCAAGTCTGGCCGAGCCTTTCTCATCTCAGGCATGTTGCAGTGTAAGAAAGTTAATGCCAAAGGAAGGCAGGTTAGAGTTTACCGTCTACCGCCCGCATGTATTTGAAGGGCCGTATGAGAAATTTTCATTATTCAATATTTAAAAAAAAGTTGAAGAAATTCTCTAAAATGTGTGTGTACTTGATAGTACTGTAATGACCAAAGCCTGGCAAAGGGGTGAATATTTGGTATCAAATTAAAGCTTACAATACAAGGAATGAACATAATTATCTACAACCTAGCCCCATATCCATGTGCTGTTTGACATATAATGAATAATGAAAAAAAGCCTCATCACTTTTCAAAATGGCTCGGACAGTAAACTCTAACCTGACTTCCCATGGCCTAAGAAGACATGATTGACATCTTGCACAGCCACAGTAAGTTATTACAGTATACACACATGAAATTGGCAGGGTTCTTCCCTTTATCCAAGACCTCCCCCCCTTCCAGCTGGCAATGAATGACCCGCTGGGGATCACACCAGCATCGCACCACCTCGGGCACCTGTCAGGCAACTTTAATGCAGTTGTTCTGGTTTCGGTGATAAAGAATAAGACAGGGAAAATCAATAGCAAAGACAATTACCGCCCTATTGCTTTAGCCAGCATTATGTCTAGGTATCGTTCCACTATTGATGATGAAGTCACTTCCGGTAATACACTGAGATGTACGGATTTAGGACTTAGAGGGCTGTGATTGGTCTATATTAGAGTTCAAAATCATTGCAAACTTTTAAATAAAGCATAGATAAAATGTTTAACCTGTTGTGATTCAGAATATATGGGGTACAAGGGACAGCTCCTTTGTCTAGGATCCCAAAATATTGATTTAAAAAAAGGTTGGAAATAATCACTAATTGTGTGCAGAATAGGCCAAAATGGGGATGGGTTCAAACATATGCACGTACAGAAAAACTGGGTTGGTGAATGAAGTCTGGATCTGGCACCCAGAGAGGGGGAAAATGTGCCTCTTCATGATTTGGAGTGATTTGGAGTGTTTGAAAGGTGAAATTCCACTTTTACGGGTGCATGAGTTACATTAAATTATAGTGCAGAATGTTTTGGTGGTCCGATACCTTAAGAGAACCATAGGCCTATGGAATGGACATAGTTAAATACAGGCTAAACATGAACCAAAAGCTATCAATTTTATCAGGAATTGGTTATTCATGAAAAATCAACCCTTATTTTGTCCTTATAAGCAGGGAAACTGTCAAAAATGGAGGAAAATGTGGGTTTTAAGGTTGCAGAGAGAGCTGGAATTTCACTAATTTTCAGCTCCAATCACCCATATGCCTCCCAGTGTGGGTTTAGAAGTGTAGATATTCAAATAATCAAGATTTTGTATAAAAATCACTATAACCGGTCAGTATATGTCCTATTTTGACCCATAGGTGCTTGGATATTGGAGCTATAGGGCTTAAATGTGGGCTTACGTAGCTTCGGAGGATTCCGAGCCACCTCGGTATTGAACCCCATTAGAGTCCATTAAACCATTAAAAATGCTCAAATATACATGAAATTTTGAACAGATTTCGTTAACAGTATTGGGAGATGTAATATGGACAGTACAGGGTATTCTGAGCAAGGTAAAGTCTCTGAAAAATCAGTTTTTTGTCCAAAAATTGTGATTTTTGATAGATTTTCATTATTTTCCTCTGCTATATTAGCGTAGATTTCTGAGAAATAAAAACTGAAACCCCAAACCTGGCATTTGTACCATGCAGAATAATTCTTTGGCAAAAAGGATACCAATTCTCAGGTCATTGTGCTCATCGGTTCCTTTGTGGTAAGCAGATATTTGACGGAGGGGTGAAAATGAGGAAAAATCAAGGTTATTCTCGGTAAGCCGAGGCATTAAGACACCCCCTGTGGAGAACCTGAAATGCATTTCTGAGGGACTTTTTGTACTGGGTTGGGAATAAGGACATGTGAGAGACGTATTTCCCAGGTAATTATAAAATACCGCTTCCTTTAATGTATCGTTCCACTATTGATGATGACGTCACTTCCGGTAATACACCGAGATGTACGGATTTAGGACTTAGAGGGCTGTGATTGGTCTATATTAGAGTTCAAAATCATTGCAAACTTTTAAATAAAGCATAGATAAAATGTTTAACCTGTTGTGATTCAGAATATATGGGGTACAAGGGACAGCTCCTTTGTCTAGGATCCCAAAATATTGATTTAAAAAAAGGTTGGAAATAATCACTAATTGTGTGCAGAATAGGCCAAAATGGGGATGGGTTCAAACAAATGCATGTACAGAAAAACTGGGTTGGTGAACGAAGTCTGGATCTGACACCCAGAGAGGGGGGAAATGTGCCTCTTCATGATTTGGAGTGTTTGAAAGGTGAAATTCCACTTTTACGGGTGCATGAGTTACATTAAATTATAGTGCAGAATGTTTTGGTGGTCCGATACCTATAAGGTCCTAGAGAGGGTCCTTCTCTCTAGGATGGAAGATTATAATTATTATCACTAGTGCCAGGCAGTTTGGTTTTAAGCCCAAACATGGCACTGATATGTGTATTTATGTTATGAAAGAACTGGTGCTAAAATATCAATCTCTTAATGCGTCTATGTGAAGGTAATCACAGAGAAAAGAATGACGACACACGGGCTATTTTAGGGATGCTGACGAAGTTCGTTTATTGATACAAACATGATGCCGTTCATGAGGTTTTTGGTTAGTCACGTTCCCGCGTTGATGCAACGTTCAGGAAACTTACGATTGTACATATCTATAACTCCTTCTCAATAGTAATGTTTCATGATACTACTTTAAACTCTCTAGTATGCAAAGTCTTTCTCAAACTTAATTGAGTGTTTGTATGATACCTCAATGTTCATAACTCTGCTTCAGTCACTTAAATATGAGTTCTTTTATATATTAATGTGTATGATATATGTCATTAAACACCATACTGTGTTTGTTGAGCATCCACTGTGCTACTCAGTTCTTAATATTCATTTAGAAACTTGTATATATAGTCAATAGATGGTCAATTCTCACGAAAATGGAGCACAGGCTCACTATACCTTTCCCCATCCATGTACACTTAACAGGGGGTCTAACTGCTATATTGTTTATACATTCACATTGCTGCTAACATTATCATACTATGGGTACCCACTTTTGCCCATGTAGTGATCTAATCTATGTCAATAACAGGGTAAAATGTGGATATTTCAAAGGTTTTCCACTAAAAAAAAATATAAGTAAAACACATTAGGTGATTTATTTGAGGTACAATAAGGTCCATAATAACACTTTTCATATGGACTATTGTAGAATTGAAAAACGAAAATTTTGACACCATCAGAGCTCATTTTCAATTATTTTCTTGTTATTTATAAGGAAAAATGTAGTTGTGTAACATTTGCATCACCGTACGTAGGTACACTAGAATGAGTATAATGTCAAGGAGAAAATCCTCTTGGGATATATAGATGTCTCAGTTTTTATGGCTCAATGGGGGGCAATATAATATTAATATAGAATATTTCTAACATGCATATGTCAATGACCTATAGGACTGACAAGCATGTGGTGTACCCCTTAGCATCACCGTACGTAGGTACATTGAATCATTGATTAAAGGAGAGTAATTAATATTTAGTAAATTATTTCATAACATGTTGATATATGTGGTCCAGGGAATATCCATGCAAAATATTGTCATAACTGGATGAATACATTACAACCTATTGGGAGAAATCATGGAAATATCACCGTACGTAGGTACATCACCATGCATAGGTCCATGATTGAAACCTATGCCATAGAATGATAGAAATAGCTAATGCTATCTTTAAACCTGTTGATATACTTCAATTAACTAAGGATGAATACTATGGACCAGTTACAATACCAGAAATCAATAAATTTGTGAAGATAATGACTGCAATGCATAGACATCACCGTACATAGGTACATCACCATACGTAGGTCCAGCTCCATAAGTGGGTATAATTAATTGCAGCATAATCTATTCTTATCATAGATATAAATGATAAAGACCCCTAGCCAACATGTTGTTATGACTGTATGAACAAAATATATCAGTTTTCTTGCAAATAATTCTGTTTTATAGCAACCCATGTAATTTGTTCATATGCAAGATTCATCACCGTACGTAGGTCCACCAGTTTTCTTCCTAAAACTGTCATAAAATCTTTAATTTTCATAGTTAGTGTTCCCAATTTTGCGAGTAATTAACATTATATGCTGCCTTTCAGCCCACAAGAAATGCAAAACATCTGAGCAGTTCAGATTTTTTCTCCTCCTCGGCCATGTGCTCCATTTTCATGAGAATTGACCATCTATGTAGTCTGACTAACCTGGAGGCAGGGTCACCAGTTCTTTCCTCCCCTGTCACTTAAAGTGACACTGTGTCTTTACCACACAGAGCTCTAAACTAACCTGACTATCCAGGAGGCAGGGTCGCTAGTTCTTACCTCCCCTGTCACTTAACGTGACTCTGTGCCTTCACCGCACAGTAGCTAACTATGCCATGCACTGCATTGACTTTGCTTTTCTCACATAAGGTCTCTTGTGAGAAGATCTGCCACCATGTTCTCGGTGTGGCAGTCCTTCAAACTTACTGCAAAGTTTCATTTCTCCTTCTGGAGCCTTGGCCTTTTCGTAGGTCTTTCAACTGTTTCCACCATAGCAATCACGGTGGTGTACAGTCTGCCAGACTCTATACTGATCATCCGGATCCTCGTCTGGTGGTCTAGGTGCATCGCCTGACTCTTCACCTCCTGTTTTGACCAGCTTGTCAACTTCAGCTGATTCTACCACAACTTCCGCTTGATCACTGTCCACTTTACCAGAGACAGCACTATGCACTAGTTCTAGCTCTTTGGTTGTCCGACGACCTTTTCCACTAGACTTCTGCCAATGTCTCTTGCTGTCTGAGGTGGATGCAAAGTCTAGATAGAATAGCGACCCGGTACGACTTCCGGCCGCTATCACTCTTCCTTCCCTAGTCACCTGACACTTGGTACCTTTGAAGACAACTTCACATCCTTTCTCATTTAGCTTCAGACACTAAACAGATTCAAGGTCAGATCCAGCACGTACAGCACATCCCTCACCGCAGTCCTCTGCGTCTTTCTTCCGGGGATCTTCAAACGCAACACCACTTCACCGACTCCAGCACACCTGAGACTGCGCCCGTCTCCTACAGTTACACTTGGCTTCATAGTGCTATCTATCTTCCTGAAGAGGCTTTTATCATTGCACATGTGTGCTGTCGCTCCAGAGTCGATGATCCACCTGCCTTTCCTTACTGCCGACAACGCGTGTTGTAGGGATGTCATGTTTTTTCCGATTTCGATTATCACAATTTTTTGTCTCGATATCCCGATGTATCACGATATTCAGATCCTTTAACATGGTTCAAAGCAAAGGAAAGGAAAAGGAGACTAGCAGACATTCTGTTGTGCAAAATTTGGGATTGATTAGGGGGGGGGGGGTGAAATCTATTTTGCAATGGCCAGTATAAAAATTGGTACTGAACAGTGCATTATATGAATAATTTCATATTCTCTAAATAATTTCACATAGCCTGCACTTCTAAATTTCTATGGCTGGCCACATTCCTTGCACAATAAGCTTTGATACCAAACATGACCATCATTGGCCATTTGTATCTTTTCACTATAAGTGTTTATGTTATTTTCCTACTGAAACCATATAATATATGGGCCATTATATATTGATATAAAGGTGATGTCGATACCATTTTCACCATCAAAATATTGCTGATATTTAGATATGGTTAATATCGATGACATCCCTAGCGTGTTGTGCAAACAGGCTGATGTTAACTTCATCTTCCGACTCCTCTGACCCTGACTCATCTTCCGACTCCTCTGACCCTGACTCATCATCAGACTCCTCTGACTTGCTCTCCTTCTGTTTCCTGTGTCCCTTCTTCTTCTCGCCAGATTTACCACTGGATTTCTTGCCAGACTTCTTACTGGACTTCTTGCCAGACTTCCTGCTGGACTTCAGCTTCGGACAATCTTGTATGAAGTGTCCTGGCTCGTTGCAACCGAAGCAAGGTAGCCCCCGCTTGCTCATCAGCGCCTTCTCATCCTCCCTTGCTGACTTTTTCTTGTCATGTGCCCACACCTTCTCGACCACTGTCGTCCACGAAGGAACATCATCCATGGCGTCGAATGCTGTGACATAGGATTCCGGCAGACTAGACAAAAGATAAGTCACCTTATCCTCTTCTTCTACCGGTGCCTCGATGACTGCCAGCTCATCAAATAGTTGAGAAAGGTACTTGATGTGGTCATTCGCTGACCCTCCTTCTGCAAGCTTCGATGTACACAACTTCTTCCGAAGCTCTCTCTTGTTAGCAAATGTATCCTTCTGGAACATCTCCTGAAGCTTCTTCCAGACCACCTCTGGGTCCTCTTCATCCGGGGGTACCACCCACAGTAGAGTCGGATGAATATTAAGTACAATAGTGTAGAACACCTTGTTCTTCCGCACCTCGAATGCTTCCCACTGCACCTTGGTCGCGTCATCTGCAAGACTCTCCTCTTCAGTGACAATCTTCCACACGTTCTTGTACTTTAAGGTACACTTTACCCGTAGCTTCCACGCTGAATAGTTGCTACTGCCCTCCAAACGATCAATCTTTGGTGCCTCCGCCATCTTGTTGAAAATTTACCAGAACTTGCTAAAAATGTTGTCTGACAGGTCTGCTGCAAATGCAGTGCACTGGCTTGGACCAGCCCCACAGTGCAACACAACACTCTGTGATCTATACAGTTCAGCCTAGTAGCAGTATGTAACAAGTCAATTACCAGAGTAGCACCATAGATAGTTCCTCTTCTACAGATGCTCAATGATAAAGTCACTTCCTATCTACACACACTTAGCTGTAACCTGGTAACATTTACTAGCTGGACTCCTGGATTTTATAAATTTTATAACTTGACATGCCCCCTTTAGGCCCTGACAGATCCTCGGTGAACGTTGCGCAACTTTGCAGATCTGTTTACATCATGTATCCAACCTCTGGGTGGTTTTGAGACGGTCCCTGACTGCCACTGACACTCCCCAGGATGTACTCACGATGCCACGCAAATCAACACCTTTCTTACGGCCCATGACAGCTATAGACATTCCCTGTTTTCCCATGTCGTACTCATGTAAATTTTACAAACATGTGCCGACCTTGCAGGCTTTACCACAAAGCATCAGTCCCCTGCTGTCTGTCGGTGTTTTCTACGACGATTTTGGCTGTCTAGAAGCTACCACAAGGTATTTGGCTACTGTTGGCGTTTACCGGCGTCTTGGCCGCGTCTCCGGGCATCTCCCGGTCGGTCCTGCTTCACGCCAGTCACTCAGCACTTCTGAGACGGTCCCTCGGCGTCTGGCCTACTTCTCGGTGTGCCGCCAAGCATCCCTGGTGATGGTTTCTAGACAGATCCTGTACTCAAATACGGCCCTATGTCGTTCCTGCCTTGTGTCCAAGACCTCATGTCTTCATTCACAGAGTGCAAGTGTGACTGGGCCCATAACCTGAAGGTAATCATGGAGAAAAGAACGACGACACCCAGGCCATTTTGGGGATGCTGATGAAGTTTGTTTATTGATACAAACATGATGCTGTTCATGAGGTATTTGGATAGACACGTTCTCGCGTTGATGCGACGTTCATGAAACTTGCGATTGTACATATCTAACACTATGTTTATGTATTTCCTTGATGCCTCTAAGGCATTTGATCTTGTAAACCATGTAAAACTCTTTGGTAAACTTGCTGACCGTGGTGTACCTGGGTACATCATTAGGATACTAGTTTATTGGTACACTTTCCAGAAAATGTCGGTCAGATGGGGTGGTGCTACTTCTGCTGAATTCTCTGTTAGAAATGGTGTTAGGCAGGGTGGAATTCTGTATGCAGATTGATTGATTGATTGATTGATTTGTTTAACGTCCTAAGGCCGTAGGCCTCATGGGACTGCCACATTGGTTATCAGACATTTAGTCCATTCTTTTCTCAAACTTAATTTGCGCGTGTGTGTGCGTGTGAATGTGAGTGTGCGTGTGTTTGGGAGTCTGCTTGTAGCAGTGGGACACGGCTCGTAGCAGTGAGACACTGCTCGTGGCTCAAGGCCCCTCTTTATCGTGCTGCCTCACTCAGACCCTGTGCCGCAGACTGTTGACACATCATCTGACCGGTCCATTATCCTGACACCGGCCGGACAGTTGTGGTTCTATACCAATCGGGCCAGCTTACCACGGACTGACGAGTATAGAGAGCCACTTTCCAACCTAGCTGCAAGATTACTCTTCCAGCCGGGCCGGAGGATCATTCCCCCAGCCCACCTGACCGATACTTGAGGGGAGGTGTTTCCCCCCCGCTTCAGAGCTTCTCGAACATCTTCACTTCCCTGAGGAAGGTCAGAAGTTCTTTCTTACCAGTGCTGGTAAACACACTGTTCATGGACAAACCATGAAGGTGCTTGTCCCTACTCCTCTTTGTTGCCTGACATGAGAGCACCAGGTGTTCCATAGTCAGAGGTACTTGACATCGCTGACACGTGGGTTGGTTTTCACCCTTCATGAGGTGTCCGTGAGTCAGCAGAGAGTGACCTATCCGAAGACGGGTCAGTCTTGTCGATTCCCTCCTGGTCAGGCCAGTGTGGTCATGCTCTTTGCCAATCGAAGGTTCGATGGCTCTGAGCTTGTTGTTGTGGTCAGAACTCCATCTTTTCTGCCACTCTTTCTTTATGAACTCCTTGGCCATAGGGAGCAGGTCTGAAGAGGGGATGGGAGCCAAGCCGGGTTCCCGGCTCAGGGCTTTCTTAGCTGCATGGTCTGCAGCTTCGTTACCCTCTATCCCAATGTGGCTGGGGAGCCAACAGAGGGTGACCTCTTTCTGGGCCTGAGTCAGGTGCGAGATAGATTGTTTCATCTGCTGCACCACTGGGTTTCTTGGGTCATGCTGGCATAGAGTTTGCAGGCATGACTTCGAGTCAGAGAATATGATGAAGGCATTGCGCGTAGACACCTTCATCCACTCCAGTGCACTTAGGAGGGCATGCGCTTCTGCAGTGAAGATGCTGCTCCTTCCATGTAGTGCTCCTTTCCGGACTCCGAAGGGTGTACAAGCTGCAAAGCCTACTCGGTTTCCGTCCTTGGAGCCATCAGTGTACACCTCAGTATACATTTGATGGCGATGGCAGACTTCTGCCAATTTCTCCAAGTACACCTTGTTTTCAGTTTCGCTTTTCTTGTGTTTGCTCAGGTCAAAAAGGATCTTGGCTTCTGCCTGTTCCCATGGAGGGGACTTGGCAGGTCATTCCTTCATGACCTTTGAGATGGGAATTCGGGCCTCTCTGATCAGGGTTCTCACCCTTACTGAGAAAGGCTTTGCCACGTTCTTGTTTCTACGAAAGACGCTGTGGTCCTCGTAGAAGATGGTATGGTGGGTGGGGTTTCTCTCATTTGCCTTGACTCTGATAGCGTATTGCAGGGACAGCTTGCTCCGTCGCAGATCCAGTGGTGGAACCCCTGCCTCAACGCAGAGACTACTTGCCGGTGATGATCTGAATGCTCCCATGCAGAGCCGTAGGCCCTGGTTTTGGATAGGTTTTAGCCAATCCAAGTAGGACCTTGCAGCTGATGCATACACCACCGATCCATAGTCCAGGCGAGACAGGATATACGTCCGATACAGAGTCAGCAGAATCTCCCGGTCCGCTCCCCAGTCTGAGTGGGAAAGCATCTTCAGGAGGTTCATGGCCTTCTGGCATTTTTTCCGGAGGTATTCGATATGGGGTTTGAAAGCGAGAATGCTATCAAACACGAGTCCAAGGAATTTGACCTCCTTTTCTACCTTTAGTGCGTTCCCGTGCAGTGTGAGGGCAGGAGCTTCCTTGCATCCTCATCTACGACAGAAGTGCACACAGGATGTTTTTGTTTCAGAGAATTTGAAGCCATTTTCCAGGCTCCAAGTCTCTAGGTGGGAAAGGGTTTGCTGTAATCTCCTTTCTACCGTTGCCATGGAGGTGCCCCGATAGCAGATGACAAAGTCATCCACGTAGAGGCAGCACTCAACATTGTGGGCAAGGGTTTTTGCTATTTCGTTGATTTTAATGCCGAAAAGGGTCACTGAGAGGACGCAGCCCTGGGGGACTCCAGTTTCTTGGTCAACTCTCTTGGAGTGTGTGGCACCAAGTCGGACTTTAAATGTTCTGTTTGAGAGGAAGCGTTCCACGAATTGTGGCAGTCTGCCTCGCAGTCCCATTTTTTCCATGTCTTGAAGAATGCCAAATTTCCATGTTGTGTCGTAAGCCTTTTCAAGGTCAAAAAATACAGTAACAACATGTTCTTTGTTGGCGAATCCTTTCCGGATAAAACTCTCAAGACGGACTAGGTGGTCAGTTGTACTGCGACCTTTTCTGAATCCAGACTGGTACTGGGTTAGAAGATCATTCGACTCCAGGTACCATACCAGTCTGTTGTTGACCATCCTTTCCATTGTCTTGGCCAAACAGCTGGTCATAGCAATGGGTCTGTAGCTCGAGGGCATAGATGGATCCTTTCCAGGTTTTGGAATTGGTACAACTAAGGCCTCCGACCAGGATGATGGGTATTGACCGGTGGTCCAGGTGTTGTTAAAGATGTCCAGGAGCAAACTCAGTTGGTGCTCTGGCAGATGCTTTAACATCTGGTAATGAATCTCATCAGGGCCTGGAGATGAGTCTTTTGCCTGCTCGAGAGCATGGTGTAACTCAGCCATTGTGAACAGCTTGTTGTATGCTTCCATGTTGTCAGAGTGCAGGTTTAATGGGTTCATCTCCTCCCTTTCTTTATGTTGGCGGAATTCGTCTCGGTAGTTGGCACTTGAGGAGACTTTGCTGAAGTGATCAGCAAGAGAATCCACAATCTCTTGTGTCGTCTCCAAAGTCTCATCACCAACCTTGATGTGGGTTGCTGCGGGAGTTGGTTTTCCATTAAGCTTCTTCACCTTTTGATATACCCTTTTCAGGGGGGTGGAGGTGTCGATGGTGTTGACATACTCACGGAATGACTCACGCTTCACGTTGTTGTACACCAGTTTGGTTCTGGCTTGTTCTTGTTAATATGCTAGCATATTTCCCAAGTTCATGTTGCTCTCAAACTTCCTCAGTGCCTTCCTTCTGAGTCTTCGTGACTCACGGCACTCATCGTTAAACCAGTATGCCGGTTTGGCACGAGGTTGTTTGGAGGTTTTCGGGATGCACATAGCACTCACCTCCCTGAGGGTTTCTGTGAAGTACTGTGTCGGGTCGTTTTTCTCTTTGACCAGTTCCCAGGGTAAGAAGGACCTACTACAGGTGTCCTGGAATTGCTCCCAATCCGCCTTATAGGTCTTCCAACGTTCTGGTTGGTCTTCATGAGAGTTTGCCTTGATGGTGCTGAGTATCACCGGAAAGTGGTCGCTTCCCAGGGGGTCTGCATGCACTCTCCAGTTATAGTCACCATCGATATTTGGATGACAGATTGTAAGGTCTAAGGCTGATTTTCTGCCTGATCTACAGAGAAAGGTTGGAGTCCCTGTGTTGAGTAAACATAGTGACTTTTTATCGAGAAGATTCTCAATAGTCCGACCTCTTCTGTTTGTGCGGTGTGAACCCCAAATTGTGCTGTGAGCATTGAAGTCACCAAGCAGAATGTATGGGGGAGGCAGTTGTTCCACCAGCGATGTTAGTTGCTCGTACGTGACTCTCTCATTAGGTGGTAGATAGAGAGAGCACAGTGTGACAGAGGTGTTAATCGTCACTCGGGCTGCAACTGCCTGTAGATCCGTATTTAGTCTTATTTCGGTTTGGGGGTATGACTTGTTTATCATGAGAGCTACTCCTCCTGATGCCTGGTTGGGATCTGGGATTTTGTTGTAGCTCTTGTAATTTGCAAGTCTAGGTATTTGACCTGGTATGGTCACTTTCAACTCCTGGAGGCTCAGAGCAACTGGGTTGAGGTCTGCCACCAAGATGGGCAGTTCTGCTCTGTTTGCTCTGATTCCTCTACAGTTCCATTGGATTATATTACACCTAACGTTTGCCATATTGGGGTTAGGTGTGTCTATCAGAGGCCATAGCACAGCTTTTGGCCCTTGCCTTGCTCCTAGACCTCGAGGACACAGGACTTTCAAGGTCCCAGGTCCGGTCTATCTTGAAGTGAGGAGCCTTCCCTCCAGTCACCTCAGAGTCTGCTTTTTCGGAGGAGAGCATGGTGTTATTCCCCATCTCATCCTCCAGTGCATCTCTCTGGGAGGCCGGAGTATTCACCACCCCCGCGGTGGAATGTTTCTCAACTGTCTCCTGCACTGTAGCCTCTGTAGAAGCTTCCATGGTTTTGGTATTCTTTGTCTTTTTCTTCTTTCTGTTCTTTTTGCCAGCTTCTTTTCCATCCGGGGAGGTTGGTTCCTCGGCGGGTCTTGTAGGGGCTACTTTCGTTGCCTCCTTCCTGGCTTCTCTTTCCTTTTTCTTGTTGCCAGCTTTAGCAGTTGGTTTTTTGGTTTTAACTGAGCCAGTCTCTTCCACGACCGGCCCTTTTGGGTTGGCCTTGGATGTCCCCTGGCTGACTTTTTCCTCAGGTTTGTTATTTTGGGTAGGTGCTTTGGAGGCCGCGCCAGCATAAGCAGAGGTCCTCGATGCCCTGACCAAGTTCATGGCTTCAGGAATGGAAATTTTCCTGGAAGCTCAGACTGCCAGGACCTTCTTCTCCTCAGCAAACCGTGGGCAATCCTTCGCAAACGAAGGGTGTTCCCCCTTGCAGTTTACACAGCAAGGTTTTTGCCCACGGCAGTCTTGTAGTGTGTGGCCCTGTTTGCTGTATGCAGATGACCTGGTCATATTTACCCCCTACAGTCGAGGCTTAAACATGCCTTTTGAAAGTGGGTGAGGAATATGGTCTGGATATGTTTAATCCGTCCAAAAGCACATTGTCAACAATATGTTCTTCTATGGACAAACATACTGTGTTTCCTGACTTTGCTCTTAATTCTAAGAAGCTGACTGAATGTGAGGAAGTGAAATACCTGGGCCACATCATAACAAATACCCTCAAATACCTGATAAAGATATACATTCAACAACGCTGTGTGCTATATGCACAGGGTAATATACTAGTTAGGAAGTTTCGTATGTGTAGCATTGAGGTCAAAATTCAGCTAATTAGGACCTACTGCACCCCTCTCTATACTGCACAGCTATTGTGGAATTACAGTGCAGCTGCATTACAGAAAATGACTGTAGCTTATAATGACATTCTGAGAATGCTCCTTTGTTAGGCACTGAAATACCTCCAATGCGTGAGTCTGCTGCAGTAGAGGTATGAAACTGTGATAAAGCTGAAACTGGGGAGTGTTTAACTCTCCTTTCTTTGCAAGCTAATTCTGAAGCTATTTACTGGAGGATCTTTACAAACTAGGGCTCATTTTAACAGGCTTGGCTAGATCTTTAAATTGAATATCTTTTGTAAAAGGTTGAATACAGGGAATTTTGCATTTGACCCCATTGATGTTCAACCAAATGTTTTGAAACATTTTATGATGAGAAGATCACTGAGCACCTAAAAATAAATGGTTCCCACCTGTTCTATGGTTAGAAATGATCTAGAAAATGTCTAGCTTTTCTTTTTCTAAGGGGCTGCAGTATGTTTGACAGACCCTGCAAACTATTAAATTGTTTTCTCATTGGATCTGTGCAAATCACAAATATGACCAATTCAGCCTTCAAATATCCGAGATTTTGGATATATCCTGAAGAATCCCATGCCTGATAATTATTTACATTATTGGGGATATATCTTGCTCATCTGAAAAGAAAATTGCCCAATATAATCATTTTAGTGATCTAGTCTACCTTGGATTCATCTTGCTTGATCACAAAATTGGATCCAAATCAAACTCTTAACTATGGCAGAATTCTGGGTCTGATTTGGTACCTTTTACCGGTCATAATTCCACTTTAAATTGACATAGAGACTTTATTTAAAAAGCAAATCCACTTCTTTTCTCAAGATCTATCCATTGCTCATTAATAAGTTTGATGGGATAAAGTCTTGAAAAACTAGGTAAGTGCCTACCTTTGAGTGCACAGACATACAAGTGCCAGTGAGGCTTTTGCTGTTTGTTGTTTACTTACATTAGGTGCAACGATCAGAAAACTGATTATATAGTGTCATGTGTTGCCTGAAGAGCTCTGTGAAATGGCTCATATGTAACTTGGTAGATACCACTGCAAGTGACACCCAATATACATCTAGTATATGGAAACACTGGTGCAGAGAACTGTATCTACATTTTAACATTTGATGTAAAATGATACTATTTATAACTATCTTTATATATATATACGGTTAGGGACTA
Source organism: Acholoe squamosa (assembly GCA_949317995.1). NCBI lineage: Eukaryota > Metazoa > Annelida > Polychaeta > Phyllodocida > Polynoidae > Acholoe > Acholoe squamosa. The sequence goes on along the minus strand of OX439039.1, from coordinate 40,788,395 downwards.
CTTGCAGCGCATATGGATACCTATGATGTCATAGCATGACGTCATGGTAAATAACTCCTCCAGTATATAAGGGGCGAGTTCAAAGTAACCGTCAGTTGGCTCATCTCACCTGTACAGGTAACACCACACTGGGTGTTTCCTTGATTTTTAAATTTTTACCATTGTTAGTACTATTGTTATCACTATTGTTGTTACTTATACTACCATAATCTCCCGCGTATAAGACGCACCTCACGTATAAGACGCACCCTGAGTTGAAGAAAAACCTGTAAGGCTCATCTAAGGGCAATTTTTTGAAGGTTCAGTGCTGTTCTATAGTAAAAATACCTCGCCTATAAGACGCACCCAGACTTTGAGATGGCTGTGCAAGGTTTGTTTGTTTGTTTGTTTAGTTTTACGTCCGGGGGCCATCGAGGAACTCAGACATTCAAGAATTTTAAACTATTCAATAGTAATGGTACGCTGCGGGCCTACCTCGGGTTTGCGTATATGAGTGTGTGTGTGTGTGTGTGTGCACGCGTGCATATATTTATGAGTCTGCTTGTAGCAGTGGGACACGGCTCGTAGTGGTGAAATACCACTCGTGGCTCAAGGCCCCTCTTTATCGTGCTGCCTCACGCAGGTAACATGTCGCAAACTGTAGACACATCACCCGGTCGGTCACATTATCCTGACACCGATGGACCAGCCAGGCTGTGCAAGGTGCCAGGAGGTTCTGATTCACGTATAAGACGCGTCTTATACACAGGAGATTACGGTATTGTTATTATATTATGCATTTTACTGACTATGCTTATTGTCAACTAAGGCCAAAAAAAAAAAAAAAAAAAAAGGTTTGTTTCCGGTCACCCGACCTACCTCAGCCAAACAGGGCCGACCTCAGATTTTTTT